>WNGS01062037.1:0-23970 GCA_020271785.1 Procambarus virginalis | reverse complement strand
CTAAGCTAGCGCTCATATTCTCAGCACCATTTTACATTTTACCTTGTCATATTTGTCTTTATATTTTTCTTCGAGTAAACATCATTCTGATCTTAGATTTTATGTTATATTTTTTGACTTGTTTGTTTGCATTGTACATAAGCCAAGGGATTCCTTTTGTTCATACTTTGTTTTCAGTATTAATTAAAGTTTCATTGTTCATACTATGTGTTTTGCGTGTCTTCCCTTACTTTACCACAGACAACAGCCAAGCAGTCTCTTTTTTTGTTAATGTGACAGGCATTGACACCAGCTATTAGGAAGACTGCCGAACATCTACACTCCTACATTTTTCATTTCACTCCTTACAAAAGTAAGGAAAGACACGCAAAACACAAAGTATGAACAATAAAGTTTTAATTAATATAGAAAACCAAGCAAAAATAAAGACAATCCCTTGGCTATGTACAGTGCAAACAAACAAGTCAAAACAATATTACATAAATGAATAATAGTGATGAAGTTACTCTACAATAATATAAAGGCAAAATGACAAATAATAGGTGCTGAGAATATGAGCGCTAGCTTAGAACCTCCACCGATAAACAGGACGTGTATCAGTTAGTTGTTCACAGCTAAGAGCACAAGAATATTCTGACTATGATGGCTGGATCAGGCCCAGACATCGACTCAGGTAGATGGCGCTGAGGTGCAGGTGTAAGTGTGCAGGCAGCGAGTCACAAATCAGGAGCAGGCAGGCTGGGAAGGGTCGTTTGCTGGTTGATGACGGGTGGCGAGCCGGCGTGGAGGGAGTGGAGTAGGGGGGAAAGGACACGTTTTGCCTCCAGTCAAAACGTTTTACGCTACTGGTAGACGTATCTTGAATGTAACATCTTATTCTAGTAGATGTGTAAGTAACTTTATGTAAGGAAGAGAAGGCTCAATCTCTCTTGAAAGAGATTATCGTCACAACTCTCCCCCGAAGCCTGCTCTTACTGGGTTAAGTTACTTCTTCTGATGGTAGAGTGGTAGATGGAGCTGCCTCTACTCATAGACTCTGGAGAGGGCGTCTGCTATGATGTTGTCAGTACCCTTGATGTTGAAGATCTCCAGGTTGAATTTCTGCAGATATAAAGCCCAACGTAGAAGTCGTTGATTGTTGAATTGGGCTTGCTGCAAGAAGTGTAGGGGATTGTGGTCCGAGTAGACGGTGGTAGACCGAGCACCTTGTAGGTATGGTGCAAAGTGTTGTAAATTCAGGACGATGGAGAGTAGCTCCTTTTCGATAGTGCTGTAATTCTTCTGGTGTGGTTTTAACTTGTAGCTTTAGTAGCTAGCAGGTAGAACCTCCTCGCCTCGTTCTTGCATCAGGATGCCCCCCGATGCCGGTACCACTGGCGTCGACATGGAGGATGAAAGGCTTGTTGATATCTGACGAGGCGAGAATAGGATTAGAACATGGCAAAGGAGCACTATTATAGTCCTGTAAATTGGTATGAAGATCAGTTAGGATTTCTGAGTTTGAAAGCACTTACTCAGTGTTAGTGCTTTCGGGAGGAGAAGCAGGGAAGGTCTCACTGTGGAGGTATGGACATTTAAAGGTGGAGAAATATACCAGCTTATGGGGGGGAGTACCGTTATACTGCTTCAGGAGGTTGACGTGGCACAACTGGGTCTTCCGCCGCCTATCTGGAGTCTCAAGAACGTAGTTGTGGTTGTTTCTGCACTCCTTGATGCGGTAGGGTCCTGAAAACCTGTTTTGCAATGGAGAACCTGGGATAGGAAAATATGCCAACACGAAGTCTCCTGGTTTAAATTTCCTTATTTTGCTGCTTTGTCGTAATGAGTCTTCATCCTCTCCTGAGCTTTCAATAGATTGTCATTAGCAAATTTACGTACTCTCTCTAGAATGTGTTGTAAGTTTTGAAGAAACGGGCACATTTGAGGGTCACTGAAGGTGGCATTACGTAGAGAGTCTTTAAAAGCTTTGAGAGGAGTACGGCACTTACGTCCGTAGAGCATCTCATAAGGAGATACTCCTAGAGACTCATTGGGGAGACTTCTGAAAATGCACATAATGAGGTCAAGTTGTTTATCCCAATCCTTCGATTTCTCATTGCAAAATTTCTTTAGGAGTGCTTTAATAGTCTGATGACTACGCTCAAGAGAACCCTGTGAAGCAGGATGATAGGGGCTGGACAATACCTGTGTGATGTTGAACTCTTCCAGTGTCTTCTTGAAGAGATCACTGGTGAAGTTGGTGCCACAGTCACTTTGAACCTCTCTTGGAAATCCATACTGGGTGAAGATCTTCAATAGGTGTTTCACCACAGTAGCAGCCGTAATGTTCTTTACTGGAACTGCTATGGGGAATCTGGTGGTAGGACACAGGATGGTTAGTATATAGGCGTTGCCAGAACTGGTCCGGGGTAAAGGACCAACACAGTCTATGATGAGTCTGTGGAAGGGTTCCGCAGGCACCTGGATAGGAGTCAATGGAGCTCAGGGGATAGAGATGTTAGGTTTACCTGCCATCTGACATGTATGACACTGTTGTACGTACTTTTTACCTCTTTAACCATACCTGGCCCTGGCCAGTAGTAGTCTTGTCGGATTCCGTGGTAGGTTTTGTTAAAACCATAGTGAGAAAGTGCTCCGTGGGCCAGGTGTAGAATATTGGGCCGTAGGCTGGTGGGAATCACTAGTTGTTCGACATTGGCCCAATCGTCATCCTCCTTCAGCTTACTGGGTCTATATCTGCGGTAGAGCAACTCGTTCTCTAGGAAGAACCCAGGGATACTGTCAGGTTGAGTCTCAGCCTGGAAGAATAATGGTGTTAATGAAAGATCTTCCCTCTGTAACTTACGGAACTCCAATCTAGTAAGATTCGGTGGTAGATTCTGAGGGTCTTGAGGGACAGCGGTAGCAGTAGAGTCAGCTGGTTGTGGTCGTGCAGCTTGTGCACGGGTGGTCACCAAAACCGGAGGAGAAACTTCATCACTTTCTTGGACCTCTGCTGGAACATACTCAAAGATGGGATTATCCATTACAGAGGTACACACCTGGGGTTTGTCCATGATGATCAGGTTGGCCGGTTGCAGATCTTCTGCCAAGTCGTTGCCCAGGAGAAGTTGCACTCCAGGCATGGGAAAAGGCTTTTCCCTGATGGCGACTTGGACTTCACCGGTCACGAAGGGACAATCCAGGTGGACTCTGGCGAGTGGATACGGAGTGGTAGCAGTGAGGTCAGTGATAAGGACGGTTTCCCCGGTGTAGGTGATGTTAGGCACAGCTGATTTCAATATTATGGACTGAAGAGCCGCTGTGTCCCTCAAGATCTTCAATTTGAAACGTCCCTCCGAATCTGTACCGTTGGTAGAGACAGTTCCAGGATACAGGTGTTTACTGAAGAGAGAAAGATCATTAACAGGAACACCAACATTCATCACAGGCTTACCGGACTTAGGAGGAGTCTGTTTGGGTTTAGTAGATTCATTATTACCTTTGTATTGAGACTTCCCACATTTATCTATGGTATGTCCATAGAGTTTGCAATACTTACAATACAATTGTGAGCTCGCTTGATCTGTACTTACTTTATCGTAACTGTACCAAGACTTCTTACTGGAAGGTGGTTCTGGTGTCAGCCGGTGGATGAGGCTGTAGGTGTCAGCCAACTTCACACATTTGATGTAGTCGGTTTCTTCTTTATCTGCTAAATATAAACGGGCGGGAGGAGGAACACGTCTCAAGAATTCTTCAACTAGCATGAGGTTGACGAGTTCTGCAAATGTAGAGACATGTGCTGCTTCCAGCCATTTCATGAAATATCTTTTCTTTGTATTGGCAAATTCTAGAAAGGTGGTGGTACTTGCCTTTAGATAATCACGGAATTTTCGTCGGTAGCTTTCGGTGGAGAGAAGGTAGGCGTCCAAACCTGCTTGCTTCAGGGTCTGGTAGTCATTCTCAGATGCTAAGGTACTGAGAGTAACTGCAGCTCTACCTGTGAGATGCACTCTGAGAAGGGTAGACCATTGGTCTGCAGGCCAGCTAAGTTTTTTAGCTAGGGTTTCAAAAGTGGTAAAAAAGACGTCGATCTCTGTCTCAACGAATGGTGGCATTAACTTACTTGCATGGGAGCTTGAAACTTACGGGAAGACTAGCTGTAGCTTGTTGGCGCTGAGTGTGGTGTGTAGCTTCCAACGCTAGTTCTTGTCGACGATATTCGAGAGCACGATCAGCATGCTGCTTCTCATGCTTGTGCTGCATCTCCAGGAGATGTTGTTTTGCTTCAAGCTTTGCTCGCTCACGCTCACTGAGTAGTGCAGTCTCACGTTCTTTGAGCTGGAGAGCTTCTTTCGCCAGGGCCGTCTCTCGTTCTTGTTCTTCCTTCCTTATGGCGGCCTCTCGTTCCTTGAGGTCGGCCTCTCGTTCCTGTTGTTCTTTGAGTAGGGCCGGCTCTTCTTTCTTGAGCTGGAGAGCTTCCATTTGTTGTTCTCGCTCTATTTTTGCAAGTTCGAGCTTCAATTTCATCGCTGCCAGACGATGTTTATCTGCAATAGAATAATTTTCGTGAGTTTCAGAGTCGATTTTCCCTTCATCTAAGAGGTAATCCAAGAGTATGTTGTGTAAGTCATTTTTGTTGGCTCCAGGGGGGACATCAAGTTGATACTCATGTGCAAGAGTTTGTAATTCGGTCCTCTTGGCACGACTTAAGTTCCCTATTTCACCTGCTGGATCGGTACGGAAAGCTTGGAGACGAAACATTGTGAAAATTAGCAAATAAATGTACAACGAATATAGTTGTGATATGGTAAATGTCAGAAACAGGATAACGTGGCAACTGGTACCTATCCTATGGAATTGTTAACAATTAACGGTAATGATTAGTCATTCAAATCGCAGGAAATCTTGTACCCGGTACTCAATGTAAGAGAATAAGGGCAAGAAAATCCTCCTAAATATATGAAACTGAGTTTCTAAAACAAATGAAACATTTAATTGCTTCAAAAGTGAATTAGATAGTCCAAGAATGTAGGCATACTTTGCCGAGTCTCTATAGGACATAAGCAAGGCTTTCCCACCAAATGAAATATGATACTTACAGAATTAGCGAACTTTGTGCTCTGTAAAAAGAAAGCTAATTCCCTACCTAAGTAAATATCATCATCTCTGACCGACGTGTAGGGGTGCGAGTGTCAACTGGTGACGAGAACTGCTGCTGAGGTCCCAACTCAGCAACAAAGTCCGTGCTAGAGGAACTATGGCCCTCTTTATCCTCCTTCGGTCGGATTGCAGAAGATTGGGTGCTTTGACCCGAAGACAAACCAAAGTGCCAGGGTACCACAATGGTGATCTGTCTGAGTGAGAAATATCCTAGGGACAAAAGGTGGTAAACACGAGTAATAACACGGAAGGAGGGATGACCAATTAAGAGAATGACTGAGGCCTACAGTCACCACGTAATCCAAAGTTATCCAACACTCACCATATGCTACTCTCGGAATGCGCAATACACACAGCACCATATGAATATGAAAAGTAATAAAAATATTGAAAAGCAACTGTATCAAAGCCAAGTACACTTACCACAAACTGATGTTTTAGTACATGAGTGAAGCTCCTAGGACAGGCCCCCATGAAATGTGACTGGAAAATGTAGGAGTGTGGATGTTTGGCAGTCTTCCTAATGGCTGGTGTCAATGCCTGTCACATTTAAAAAAAAAAGAGACTGCTTGGCTATTGTCTGTGGCAAAAGTAAGGAAAGACACGCAAAACACAAAGCATGAACAATAAAATTTTAATTAATATAGAAAACAAAGCAAAAATAAAGACAATCCCTTGGCTATGTACAGTGCAAACAAACAAGTCAAAACAATATAACATAAATGAATAATAGTGATGAAGTTACTTTACAATAATATAAAGACAAAATGACAAATAATAGGTGCTGAGAATATGAGCGCTAGCTTAGAACCTCCACCGATAAACCGGACGTGTATCAGTTAGTTGTTCACAGCTAAGAGCACAAGAATATTCTGACTATGATGGCTGGATCAGGCCCAGACATCGACTCAGGTAGATGGCGCTGAGGTGTCGGTGTGAGTGTGCAGGCGGCGAGTTATCAATTAGGAGCAGGTAGGCTAGGAATGGTTGTTTGCTGGTTGACGACGGGTGGCGAGCCGGCGTGGAGGGAGTGGAGTAGGGGGGTTAGGATATGTTTTGCCTCCTGGTCAAAACGTTTTACGCTACTAGTAGACGTATCTTGAATGTAGCATCTTATTCTAGTAGATGTGTAAGCAACTTTATGTAGGGAAGAGCAGGCTCAATCTCTCTTGAAAGAGATTATCGTCACAATATATATATATATATATATATATATATATATATATATATATATATATATATATATATATATATATATATATATATATATATATATATATATATATATATATATATATATATATATATATATATGTCCTTATGTTCCTTATGTCCGGTCGTGATGGTCAAGCGGATTAAGGCGTCCCTGTACATACCAGTTGTGTTGCTCCTGGCAGTATGGGTTCGAGTCACTGGTGACGTGAATGAAAAATCAATTCTCCAAAATTCATTTTATTTCTAGTCTGCCGCGACACTTGAGCGCGTTTCATAAAACTTATTACATTTTTAAAGACTTTAGTTTATCCACACACACAACTTATGCCTGAAACAACATTGGCTCTTATAACTGCATTTGGGTGAGGTGATGTAGTACAATAGTGGGGTGAAAAATAAACTTTCAACAAAACACAGAACACGGAATAATGGATATAGATTTGCAGAAGTTGGGTACAAATAGAACTGCAGAAGGCCTATTGGCCCATATTTCTTGATGTTTCTATGTTGGAGCGGAGTCTTGAAGTGGGTAGAATATAGTTGTGCGTTAATTGGCTGTTGATTGCTGGTGTTGACTTCTTGATGTGTAGTGCCTCGCAGATGTCAAGCCGCCTGCTGTCGCTGTATCTATCAATGATTTCTGTGTTGTTTGCTAAGATTTCTCTGGTGATGGTTTGGTTGTGGGAAGAGAATATATGTTCCTTAATGGAGCCCTGTTGCTTATGCATCGTTAAACGCCTGGAAAGAGATGTTGTTGTCTTGCCTATATACTGAGTTTTTTGAGGCTTACAGTCCCCAAGAGGGCATTTGAAGGCATAGACGACGTTTGTCTCTTTTAGAGCGTTCTGCTCCGTGTCTGGAGAGTTTCTCATGAGTAGGCTGGCCGTTTTCTTGGTTTTATAGTAAATCGTTAGTTGTATCTTCTGATTTTTGTCTGTAGGGATAACATTTCTATTAACAATATCTTTCAGGACCCTTTCCTCCGTTTTATGAGCTGTGGAGAAGAAGTTCCTGTAAAATAGTCTAATAGGGGGTATAGGTGTTGTATTAGTTGTCTCTTCAGAGGTTGCATGGCGTTTCACTTTCCTTCTTATGATGTCTTCAATGAAACCATTGGAGAAGCCGTTGTTGACTAGGACCTGCCTTACCCTACAGAGTTCTTCGTCGACTTGCTTCCATTCTGAGCTGTGGCTGAGAGCACGGTCGACATAAGCGTTAACAACACTCCTCTTGTACCTGTCTGGGCAGTCACTGTTGGCATTTAGGCACATTCCTATGTTTGTTTCCTTAGTGTAGACTGCAGTGTGGAAACCTCCGCTCCTTTCCATGACTGTTACATCTAGAAAGGGCAGCTTCCCATCCTTCTCCATCTCGTAAGTGAAACGCAACACAGAATTCTGCTCAAACGCCTCTTTCAGCTCCTGCAGATGTCTGACATCAGGTACCTGTGTAAAAATGTCGTCAACATACCTGCAGTATATGGCCGGTTTCAAGTTCAAGTCGACTAAGACTTTTTTCTCGATAGTACCCATGTAGAAGTTCGCAAACAGGACACCTAGGGGAGAACCCATGGCGACCCCATCTACTTGCTTATACATGTGCCCATCCGGGCTCAAGAAGGGTGCCTCCTTAGTACAAGCTTGGAGTAGTTTCCTCAGGATATTTTCTGGTATGTCAAGAGGAGTACAGGCCGGATCACGATACACTCGGTCCACTATCATCCCGATTGTTTCATCCACAGTACGTTGGTAAACAGTGATTCTACGTCCAACGAGGCTCTTATCCCTGTGGCCCGTGCTCCCCGCAGTAAGTCAACAAATTCCTTTGGGGACTTCAGGCTGAAGGCGCAAGGGACATAAGGAGTCAGTAAGCCGTTGAGTCGTTTCGCCAGTCTGTACGTGGGTGTGGGTATCTGGCTGATGATTGGCCGAAGTGGGTTTCCAGGCTTATGTGTCTTGACATTTCCATACGCATATCCAGGTTTATATTCCCCAATAATCTTTGGCAGGTGGAGTCCGGATTTCTTGGCATTCACAGTTTCAATCAATTTGTTGACCTTTGCTTTCAATTCGGCTGTAGTGTCCTTCGTTACCCTTTGGAATTTAGTTTGGTCAGAGAGTATGAGGTTCATTTTCGCCAGATATTCGTCTTTCTTAAGGATGACGTATATTGGCGACTTGTCGCCTCTCCTGACAACTATCTCCTTGTTCTCACGAAGGCTCTTAGCTGCCGCTTTGAGCTCGGGGGTCAGTATGGTGCTTCTGTAGTTGCCTCGATTCTTTCCTCCTTCTGCAATAAGTTCTGCTTGTAAGGTGTCTTGGTGGTGACCTTCTTTTGTGCTTCGAGGTCAAATATGTCGTCCAACAGGATCTCCAACTCCACTTTCCGGGCCAACGCACTTGGTCTGGACATAACGTGACAGTTTATACCCAGATTTAGAGAGTGACTTGGTCCTCAGTGAGGTTGATTCCTGCAAGGTTCAGGAAGCCGTCTCTTGGTCGTGGAATTGCCATAGGTCCTCCATATAATGTTGTTAGTTTCTTGATTATCCTTGTTTCCGTGCTGAGGTGATGTCGGTCTGTGAGGATGTCGAGGTGTTGTTCGATGCGGGTGCGGAGTTTCGTCGATGTTGCTGTTTCTCCATTCGTTTGTAGCATGAAGTAGTTGCGTTTTGTTGTCTTTGATTTCATTTTCTGCCTTGTATATCTGATTGCGAATCAGATCTTGACGATATTTTATCGTGAAGCTTGATTCCTTGCACGATATACAAGGCAGAAAATGAAATCAAAGACACAAAACGCAACTACTTATGAGCCAGTACTATCCAATTAACAAGTCACCATGACTAATCCACAGAAAGCAAAGCGTGCTCTAACAGCCGTAAACGTCAACTGACAAGAGATCTCAAGCAATATGAACAGTTGTTATATGAGCCTGTAATTAATTATCGTCGGTTGAAAATACCACTATTACAGATTCAAAACTCAATTGCATCTATTGAAAGTAATACGAAATCTTACCAAAATCAGGTCCACGACGACGACGGCATAGTAGTTGAAGATGTGGAACCATTCCTGTCTGACCTAGCACAATATGAAGAAGAAACTCAAGCCAGGTTGGAGCATTTACACATGATTATTGAATCTGAACAAATAGCAAGTACATCAAAATAAAGTAGATAATATATGGATGATCTGGATCTTTTTGAAAATAAAGATCAAGCCAGATTAGATCCTTTAATCANACTACATCTCCATTATCTACCAACATCGACGTGGGTCCGTAGGAATGCAGCAGAATCCGGGAACTCATCGTATTTGCGTGTGATAGTAAGGGAGTGTCTTGAAGTTCAAGACACTTCAAGACTCCGCTCCAATATAGAAACATCAAGAAATATGGGCCAATAGGCCTTCTGCAGTTCTATTGGGACCCGACTTCTACTTCTACAATCTATACCCCGTTTTCCATGTTCTGTGTTTCACCACCCCACTAATGTATTACATCACCTCCTCGCGGAGTCAAATGCAGTATTTGGAGCTTTCACAGAACCCATGCGGGGAATTGTTGGACAGTGAGATCTGGATTCCAGGATATAACCTGTACAGGTGTGATAGGAAAAGTAGGTCTCATGGAGGAGTGGGTCTGTATATTAGGGAAGACCTGTGTATGCTCGGAGCTCCTAAACGTTACAAATGAGGTGGTAGAGGTACTGGGATTAAAAATAGAGAAAATAATTTAGTTAGTGATTATTCTGATATACAAACCGCCAGATGCAACGGCTGAGGAGTTCACAGAACAGATAAACAAAATAGAGATAGCCTTGATAATTTGGAGAACCCGATACCTGATATTATCTTCCTAGGTGACTTCAACTTGCCTAGTCTCAGGTGGAAAATAGCAAACAAAATATTATACCAGGAAACTTATCGGGACCTAACCAACCACAGATTAGAGAACTACTTAGATTCTGTGACAAATTTTCACTCAGTCAGCAGATATCGGAGCCAACGAGAAATGAAAATATTTAGATTTGGTCTTTACGAACAATGAAGACATTATCAGAGACATTACGATATCAGATACCACATATTCAGATCACAAGCTCATTGAAGTGCAAACGACCATCAATACTCAGAATAGACCTAAAACGTTGATAAAGCGAGAGGGGCTATTCAGTAAATTCAATTTAATAATAAAAGGATAGACTGGGAGATAATAAACAGGGAACTTACAAACATTCCATGGGAAACTGTTTTAAGTAATACAAGTCCTACAGAAGGAATAGAAAAACTGACTGCGGAAGCGTATCAAGTCTGTCTGAAACATGTTCCCTTGAGGAAAGCCAGAAAGAAAGAGATCTAACGTAGAAAGAGAACGCAGACGACAGTATAAACGCAGGAAAAAAATAACAGAACTGCTTATGCAGACACGAATTTCCCGTCAAAGAGGAATAATTAAATAGGGAGATTGAAGAAATCGAGCGGAATTGAAACACTCATATGAAACTGAAGAAGGCAGTTAGACAGAAAGCAATTCAAGAAATAAAGAAAAATCCAAAATATTTCTTCTCATATGCGAAATCAAAGCAAAAAAAACCACTGCCAGTATTGGACCTATTCGTACAAGTGAAGTTCATACACGGAGGATGACAAAGAAATTAGTGAAATCCTAAAAAAGCAGTAAGAGGACATGTTTAGCACTCCAATAAACAACATGAAAGTGGAAGATCCAGATAATTTCTTTATGCGGGATATTCAAACCCCTGTAAATATAACTGATATCACACGAGCGCACTAAATTTGAAAGAGAAATTGAAAACATGCCCATGCACTCGGCCCCAGGTCCTGACTCATGGAATTCAATATTTATAAAGAAATGCAAAGTGCCGGTAGCACAGGCACTCAGTATAGTGTGGAGGAAGAGCTTGGACACGGGGAGATACCAGATGCACTTAAAGTAGCAGACATAGCCCCTCTACACAAGGGAGGGAGCAAAGCATTGGCAAAGAATTATAGACCAGTTGCACTAACATCGCACATCATAAAAGTATTTGAGAGAGTGATTAGGAGTCAGGTCACCAATTTCATGGAGACCAATGACCTTCACAACCCAGGCCAACATGGATTTCGAGCACAAGTCACAGCTTCGTATCATCCTTTGCAGACGACACAAAAATCAGTATGAAAATTACCTCGGCTGAAGACATTGAAAAACTTCAAGCTGATATTAATAAAGTTTTCGACTGGGCATCAGAAAATAACATGATGTTTAACAGTGATAAATTCCAGGTACTCAGGTACGGTAAAAATGAGGACCTTAAACATAATACAGAGTACAAAACACAATCAAATGTACCCATAGTAGGAAAACATCATGTAAAGGATTTGGGAATAATAATGTCTGACGACCTAACGTTTAAGGAGCATAACCAAGCAAATATTGCGACTGCCAGAAACATGATAGGATTAATTACGAGAACTTTCAAATCCAGGGATCCCATCACAATGGTTGTACTCTTCAAGTCACTTGTGTTGTCCCGTCTTGAGTACTGCTCAGTACTCACTTCCCCCTTCAGAGCAGGAGAGATTGCTGAAATAGAGGGAATACAGAGAACATATACGGCACACATAGACGAGGTAAAGCACCTAAATTATTGGGATCGTCTCAAAGCTCTCCAAATGTACTCACTAGAAAGAAGACGAGAGAGATATCAAATAATATACACCTGGAAGATACTGGAGGGCCTAGTACCAAATCTGCACAGTAAAATAATGACGTACTGGAGTGAACGATATGGAAGAAAATGCAGAATAGAACCAGTGAAGAGCAGAGGTGCCATAGGCACAATCAGAGAACACTGTATAAACATCAGAGGTCCGCGGTTGTTCAACGTCCTCCCAGCAAGCATAAGAAATATTGCCGGAACAACCGTGGACATCTTCAAGAGGAAACTAGATTTATTCCTCCAAGGAGTGCCGGACCAACCGGGCTGTGGTGGGTATGTGGGCCTGCGGGCCGCTCCAAGCAACAGCCTAGTGGACCAAACTCTCACAAGTCAAGCCTGGCCTCGAGCCGGGCTTGGGGAGTAGAAGAATTCCCAGAACCCCATCAACCAGGTATCAACCAGGTATCACCCTCACCCAAAAATATATATATATATATATATATATATATATATATATATATATATATATATATATATATATATATATATATATATATATATATGTTGTACCTAGTAGCCAGAACGTCGTACTCGGCCTACTATGCAAGGCCCGATTTGCCTAATAAGCCAAGTTTTCATGAATTTATATATTTTCTCAAATTTTTTCTTATGAAATGATAAAGCTACCCATTTCATTATGTATGAGGTCAATTTTTTTTTATTGGAGTTAAAATTAACGTACATATATGACCGAACCTAACCAACCCTACCTAACCTAACCTAACCTATCCTTATAGGTTAGGTTAGGTTAGGTAGCCGAAAAAGTTAGGTTAGGTTAGGTTAGGTAGGTTAGGTAGTCGAAAAACAATTAATTCATGAAAACTTGGCTTATTAAGCAAATCGGGCCTTGCATAGTTGGCTGAGAAGTGCGTTCTGGCTACTAGGTACGACATATATATATATATATATATATATATATATATATATATATATATATATATATATATATATATATATAAGAACTCCCAGAACCCCATCAACCAGGTATCAACCAGGTATCAACCTCACCCAAATATATATATATATATATATATATATATATATATATATATATATATATATATATATATATATATATATTTGGGTGAGGTTATATATATATATATATATGTGACGGTAACGAGTTGGAAATGGTGGTCGGCAGTCTTCCAACTAGCAGGTGTCAGTGCTGGGCCACATATAATATATAAAAAAAAAGAAAAGGAAAAAAAAAGAGAAAAAACAAGAATGACTGTGTGATTTGGTAATCTGTGGTAAGGTTGGAAAGACGAAAAACAATAATAAAAAATATGGATTTTAATAACAATAAAAAAAACACAAATTGAAACAAAGGAAAAATCTTGGCTTACTGGCAAAAATAATAAACAATATAAACATGAAAATAGATTACGTTAATGGGGAGGAGAATTGATATACAAAAGTAAGTAAAATATGAATGCTGGAATATATGCACTAACTATGAACCTCTATTTGACCACACAGAGTGAGTCACTTAGGAGTTCACAGCTTGCGAGCACACAATATTCTGGCTGGCAGAAACGCAAGGGACTCCAACAATAACTGGCGAGGACTTGTGATTGGCGAGGAGCCGGAGTGGAGTGTTGGTTGGCGGCCAATGAGGAAGCTGGATGGCCGCAAGTCGCTCGTTAGGCCGTTGAAGGGTTCGGCGCGTCGACCAGGTGCAGCAGGTGCTGGAGTGGGGGGGGGGGAGGAGGGAGTTGCTGGTACGTGTAGCTTAGTATGTACGTTTAGCCACTACAAAACGTATCTTGTATATTGATGAGGACAGGCGTGATTCGCAGAAATAGCAGGCTAAATCTCTGATAAGAGATTATCGTCACAATATATATATATATATATATATATATATATATATATATATATATATATATATATATATATATATATATATATATATATATTTGGGTGAGGTTGATACCTGGTTGATACCTGGTTGATGGGGTTCTGGGAGTTCTTATATATATATATATATATATATATATATATATATATATATATATATATATATATATATATATATATATATATATATATATATATATATATATTGTGACGATAATCTCTTTCAAGAGAGATTGAGCCTGCTCTTCCCTACATAAAGTTACTTACCCAAAAACTCCAAACTCCACACTCCCTCTTCGCCGGCTCGTCTGTCGTCAACCAGCAAACTACCATTCCACAGCCTGCCTGCTTCTGATTGGTGACCAGCCGCCTGCACACCTGCACACCTGCACCTCTGCTTCATCTACCTGAGTCGATGTCTGGGCTTGAACCAGCCACTGACTTCAGAATATCCTTGTGCTCTCAAGCTGTGAACAACCAACTGATACACCTCTTGTTTATCGGTGGAGGTTCTAAGCTAGCGCTCATATTCTCAGCACCATTATTACATTTTACTTTTGTCATATTTGTCTTTATATTTTTCTTAGAGTAACATCATTCCTGATCTTAGATTTTATGTTATATTTTTTGACTTGTTTGTTTGCACTGTACATAAGCCAAGGGATTCCTTTTGTTCATACTTTGTTTTCAGTATTAATTAAAGTTTCATTGTTCATACTATGTGTTTTGCGTGTCTTCCCTTACTTTTACCACAGACAACAGCCAAGCAGTCTCTTTTTTTTGTAAATGTGACAGGCATTGGCACCAGCCAATAGGAAGACTGCCGAACATTTACACACCAGCAGTTTTGGACGCCTACCTTCTTTCCACCGAAAGCTGCGGACGAAAATTCAGTGATTATCTAAAGGCAAGTACCACCACCTTTCTAGAATTTGCCAATACAAAGAAAAGATATTTCATGAAATGGGTGGAAGCAGCACATGTCTCTACATTTGCAGAACTCGTCAACCTCATGCTAGTTGAAGAATTCTTGAGGCGTGTACCCTCTACCGTCCGTATACATTTAGCAGATAAAGAAGAACCCAACTACATCAAATGTGCGAAGTCGGCTGACACCTACAGCCTCATCCACCGGCTGACACCAGAACCACCTTCCAGTAAGAAGCCTTGGTACAGTTACGATAAAGTGAATACAGATCAAGCGAGCTCACAATTGTATTGTAAGTATTGCAAACTCTATGGACATACCATTGATAAATGTGGGAAGTTTCAATACAAAGGTAGTAATGAATCTACTAAACCCAAACAGACTCCTCCTAAGTCCGGTAAGCCTGTGATGAATGTTGGTGTTCCTGTTAATGATCTTTGTCTCTTCAGTAAACACCTGTATCCTGGAACTGTCTCTACCAACGGTACAGATTCGGAGGGACGTTTTAAATTGAAGATCTTGAGGGACACAGCGGCTCTTCAGTCCATAATATTGAAATCAGCTGTGCCTAACATCACCTACACCGGGGAAACCGTCCTTATCACTGACCTCACTGCTACCACTCCGTATCAACTCGCCAGAGTCCACCTGGATTGTCCCTTCGTGACCGGTGAAGTCCAAGTCGCCATCAGGGAAAAGCCTTTTCCCATGCCTGGAGTGCAACTTCTCCTGGGCAACGACTTGGCAGAAGATCTGCAACCGTCCAACCTGATCATCATGGACAAACCCCAGGTGTGTACCTCTGTAATGGATAATCCCATTTTTGAGTATGTTCCAGCAGAGGTTCAAGAAAGTGATGAAGTTTCTCCTCCGGTTTTGGTGACCACCCGTGCACAAGCTGCACGACCACAACCAGCTGACACTACTACTACCGCTGTCCCTCAAGACCCTCAGAATCTACCACCGAATCTTACTAGGTTGGAGTTCCGTAAATTACAGAGGGAAGATCTTTCATTAACACCATTATTCTTCCAGGCTAAGACTCAACCTGACAGTATCCCTGGGTTCTTCCTAGAGAATTAGTTGCTCTACCGCAGATACAGACCCAGTAAGCTGAAGGAGGAGGACGATTGGGCCAATGCCGAACAACTAGTGATTCCCACCAGCCTACGGCCCGATATTCTACACCTGGCCCATGGAGCACTTTCTCACTATGGTTTTAACAAAACCTACCACGGAATCAGACAAGACTACTACTGGCCAGGGCCAGGTATGGTTAAAGACGTCAAACACTACGTGCAACAGTGTCATACATGTCAGATGGCAGGTAAACGTAACATCTCTATCCCCAAGGCTCCATTAACTCCCATCCAGGTGCCTGCGGAACCTTTCCACAGACTCATCATAGACTGTGTTGGTCCTTTACCCCGGACCAGTTCTGGCAACGCCTATATATTAACAATCCTGTGTCCTACCACCAGATTCCCCATAGCAGTTCCAGTAAAGAACATTACGGCTGTTACTGTGGTGAAACACCTATTGAAGATCTTCACCCAGTATGGATTTCCAAGAGAGGTTCAAAGTGACTGTGGCACCAACTTCACCAGTGATCTCTTCAAGAAGACACTGGAAGAGTTCAACATCACACAGGTATTGTCCAGCCCCTATCATCCTGCTTCACAGGGTTCTCTTGAACGTAGTCATCAGACTATTAAAGCACTCCTGAAGAAATTTTACAATGAAACCTTCAAGGACTGGGATAAACAACTTGACCTCATTATGTGCATTTTCAGAAGTCTCCCCAATGAGTCTCTAGGAGTATCTCCTTATGAGATGCTCTACGGACGTAAGTGCCGTACTCCTCTCAAAGCTTTTAAAGACTCTCTACGTAATGACACCTTCAGTGACCCTCAGAATGTGCCCCAGTTTCTTCAAAACTTAAAACACATTCTAGAGAGAGTACGTAAATTTGCTAATGACAATCTATTGAAAGCTCATCCTCTCCTGATTTCAATCTATTGAATTCAGGAGAGGATGAAAACTCATTACGATCAAAGCAGCAAAATAAGGAAATTGAAACCAGGAGACTTCGTGTTGGCATATTTTCCTATCCCAGGTTCTCCATTGCAAAGCAAGTTTTCAGGACCCTACCGAATCAAGGAGTGCAGAAAGAACCACAACTACTTTCTTGAGACTCCAGATAGGCGGCGGAAGACCCAGTTGTGCCACGTCAACCTCCTGAAGCAGTATCATGATATTACGAAGCCTTTCATCCTCCATGTCGACGCCAGTGGTACCGGCATCGGGGGTGTTCTGATGCAACAACGAGGCGAGGAGGTTCTACCTGTTAGCTACTACAGCTACAAGTTAAAACCACACCAGAAGAATTACAGCGCTATCGAAAAGGAGCTACTCTCCATCGTCCTGAATTTTCAGCACTTTGCATCGTACCTACAAGGTGCTCGGTCTACCACCATCTATTCGGACCACAATCCCCTACGCTTCTTGCAGCAAGCCCAATTCAACAATCAACGACTTCTACGATGGGCTTTATATCTGCAGAATTTCAACCTGGAGATCTTCTACATCAAGGGTTCTGACAACATCATAGCAGACGCCCTCTCCAGAGTCTATGAGGTAGAGGCAGCTCCACCTACCACTCTACCATCAGAAGAAGTAACTTGACCCAGTAAGAGCAGGCTTCGGGGGAGAATTGTGACGATAATCTCTTTCAAGAGAGATTGATCCTGTTCTTCCCTACATAAAGTTACTTACACATCTACAAGAATAAGATGCTACATTCAAGATACGTCTACCATTAGCACAAAACGTTTTGACCAGGAGGCAAAACGTACCCTAAACCCCTAACTCCACACTCCCTCCTCGCCGGCTCGTCCGTCGTCAACCAGCAAACTACCATTCCCCAGCCTGCCTGTTCTGATTGGTGACCAGCCGCCTGCACACCTGCACCTCTGCACCTCAGCGCCATCTACCTGAGTCGATGTCTGGGCTTGAACCAGCCACTGACTTCAGAATATCCTTGTGCTCTCAAGCTGTGAACAACCAACTGATACACCTCTTGTTTATCGGTGGAGGTTCTAAGCTAGCGCTCATATTCTCAGCACCATTATTACATTTTACCTTTGTCATATTTGTCTTTATATTTTTCTTCGAGTAACATCATTCCTGATCTTAGATTTTATGTTATATTTTTTGACTTGTTTGTTTGCATTGTACATAAGCCAAGGGATTCCTTTTGTTCATACTTTGTTTTCAGTATTAATTAAAGTTTCATTGTTCATACTATGTGTTTTGCGTGTCTTCCCTTACTTTTACCACAGACAACAGCCAAGCAGTCTCTTTTTTTTTGTTAATGTGACAGGCATTGACACCAGCTATTAGGAAGACTGCCGAACATCTACACTCCTACATTTTTCATTTCACTCCTTACAAAAGTAAGGAAAGACACGCAAAACACAAAGTATGAACAATAAAGTTTTAATTAATATAGAAAACCAAGCAAAAATAAAGACAATCCCTTGGCTATGTACAGTGCAAACAAACAAGTCAAAACAATATTACATAAATGAATAATAGTGATGAAGTTACTCTACAATAATATAAAGGCAAAATGACAAATAATAGGTGCTGAGAATATGAGCGCTAGCTTAGAACCTCCACCGATAAACATGACGTGTATCAGTTAGTTGTTCACAGCTAAGAGCACAAGAATATTCTGACTATGATGGCTGGATCAGGCCCAGACATCGACTCAGGTAGATGGCGCTGAGGTGCAGGTGTAAGTGTGCAGGCAGCGAGTCACAAATCAGGAGCAGGCAGGCTGGGAAGGGTCGTTTGCTGGTTGATGACGGGTGGCGAGCCGGCGTGGAGGGAGTGGAGTAGGGGGGAAAGGACACGTTTTGCCTCCCAGTCAAAACGTTTTACGCTACTGGTAGACGTATCTTGAATGTAACATCTTATTCTAGTAGATGTGTAAGTAACTTTATGTAAGGAAGAGAAGGCTCAATCTCTCTTGAAAGAGATTATCGTCACAACTCTCCCCCGAAGCCTGCTCTTACTGGGTTAAGTTACTTCTTCTGATGGTAGAGTGGTAGGTGGAGCTGCCTCTACCTCATAGACTCTGGAGAGGGCGTCTGCTATGATGTTGTCAGAACCCTTGATGTTGAAGATCTCCAGGTTGAATTTCTGCAGATATAAAGCCCAACGTAGAAGTCGTTGATTGTTGAATTGGGCTTGCTGCAAGAAGTGTAGGGGATTGTGGTCCGAGTAGATGGTGGTAGACCGAGCACCTTGTAGGTATGGTGCAAAGTGTTGTAAATTCAGGACGATGGAGAGTAGCTCCTTTTCGATAGTGCTGTAATTCTTCTGGTGTGGTTTTAACTTGTAGCTTTAGTAGCTAGCAGGTAGAACCTCCTCGCCTCGTTCTTGCATCAGGATGCCCCCCGATGCCGGTACCACTGGCGTCGACATGGAGGATGAAAGGCTTGTTGATATCTGACGAGGCGAGAATAGGATTAGAACATGGCAAAGGAGCACTATTATAGTCCTGTAAATTGGTATGAAGATCAGTTAGGATTTCTGAGTTTGAAAGCACTTACTCAGTGTTAGTGCTTTCGGGAGGAGAAGCAGGGAAGGTCTCACTGTGGAGGTATGGACATTTAAAGGTGGAGAAATATACCAGCTTATTGGGGGGGAGTACCGTTATACTGCTTCAGGAGGTTGACGTGGCACAACTGGGTCTTCCACCGCCTATCTGGAGTCTCAAGAACGTAGTTGTGGTTGTTTCTGCACTCCTTGATGCGGTAGGGTCCTGAAAACCTGTTTTGCAATGGAGAACCTGGGATAGGAAAATATGCCAACACGAAGTCTCCTGGTTTCAATTTCCTTATTTTGCTGCTTTGATCGTAATGAGTCTTCGTCCTCTCCTGAGCTTTCAATAGATTGTCATTAGCAAATTTACGTACTCTCTCTAGAACGTGTTGTAAGTTTTGAAGAAACGGGCACATTTTGAGGGTCACTGAAGGTGGCATTACGTAGAGAGTCTTTAAAAGCTTTGAGAGGAGTACGGCACTTACGTCCGTAGAGCATCTCATAAGGAGATACTCCTAGAGACTCATTGGGGAGACTTCTGAAAATGCACATAATGAGGTCAAGTTGTTTATCCCAATCCTTCGATTTCTCATTGCAAAATTTCATTAGGAGTGCTTTAATAGTCTGATGACTGCGCTCAAGAGAACCCTGTGAAGCAGGATGATAGGAGCTGGACAATACCTGTGTGATGTTGAACTCTTCCAGTGTCTTCTTGAAGAGATCACTGGTGAAGTTGGTGCCACAGTCACTTTGAACCTCTCTTGGAAATCCATACTGGGTGAAGATCTTCAATAAGTGTTTCACCACAGTAACAGCCGTAATGTTCTTTACTGGAACTGCTATGGGGAATCTGGTGGTAGGACACAGGATGGTTAGTATATAGGCGTTGCCAGAACTGGTCCGGGGTAAAGGACCAACACAGTCTATGATGAGTCTGTGCAAGGGTTCCGCAGGCACCTGGATAGGAGTCAATGGAGCTCAGAGGATAGAGATGTTAGGTCTACCTGCCATCTGACATGTATGACACTGTTGTACGTTCTTTTTAACCTCTTTAACCATACCTGGCCCTGGCCAGTAGTAGTCTTGTCGGATTCCGTGGTAGGTTTTGTTAAAACCATAGTGTGAAAGTGCTCCGTGGGCCAGGTGTAGAATATTGGGCCGTAGGCTGGTGGGAATCACTAGTTGTTCGACATTGGCCCAATCGTCATCCTCCTTCAGCTCACTGGGTCTATATCTGCGGTAGAGCAACTCGTTCTCTAGGAAGAACCCAGGGATACTGTCAGGTTGAGTCTCAGCCTGGAAGAATAATGTTGTTAATGAAAGATCTTCCCTCTGTAATTTACGGAACTCCAATCTAGTAAGATTCGGTGGTAGATTCTGAGGGTCTTGAGGGACAGCGGTAGCAGTAGAGTCAGCTGGTTGCGGTCGTGCAGCTTGTGCACGGGTGGTCACCAAAACCGGAGGAGAAACTTCATCACTTTCTTGGACCTCTGCTGGAACATACTCAAAGATGGGATTATCCATTACAGAGGTACACACCTGGGGTTTGTCCATGATGATCAGGTTGGACGGTTGCAGATCTTCTGCCAAGTCGTTGCCCAGGAGAAGTTGCACTCCAGGCATGGGAAAAGGCTTTTCCCTGATGGCGACTTGGACTTCACCGGTCACGAAGGGACAATCCAGGTGGACTCTGGCGAGTGGATAAGGAGTGGTAGCAGTGAGGTCAGTGATGAGGACGGTTTCCCGGTGTAGGTGATGTTAGGCACAGCTGATTTCAATATTATGGACTGAAGAGCCGCTGTGTCCCTCAAGATCTTCAATTTGAAACGTCCCTCCGAATCTGTACCGTTGGTAGAGACAGTTCCAGGATACAGGTGTTTACTGAAGAGAGAAAGATCATTAACAGGAACACCAACATTCATCACAGGCTTACCGGACTTAGGAGGAGTCTGTTTGGGTTTAGTAGATTCATTATTACCTTTGTATTGAGACTTCCCACATTTATCTATGGTATGTCCATAGAGTTTGCAATACTTACAATACAATTGTGAGCTCGCTTGATCTGTACTTACTTTATCGTAACTGTACCAAGACTTCTTACTGGAAGGTGGTTCTGGTGTCAGCCGGTGGATGAGGCTGTAGGTGTCAACCGACTTCGCACATTTGATGTAGTCGGTTTCTTCTTTATCTGCTAAATATAAACGGACGGGAGGAGGTACACGCCTCAAGAATTCTTCAACTAGCATGAGGTTGACGAGTTCTGCAAATGTAGAGACATGTGCTGCTTCCAGCCATTTCATGAAATATCTTTTCTTTGTATTGGCAAATTCTAGAAAGGTGGTGGTACTTGCCTTTAGATAATCACGGAATTTTCGTCGGTAGCTTTCGGTGGAGAGAAGGTAGGCGTCCAAACCTGCTTGCTTCAGGGTCTGGTAGTCATTCTCAGATGCTAAGGTACTGAGAGTAACTGCAGCTCTACCTGTGAGATGCACTCTGAGAAGGGTAGACCATTGGTCTGCAGGCCAGCTAAGTTTTTTAGCTAGGGTTTCAAAAGTGGTAAAAAAGACGTCGATCTCTGTCTCAACGAATGGTGGCATTAACTTACTTGCATGGGAGCTATTGAAACTTACGGGAAGACTAGCTGTAGCTTGTTGGCGCTGAGTGTGGTGTGTAGTTTCCAACGCTAGTTCTTGTCGACGATATTCGAGAGCACGATCAGCATGCTGCTTCTCATGCTTGTGCTGCATCTCCAGGAGATGTTGTTTTGCTTCAAGCTTTGCTCGCTCACGCTCACTGAGTAGTGCAGTCTCACGTTCTTTGAGCTGGAGAGCTTCTTTCGCCAGGGCCGTCTCTCGTTCTTGTTCTTCCTTCCTTATGGCGGCCTCTCGTTCCTTGAGGTCGGCCTCTCGTTCCTGTTGTTCTTTGAGTAGGGCCGGCTCTTCTTTCTTGAGCTGGAGAGCTTCCATTTGTTGTTCTCGCTCTATTTTTGCAAGTTCGAGCTTCAATTTCATCGCTGCCAGACGATGTTTATCTGCAATAGAATAATTTTCGTGAGTTTCAGAGTCGATTTTCCCTTCATCTAAGAGGTAATCCAAGAGTATGTTGTGTAAGTCATTTTTGTTGGCTCCAGGGGGGACATCAGTTGATACTCATGTGCAAGAGTTTGTAATTCGGTCCTCTTGGCACGACTTAAGTTCCCTATTTCACCTGCTGGATCGGTACGGAAAGCTTGGAGACGAAACATTGTGAAAATTAGCAAATAAATGTACAACGAATATAGTTGTGATATGGTAAATGTCAGAAACAGGATAACGTGGCAACTGGTACCTATCCTGTGGAATTGTTAACAATTAACGGTAATGATTAGTCAATCAAATCGCAGGAAATCTTGTACCCGGTACTCAATGTAAGAGAATAAGGGCAAGAAAATCCTACTAAATATATGAAACTGAGTTTCTAAAACAAATGAAACATTTAATTGCTTCAAAAGTGAATTAGGTAGTCCAAGAATGTAGGCATACTTTGCCGAGTCTCTATAGGACATAAGCAAGGCTTTCCCACCAAATGAAATATGATACTTACAGAATTAGCGAACTTTGTGCTCTGTAAAAAGAAAGCTAATTCCCTACCTAAGTAAATATCATCATCTCTGACCGACGTGTAGGGGTGCGATTGTCAACTGGTGACGAGAACTGCTGCTGAGGTCCCAACTCAGCAACGTAGTCCGTGCTAGAGGAACTATGGCCCTCTTTATCCTCCTTCGGTCGGATTGCAGAAGATTGGGTGCTTTGACCCGAAGACAAACCAAAGTACCAGGGTACCACAATGGTGATCTGTCTGAGTGAGAAATATCCTAGGGACAAAAGGTGGTAAACACGAGTAATAACACGGAGGGAGGGATGACCAATTAAGAGAATGACTGAGGCCTACAGTCACCACGTAATCCAAAGTTATCCAACACTCACCATATGCTACTCTCGGAATGCGCAATACACACAGCACCATATGAATATGAAAAGTAATAAAAATATTGAAAAGCAACTGTATCAAAGCCAAGTACACTTACCACAAATTGATGTTTTAGTACCTGAGTGAAGCTCCTAGGACAGGCCCCATGAAATGTGACTGGAAAATGTAGGAGTGTGGATGTTCGGCAGTCTTCCTAATGGCTGGTGTCAATGCCTGTCACATTTAAAAAAAAAGAGACTGCTTGGCTGTTGTCTGTGGTAAAAGTAAGGAAAGACACGCAAAACACAAAGTATGAACAATGAAATTTTAATTAATATAGAAAACAAGCAAAAATAAAGACAATCCCTTGGCTATGTACAGTGCAAACAAACAAGTCAAAAAATAAACATAAAATATAATAGTGATGAAGTTACTCTACAATAATATAAAGACAAAATGACAAAAATAGGTGCTGAGAATATGAGCGCTAGCTTAGAACCTCCACCGATAAACAGGACGTGTATCAGTTAGTTTT
>WNGS01062019.1:0-10867 GCA_020271785.1 Procambarus virginalis | reverse complement strand
TAATGCTAAATCGATGAGTAAGTAAACAGATCTGCGTGAGTGTTGTGTGTGCGTGTTCTGACCTCACAACGGTCGCAGCAACGGAGCTTACCTATCAGTGCATACCGGGACTTAGATCTAGCTAGCTCACTGGACACTGAATTGTAACTATTTGTACATGATGCGTTTTAATTATCTTGACATTCGGATTGTGTTGTATTTTCCACTGAAACTGTGGATGAACGTGGCTTCTACGACTTATATTTTCAGTCCATTTCACTTGTTGACCGCCCGTACAGGGTACGAGGATTTTCTAAGTTCCAGTGACTTATTTCTGTTTCCAACTTAACTGATGTTCTCTTGCCCTATTTCATTTGTCTCAGTTGACCAAAGCTGTTCTTGTCCACCTTATTTATTTACCTTAGTATTTTGTACGTTGTGGTCATCTCCCCCTCTGGTCCTTCCTCATTTTAATATTATATTCTGGTTCCCATAACCTGTCCTCGTAGCTTAACTCTCTTAATTCTGATAGACAGCATTCCCCCAGGTGAAGGATTTAATTCCTACAATGACAGCATTCTCCATGTGACGGTGAACTGATCAATGAGGAACAGACAGAAGATACACACACGTATGAACCAGGGAAATACAAGGACGTACTCATATGAGTGAGAGTGACAAAAAATGTAATTAACTTGAACTAAATGTACTGGAAACTATCCATATTACCCCAAAAAATCAAATGAAAAATTTTTGCCTTAACACTGTCTATATTTTTTCTTAGCATTTTTGTATAATTTGTCATTAATCAAGAAATTAAATTTTTTACAGTTGAAAAAATACCAACTTCATGTGTGCCTCTCTTTATTTTACCAGTCAGAATATCATAAATGAGAGCTCCTACGTAAAGAATGAAGAGGACCGATATGAAAGATCATAATATTCATAATTTTTTAGTATGCTTTCACGAAACTGTCCATAGATATATTTCATGTATTTTTATTTACTTACAAATAACAAATATTTAATGCTGATAATTTTGAAAAATAGGAAAGACAATTTAAGAGATGAAGGCTACATAGCCACACAAAGAGGGCAGCCTTGCAAGTGGTTGGCAACACCGGGTATACTGTGTCGGAAAACTTTATTGATGGTGAATGTCACTTGGCATATTATAAGAGCCAGTTTCCCAGATGGGTATTGGTAGAAAGGGCTTTCGAAGATACGCTGAGCCAGATGTACTAAAGGGGCATGCTAGACGGGCAGCCCGACATAAAATACCCACAATGTATATTAGAAGGGGGCAGTATTAAAAAGAAAATGCTAAACCAGGTATATAGGGATGGGGGGGGGAGTAACTTCACACAGTATGTTACGCCCGGCATACTGCCTTTATATGTCGTTTAAAAATATCTTTCACGAAAAAGTACGAGCTAACCTGGTGTGCATTATGGCAACACCTGAGAATAATTGCTAAAGTTTAGTTTTAACAATGTTGCCAAATACTGTGTAAATTTTATGCAACTCTTCTGTAAGGTTAATAATATTTTCGTTTCCAAACTATATTATCAAATGTATTTTAAATATTTTGTTAATTTTCAAAAGTATTAGCGATGGCAAAATCATTTATTTTGGAATTAAGCAAGTTTCACCAATGGGTAATAGTTAATACAATCTCCTTTAATGTAACAAAGTCTACTGTATGATGAGCAGCTAATGTGTAGACCACACGACTGTTCAAAAGAATTGGAAGTCGTCAGATCCTTAACCCAATTCCCGACAGCACTCGGTGGTTAATTAAAAAAAAGAAGAGGAAAATGTTTAGCGGTTAGCGCCTTGTGCTGAACCAGCGCTCCCTGGTCAACCTCCGGTTGTCAACAATTCTTCTCTCATAGCGCCAGTGGTCGTCTGCTCCACAATGTTGTTGTTGTTAAAGATTCGCTACCCGGAACAAAGTTCCAAGTAGCACGGGCTATGGTGAGCCCGTTTTTTTACTCCACAAACATTTTCGTAATTCACGTTTATTTGTGACCAGAATTCATCCGCGCCCGGATATTAAGTAAAGTATTGTTTTGTGTTGTGTTAAAAGTGATATTCAAGTGAAAAATGCGAATTGGTGAAAAGTTCATAAGGAAAAATACAAGTACAAGGTATGTGGTTGCATAGTTGTTATTGTACACCATTTTATTTATCATATATTTCAGCCATACAAGAGGTATCAGTTTTGGGAAGGTTTACCGTCATTGAAATTGAAATTGAAATAAGTTTATTGAGGTAAAATACACACAAAGGGATGAGTAGCTCAAGCTATTCTCACCCCGTTCAGTACATCGTGTTAATACATACATATAAACACATCACAAACGATAAACATATTACCAAATATCCTGAGAAATAAACATCTACATTACCGTCATGGGAAGGCGTCTAGTGTTCCCGTTCTCAAACGTCGTCTTCCTCGGGTTAACAATTGAGAAACGACTGATCGCGATAATAATACAAAAAGATTATAGCAAGCTTTTTGATACGGTGTAATAAATCTTCTCTTCTCCAAATTTAAATTAACAATATTAACAGTTGGGGTTTTGTGCAATTAGGCATAAATTAATGAGTTTCATTGGTTGATTTAGGCCAAGGCATTCACATGTTTTGCTCGGCCAAGCTGCGGCCGACACCAAATGTATTTGTCTATTTTGTCATATATAACCATGAGTGGTATTTTATCATAATTATTAAAACTTTTAAAGAATTAATTTTAGAAATAAGCCTAGGAAAGTTCAGGTTGATGTTTTGGTTCCAAAGGCGTTTATTTGTATTTGCATTAAGAGACATTTACCGAGATGCCATTCAGTGTTCGCAGATAGCTCAACGTGATTCAGATGTCAGTAATGCATAAGTTGTTTTATGTATTAAAAAGCAGAGAGGGTGGCGGCTGGATTAACAAGTGTCTGGTCATTGTTTCAGACGGGTTGTTTAGGTAGCATGTACAGTACGGCAGCCCGTCAAAGCTCTTCCAAGCTGTGGCCGATCTAAAACAAAACATCCTCAATGTTATACTGTGCACTAACAATCGGCATTTTCTCAAATATTAATTAACATATTATATATTAAAATTTGGTGTATCGTTAAGCTTAAATCAGGTTAGGTTAGGTATTTAGGTTCTGTTGACAATTAATTGTATATGAAATACGTGGATGAAGCATGGACAATAGAACATAAAACGTCAGCGAAGCACTATTCGAGAAATGTTCGAATGCAATCAGTTGTAACTTGTGTGGAAACTGTTTTTCATAAACGGAATTCTAAGGCACTTCTTTGTTGTTGTTTATAATGTATTTTAAATTTCTTAGTCTCCCATGAATGAATTTCAACATGTAATCAATGAAGAGTGTGAAATATAACTTATTTTTATAGTTTACACATTAAAATATTTCTGTTAAAAGCGAGTACAGTATAAGCGCTTTAATAACGACAAATGGACGGGATATATATTATATTGGTTTTAAATAAAAGAGAACACATGAACCAGATTCGGTTAGTATTGATGTTTAATGCATTCACGAAATAACGAACAAAAGTCTATGTCGCAATTAGAATGCACACGTGCTTCAAAAAATATATTTTAATTGTTTATATTTTAAAATAAAGCCTATAATTTTGTTCTCCGATTGTATATACATATATATATAATACGTTAGGGTTTGATTGAAGAAAGAATTTCAGTACTCTTGAAAATATATAAAAGGTATGTATGCGGAAGGTAATGAAATTTAAATAAGTTTATTGAGATATTGACGCAGTCCCCGTGGCACAGTGGTTAAAACACTCGCCCCGCAAGCAATTCGGCCTGGGTACGTATCCTGGCCCTGGAAGATTGAGTAGGTGCCAATCCTTAACTATACGCCTCTGTTCACCCAGCAGTGAATGGGTTGTTAAACGATTTGGCGAGTCGTATCCCAGGAAAAATTAAGGTTAAGGACCTGCCCGAAACGCTATGCGTGCTAGTGACTTTATAATAATGTAACAATGTAACGGTGCAATGTTTTTTAATATCGAAAATGTAAGACAAGTTATGCCCTAATCATGTAGGTGATAACAGTGCACGACACGGCTACCAAGTCAGCAACAATAGTTTGCAGCAGATTGAGGAAGAAAATGACATTGGAGTCAGGATCCACCAATCACTGACTGTAGCGCAACAAGTGGGAGCTGCTGTAAACATTTCAAACTTAATCTTAGGAATAATCAAACGAAATTTTGACTTAAGGAAAAGAAGGTAACTGTACAAGTGTATAAATCTCTGGTACGCCCACACCCGGCCTATTGTGTCCAAGGGTGCAGACCTCATCTTCAGAAAGACTTACTTGCTTTGGAGAAAGTTCAATGCCGGGCGGCTTAAATCATTTCTGAAATAAGTCGACTCTGATACCAGGAACGGTTGAGGACCTCAGGGCTAACAACGCTGCAAACCACACATGACAGGACTGACTACACTGAAATATTTAAAATACTGAACAACTTGAAAAATATTGATCCAGCAGACCTCTTCTTCAAAAGGTCAGATGTAACACAAACAAGGAACAACAGTTTCAAGCTCAACAAGCCACAATGAAGGACTGAAAACAGATGATTTATCTACCCCATAGAATCATAAACCAAGTAGCCGCCTACCCGCCAAAGCCGTAAATGCCAAAACGCTGCTGAATTTCAAAATACAGCTGGACAGAATCATTAGCACAAATAGGGAGGACTTCGACTAGCCGCCGGATTCCTGTCCTCGTCGAGGCCACTAGGGAGATCGTGGCCCTCAGGTAAATCAGATAAATATGGTAAATATGCACACATAAACAACAATAGTGTGATATATAAAATGAACAAATCCACAAGGGCACGAGCATCCCGTGCGCAGGTTCGAGCCCTCATCACGGCCCTTGTGGATTTGTTTATGGTAAATATAGTTCTTCGTGTCTCCTTATGGGATTAGAAGCCCTCGGAGCGGGATAAGACGACCCCGGGAGGCATCACACTGCACCTGTCTCTGAACTTCACGTTAGCAGGACAATATCAACTGCTTATGCTACGAGAGCCGACATAGGGCTCGCCGTTAGTAATCTGATAACGGAAATATCTAGGATACTCTTGTCCAGTGTCCGTATTCCGTTAAATGCAGTATAAAGCTGGAGAAAGTTGTGAGGTACTCTACCAGACTGTCCCCAAGACTCTCCCTCACCACCGTCCTCTCCCTCACCACCGTCCTCTCCCTCACCACCGTCCTCTCCCTCACCACACTCACACTCATATTTTCCAAGGGTTTTCATGACTCTGCCCGACAAGTTTGTCTCAATACTGCAACTTGGCTCTGAAATCAATCCCCGTTTTTCATCAAAGTAACGGCTGTGGAAGGAGGGACAAATACATTTTTTGTTTTCATATGATAAAACTCTTCCTTTTGAAGGAAAGACCCGTGGATTTGGTAGTACGAATGTCTGCACTCGCCTGTGTTTTGGGGGATGTGATTCAGCTCTTTGGTCTCGCCTCTCAATTGCCAGTCAACTTTCTTCTAGGTTCTTGAGCCTGTTAGTCAAAGCTATCATATCTGCATTTGAAACTGGGTATGGAGTTTGCCCCCACTATCTCACTTTGTGTATTCCATTTCTTTGTTGTCTTAACGGCCAAAAAAAATATTTTTTATTTTTCTTATCTCTTAGGCTAATTTTGGTTTTTAGTTTCCACCTTTGTCCTCTTCTTAGAGTCCCACCCACGCTAAATAGTCTGCCTTTATCTGCTCTATCAATCCCAGTAAGAATTTTATAATTGGCAATCATGTCTCCTCTAACTTTTCTGTTTCCCAGCGACTTGAGGTTTAATTTGTGTAGCGTTTCCTCGTAACTTTTCTCTCTTAGTTCGGGGTTAGTTTGGTGACATACTCTTAAGCTTTCTGCAGCTTCGTGTTGTATTTGACGAGATATGGAATCCACAATGGAGCTGGATATTCCAGGATTGGTCTGACATGTGCGATATACAAGGTCCTGAATGTTTCTCCATTCAGTTTTAAAGATAGTTCTTACGGCTCAACACATGCCGCTGATATCCGTTTGGTTTGGGCTTTAGAAGACATGCAGGATCGGTTTTCCGTTACAGCCTGTTCTCTTGAGTTGCAATAACGGACAAAATACGGAGTAGTAAAACGCGCGAACGCAAGACACCCACTTAACCTAAGTAACCAAATCATAGAAAACGTGGATGTTTGTAAGCCATTACTTTTCATACTACCTGTATTTTGGCCGTTGGGGATCATAGGGTACACAAAATGCTGTGTATTATGTGAGAAGACAGGTTGGATGTCAACTCTCTAGGTCTTTTTCTTTACCCGAGTCTTAAAGGATTTCATCTCCCGTTTGGTACCTTGTTTAAAACCTCCTGTTCCCTAAAACATGTTTAATTTCACTTGAGTTAAATTCTAGTAACTATCTGTAGGGTCAGTTTTTGTTAAGCCAGGTCTCTGGCCATATTTGATCATCTAAATTTTCTTCATAATATTTTGCATCGACAAACATGGAGAGAAATGAGTCAATTCTATATGGAAGATTATTAATATATGTCAGAAACAGGGGATTTCGCTAGTGACATCTCATCACTCTGAGATCTCATCCTTCACAGTGGCTCGCTCTCTTCTGTTGCATAGGTACTCTCTTATCCACTGGAGTACCTTTTTCGTCACTCCTGCCTGGGTCTTCAGCTTGTGAATTAGTATCTTATTGGATACTGTGTCAAAGGCTTTCTGACTCCAAAATTTAAAAAAATGTGCCTGGGGTCAGTGCTCTGCAATGCTTTGAAGGTGTGGCTGACTTTAACTCTGGAGGGAGCATTTGAGTCAGTGTAGCTCTGGCCTCCCCACCTCCACCATCTTCAGTGCTTAGTTGAGATGGAGCCTCTGCTTCTGGCTCAGTCCCGTCATCCTTGGTCAGCCAGGAATGTATCTCCCTCCTACTGTTCCCTTGGAGGGGTCCTAGTGTCTGGAACATTATCTTGGTAGTGGCAGTACTGCCCCTCACACTTGCCACCCTTTGGTCACAATACAGCACATGCAAGGTAAAGCACACCATCCTTCTTTCCCAGCACAATCTTACATTTCACTACCATAATAGTGTGTTGCTTCCTTTCAGCTTTCCCACCAGCAAGACCATTACCCAGGATCACATTAACACCTCAGGATATAAACGTTTCAAACCAGTCATCCACTGAGGCTTAACTGTCGCAATATGAGAAGAAACAGTCTACAGCCACTCACACACAACATCCATAGGGCCTCTTTCCGGGGTGTAGTTGCTAACAAGAATTAATAACATGTGTGCAGAGTTTGTTAAGGGTCGTTCCTGTCGGACCCCAGGAAGTTTTATTAACTGTAACCCAGGGACTGTGTCCTCGTCTCGTATTTCTCCACATGGGGTTTAGAATAAGTAAGGGTCAGTGGAGTCTTGTTTACTTAGGTGTGGTCTACATTCATTATTACTGTACTACTGGGTAGGTGTAGGTGGCGTGGGTGTAGGTGGTGTGGGTGTAGGTGGTGTGGGTGCAGGTGGCGTGGCCGCAAATGATCATAACACAGCTGTCTCCTCGACGGTATATATCCATTCACAGCTGTGAGGTGAGCTAGACGGCTGGCCCCGACCCGCCTTGAGTCGACCAAGGCTCTTCCCAGACCCAGCATCACGTGGCCCCACACCAGGGGTCCTCATCAGCCTTGTGAAATATGGTGATTTGATGTTGGTGTGAAGGGCATCTTCATAATAAGGGTCAGAAGGGTAGAGCAATGTAGGGGATGGAGTAAGGGACTAGCATGAAGGAGGGAAGTAAAGGGGACAGGGAGAAAAGTGATAAAGGGCGATAATGAGAAGAACGTGGACATTGCGTGAGAGAAGTGTGGATAACTGAAGATAATTATGGGTTTACGGAGGAAGGTGCGCGTGGAGGGGAAAGGTGTGTGTAGAGGGGGAAGTTGTGGATTGAAGGGGAGAGGTATGGGTGGAGGTAGTGAGGTGTGGGGTTGGGGGTGAGAGGTGTGGGTGGAAAGAGACGTGTGGATGGAGAGAGAAATGTGTGGTGAAAAGACGGGGAGAAGAGCTTAGTGAGAGAAAAATGTAAAGGAGCTGGGAAGCCCTTGGCACGTATCTTGGCTGTCCTGAATGAGACGCCGTGTTCCTGGGAGAAGGTACTGAGGCAAATGTCTTCACAATTCATATCTTTCTTCTCCAGCAAAATAGTTTCATATTTGACTGTATGTGGTCTTCTATTGAGCTTTGGTTTTCTTGTTGCTTGTTAGGCATGTTCTGTAAGATGTTCATGCAATCCAGTGGTTGGGAAGGCATCCTTTAACATACCGCAGACATCACACACCCAATATATTCACGGAGACCCAACACACAACTGGACCCCGAGAGTAGGGGAATGTGGTGAAGATTCACAAGATGCTCTTCTCACCACCTGCTTACCTCCCTATTATTATGGAGTCTGTCCGTGAGGAGATGCAGCCGTCGTTACATTATGGGAGTCTGTCCGTGAGGAGACGCAACAGTCGTTACATTGCGTAAGTAAATTAACCTTGAGAGAAATCAACAAAGGAGATAGTTGTGTAAACAAAGGTTACTTGAGAGATTATATTAAAGATATAAGTATCTCCTCTGTCGACGTTATTTCAGTGTTTATTACGTTATGTAGTCACCACACATCCTGTTTTTCACACCATGGCCTCATGGGTAGTGGGACACTATTTGCTGTCTCAAGCTACCGCTCAGTTGGGTAGGTGTGGTGCAAGACTAGTAACTGTGTGACTCATCATAGATGTAAAGTGCCTTGTATAGTGATTGTTGTGAGCCTCTTGTTGAATCACTTGTGATATAAAAGATTATTGATGTGTGTAGGTGATTGTATATGTATGTGTATGTATATGTATATATATGTACATGTATGTATGTATGAGTATGTGTATATGTATACATAACATTAATAATTGTGTAACTAGCATCAAAAGATTGTTATTTGCTTAGCTAAACGAACTAGAGGGTTCAGTTTTTGAACCGATTATGTGCCTCTCTAACCCTTTACACCACCGCCCACGGGATGGGTATGGAGTGCGTAATAAAGAAAAACTGAACTGGGCCTCCACTCTTCAAACAGAATTGGTTGCCATAATCCTTTCACTCGAGCGCGTATATGAATCCAAAGTTGACACGCTAATTGCAAGTGACTCCTTGTCATCCTTGACTGCCCTCAGCTTCCCAAGGCATAACTGTGACATACTTGTCTCTGAACCGAGACACAGATATGGTGAAATAATCAATGATGGAGTCAGAGTTTGTCTCCTGTGGTTTCCTTCCCATATTGGTCTCCGAATGCATGATAGAACTGACGAGTTGGCCAAGACTTTTGCTCATAAAGAGGGAATTGATTACCATCTTGGACTGCCTTTGAGCAGCGTGAGAGCAGTAATATTCCGAAAACATCAACAAAATTTCGTAGAGTTGAGGCAAAATAAAATTCACACCAGTTTACTCCGTCTATCATCATTCTATTATGCAGGAAAAACCGCAAGTCTATGGGTCATCCAATAAGGTTAGTAGACTTCTAGATGTTACTACTGCTAGGTTTAGGCTCGGCTACAAGTACCTCTGGGAGTTTGTAACATCTGCTGATGTAGATTTGACTAACTGTAAACTCTGTCAGCAGAACTACTCGCATATCTTGCATCATTATATAATGGAATGTGAAAAAATAGCAGAATTCAGAGATAACACCATCAATGGAGTCCAAGAAATGTGTAAGTACTTCATCATGATGTTCCGCCAGGAATCTTAGCGAAGTATCCAAAATTTGCTTACTATAGGTGCAGCCTGTACATGACTGTAAAGCTGCCGCCCAGTTGGGTGGGTGTGGAGCAAGACTAGTAACTGGTCCTAACTGCTATACACAATATATATATATATATATATATATATATATATATATATATATATATATATATATATATATATATATATATGTATATATATGTTCAAAAAGAGTGTCACTTGCTTAGCTAAATGAGCTATGGGATTCAGTTCCTGAAGCCATTATGTGCCTCTGTAACCCTTTCCTCCATCGCCCACGGGATGGGTATGGGGTGCATAATAAAGAATCTACAGTTTAGTCTTGTACAAATTGTCTCTGATGAAGGACACGTTGCTGTTGTCCGAAAGTGCTAATGACCACAGGGAGTCCATGGTGTGTGTAGCAGGCGGTCGGCATACGGTCGTGTGTGTAATTACCTAAGTGTAGTTACAGGATGAGAGCTACGCTCGTGGTGTCCCGTCTTCCCAGCACTCTTTGTCATATAACGCTTTGAAACTACTGACGGTCTTGGCCTCCACCACCTTCTCACCTAACTTGTTCCAACCGTCTACCACTCTGTTTGCGAAAGTGAATTTCTTATATTTCTTTGGCATCTGTGTTTAGCTAGTTTAAATTTATGACCTTTTGTTCTTAAAGTTCCAGGGTTTCAGGAAATCTTCCCTATCGATTATATCAATTCTGTTACTATTTTGTATGTAGTATCATATCACCTCTTTTCTTTGTATTCTAGTTTTGGCATATTTAATGCCTATAACCTCTCCTCGTAGCTCTTGACCTTCAGTTCTGGGAGCCACTTAGTAGCATGTCTACTAAGTGCTGAAGTAGCAGAAACTGAAGACTGTTGTGGTCGATGAGGACCATGCAAGATACTTCTTGTTTATAACGGAATCCCCAAAGGCTCCGGACTTTACTATTCCTTTTAGGGACCTTTTAGGCCCTTTACTATTCATGATCATATGAGTGACGACCTAATAATGCAGGCAGAGGCCTACATGACCGT
>WNGS01062016.1:0-11412 GCA_020271785.1 Procambarus virginalis | reverse complement strand
GAACAATATACAACTGAAAACTCACACCCAGAAGTGACTCGAAACCATACTGCCAGGAGCAACGCAACTGGTATGTACAGGAACGCCTTAATCCGCTGACCATCACATCACGACCGGACATAAAAAGTGATAGTCAAAGCTATTTGAACCACTTCCCGCCGGCACTCGGATGGTAATCTTGGGCATAGCATTTTATGAAATCACCTCATTCTTTGGGGCACACGTGAAACACAAATGCGAACAAGCCTGAATGGTCCCCAGGACTATATGCAACTGAAAACTCACACCCCAGGAGTGACTCGACCCATATACTACCAGGAGCAACGCAACTGGTATGTACAGGACGTCTTAATCCGCTTGACCATCACGACCTGACATAAGGAGTGATAGCCGAAGCTGTTTGAACCACTTCCACCGCCGGCACTCGGATGATAATCTTGCATAGCATTTTATCAAATCACCTCATTCTTGGGCACACGTGAGGAACACAAATGCGAACAAGCCTGAATGGTCCCCAGAACTATATACAACTGAAAACTCACACCCCCAAAGTGACTCGAAACCATACTGCAGGAGCAACGCAACTGGTATGTACAGGAACGCCTTAATCCGCTTGACCATCCACGACCAGACATAAGGAAGTGATAGCCGAAGGTATTTGAACCACTTCCCCGCCGGCACTCGGATGGTAATCTTGGGCATATCATTTTATCAAATCACCTCATTCTTTGGGCACACGTGAGGAACAGAAATGAGAACAACCCTGAATGGTCCCCAGGACTATATGCAACTGAAAACTCACACCCAGAATGGACTCGAACCCATACTGCCAGGAGCAACGCAACTGGTATGTACAGAACGCCTTAATCCACTTGACCATCAGACCGGACATAAGGAAGTGACAGCCGAAGCTATTTGAACCACTTCCCTGCTGGCACTCGGATGGTATCTTGGGCATGCATTTTATGAAATCACTTCCTTCTTTGGGGCACACGTGAGGAACAGAAATGCGAACAAGCCTGAATGGTCCCCAGGACTATATGCAACTGAAAACTCACACCCAGAAGTGACTCGAACCCATATTGCCAGGAGCAACGCAACTGGTATGTACAGGAACGCCTTAATCCGCTTGACCATCTTGACCACTTGTAAGTCCACCTGCCAAAGATTATCGGGGAATATAGACCTGGATATGCGTGTGGAAATGTCAGGATACATAAGCCTGGAAACCCACTTCGGCCAATCATCAGCCAGATACCCACACCCACGTATAGACTGGCGAAACGACTCAACGGCTTACTGACTCCTTATGTCCTTTGCGCTTTCAGCCTGAAGTCTCCAAAGGAATTTGTTGACTTACTGCGGGGAACACGGGCCACAGGGATAAGAGCCTCGTTGGACGTAGAATCACTGTTTACCAACTTACCTGTGGATGAAACAATCGGGATGATAGCAGACAGAGTGTATCGTGATCCGGCCTGTACTCCTCTTGACGTACCAGAAAATATTCTGAGAAAACTACTCCAAGCTTGTACTAAAGAGGCACCCTTCTTGAGCCCGGATGGGCACATGTATAAGCAAGTAGATGGGGTCGCCATGGGTTCTCCCCTAGGTGTCCTGTTTGCAAACTTCTACATGGGTACCATCGAGAAAAAAGTCTTAGTCGACATGAACTTGAAACCGGCCATATACTGCAGGTATGTTGACGACATTTTTACACAGGTACCTGATGTCAGACATCTGCAGGAGCTGAAGGAGGTATTTGAGCAGAATTCTGTGTTGCGTTTCACTTACGAGATGGAGAAGGATGGAAAGCTACCCTTTCTAGATGTAACAGTCATGGAAAGGAGCTGAGGTTTCCACACTGCAGTCTACACTAAGGAAACAAACATAGGAATGTTTATGCCAACAGTGACTGCCCAGACAGGTACAAGAGGAGTGTTGTTAACGCTTATGTCGACCGTGCTCTCAGCCACAGCTCAGAATGGAAGCAAGTCGACGAAGAACTCTGTAGGGTAAGGCAGGTCCTAGTCAACAACGGCTTCTCCAATGGTTTCGTCGAAGACATCATAAGAATGAAAGTGAAACGCCATGCAACCTCTGAAGAGACAACTAATACAACACCTTACCCCCTATTAGACTATTTTACAGGAACTTCTTTTCCACAGCTCATAAATCAGAGGAAAGGGTCCTGAAAGATATTGTTAATAGAAATGTTATCCCTACAGACAAAAATCAGAAGATACAACTGACGATTTACTATAAAACCAAGAAAACGGCCAGCCTACTCATGAGAAACTCTCCAGACATTGAGCAGAACGCTCTAAAAGAGACCAACGTCGTCTATGCCTTCAAATGCCCTCTTGGGGACTGTAAGCCTCAAAAAACTCAGTATATAGGCAAGACAACAACATCTCTTTCCAGGCGTTTAACGATGCATAAGCAACAGGGCTCCATTAAGGAACATATAATCTCTTCTCACAACCAAACCATCACCAGCGAAATCTTAGCAAACAACACAGAAATCATTGATAGATACAGTGACAGCAGGCGGCTTGACATCTGCGAGGCACTACACATCAAGAAGTCAACACCAGCAGTCAACAGCCAATTAATGCACAACTATATTCTACCCACTTCAAGACTCCGCTCCAATATAGAAGCATCAAGAAATATGGGCCAATAGGCCGTCTGCAGTTACAAGTCTGCCCTTTAACTTATACCCATTGTTCCGTGTTCTGTGTTTTGTTGAAAGTTTGTTTTCACCTTACTATTGTATTACATCACCTCACCCAAATGCAGGTATAAAAGACCCAAACAACAACAACATTCAGTTATAAGTTGTGTGTGTGTAAACTAAAGTCTTTAAAAATGTAATAAGTTTTACGAAACGCGCTCAAGTGTCGCATCAGATTAGAAATAAAAATGAATTTTGGAGAATTGATTTTTCATTTACCATCGACAGTAAAATGAAACTTAAGGAAGATCGAGAAAATTCGTGTTAGAATTATTAATCTTACTTTTTCGGTCATATTTAATAATATATATATATTTATATATTGGTGTATACTGGCAGCAGGTTTTCTTTTAAACATGTCTCATTGAATATGACCGCATATTCTGTATTTACTATCTTCTGATTTAGGGCTTCTATCCCTCTAACTATTTTCTTAGCATCAGGGCTTAGCTGAAATAGGAGTTCTCCAAAACTCATTTTCGTAATTTCTGGGTGAAGAAAAGATGTGGATTACTATAGAATGTATTACACTTATTTAAACAATTTGCACAACGTTTCGAACCTCCATGGTTCATTCTCAAGTGAGGAAATGTTACAATGTGGTTTGATTATATACCCGCACTGGGTCAGGTGATAAGACAATAAAGGTGAAAACATAGGGGATACATAGGGGATAAATGGGGTGAAACATATGAACATAAGAATAGAGGTAACCGCAGAAGGCCTATTGGCCCATACGAGGCAGCTGGCATCTACATACAAAGATTAATCCAGTGTAATTGGCCTGTTATGTTGAACATTGTCTTCTGTGTTGGCATCGTTATGTTCTGGTCTTGTCCTTACTCTCATTGTGGGAAGAGTAAATAGTTCCGTGATTTGGGTGTTCATGGTAGGTTGTTCTGTTCTTATGTGAATTGCTTCAAGAATTTGTAATCTTCTTGCATCTTGGGTTCTGTCTATTATGCATGTATTCTTGTTCAACATTTCTCTTGTTAGGGTGATGTCATGGGCTTGTCTCATGTGATTCCTAGGGGCACCGGATTGAAGATGGCATGTCAAACGCCTCGTCAGCTTGGTCGACGTCATACCTATGTACTTAGATTGAAGGTTACATCCTTCGTGGGGGCAAGTGTACATGTATACAACGCTTGACTGCTGTAGAGGGTTCTCTGTCGGCTTCGGGCTGTTTTTGATAAGGAGTTCGGAAGTCTTCTTGGTTTTATAGAATATTGTCAGGTTTATGTTTTGGTTAGGAGTAGTGCTTTTTACTCCTTTACGGATTATTTCTTTCATTATTCTTTCCTCTTTTGTATGTTCACTGTGCATGGTTGATTTGTAATATAATTTTATTGGAGGTATTGTGGTTTCTGTTCTAGGTTCTGGATTATACCAACGGTCCAAGTGTCTTCTTATAGCAGCGTTTATTTCCGCGTTGCTATATCCATTGTTCACCAACACCTGAGTTACTCTTTCAAACTCTCTACTCACGTTGCTCCATTCAGAGCAGTGGGTAAGCGCTCGACGAATATAAGCATTGAGAACACTGGCTTTGTATCTTTGGGGGCACTCACTTCTACCGTTCATATATATATATATATATATATATATATATATATATATATATATATATATATATATATATATATATATATATATATATATATATATATATATATATATAACTATATATATATATAATATATATATATAACTATATATATAACTATATATATATATATAACTATATATATAGTTATATATATATATAACTATAAATATATAGTTATATATATAACTATAAATATATAGTTATATATATATAACTATATATATATATATATAATATATATATATATATATATATATATATATATATATATATATATATATATATATATATATATATATATATATATATAACCACCCAATCTCATTCATATATATGTCTAACCTAAGCTTGAAACAATCAAGGGATCCAACTTCTATTACGTTACGTGGTAATTGGTTCCACAAATCTACAACCAACTGACAGCTGGGTGGACAGCGGTTTGGGTTCATAGTCCTGAGGTTCCGGGTTTGATCCCCGGTGGAGGCGGAGACAAATGGGCAAAATGTTTCTTTCACCCTGATGCTCCTGTTACCTAGCAGTAAATACGTACCTGGGAGTTAGACTGCTGCTACTGGCTGCTTCCTGGGGGGTGGAAGCCTGGTCGAGGACCGGGCCGCGGGGACACTAAGCTCCGAAATCATCTCAAGATAACCTAGTTACCAAACCAGTATTTATTCAGATATTTTAATCCCCACATCTGCCAATCTTTTCACCATTTCAAAACACTATTTAGATCATCTTGAAATGATAGTCTTTTTCCGTGTTTATTTCACTCCCGATTTTAGTATCATAATCAAATTTGCAAATATTACTGCTCAAACCTAAATCTAAATCAATTATATATATATATATATATATATATATATATATATATATATATATATATATATATATATATATATATATATATATATTATGAATAACAGAGGTCCCATTAAAAAGCCTTGTGGGACTACACTTACAACATTTTCCCACTCTGACCTAACCCCATTTATACTAACTCTTTATTTCCTTTGGCATAGCCATGCCCTAATCCTACTTAATCTAGTACCGCCAATACCGTTGTGACGGTAAAGTAGTGGAGTATGGATGTTCGGCAGTCTTCCAATGGCAGGTGTCAAAGCCAGGTCACATATATCAAAAAAAAAGAATGACTGCTTGCCTGTTTGTCGCAAGGTAAGGGAAGACACACAAAACACAAAGTATAAACAATGAAATTTAATTACTCTAGAAAACAAATTTAAATAAAGACAATCCCTTGGCATTGAAATAGTGCAAAAAATAACAAGTGAAAAAACGTATAACAAAAATGATTTAGTGACTGGTTACGTTAACAAGAATGCAAAGAATTAATAAATGGTGCTGAGAATATTAGCGCAAGCTAAGAACCTCTACTTGATACACAATGTATATCAGTTAGTTGTTCACAGCTTCGAGCACAAGAATATTCTGAGGAAGGTCTCTTGGTGTGACCTAGACGTTGACTTGGGTAGATGGCGTGCGTGGTACGAAGCAGGAGTGGTGTGATCTTGACCAACCAATCGAAATGCAGGCAAGTGAAGACTGGTTGTTAGCTCATTGAAGTGTCGCGCTGAGCCGGTGAGGAGTGTGGGGGGGTGCAGGTGGGGGTATGCAGGTGTGTGTGGCTGCCTTGACAAACGTTTTGCTACTGCTGAACGTATCTTGAATGTAGCTTTAAACGTGACGATTGAAGGGAAGAGCAGGCTCAATCTGTCTTGAAAGAGATTATCGTCACAACTCTCCCCCGAAGGCTGCGGTTACGGAAAAAGTCACGTTTTCGGGAGGTAGAGTGGTAGGTGGAGCTGTCTCTACCTCATGAACTCTGGAGAGGGCGTCGGCTATGATGTTGTCAGACCCCTTGATGTAACAGATCTTCAGATTGAAGCCTTGTAGATATAAAGCCCATCGCAGCAGACGTTGGTTATTGAATTGGGCTTGATGTAAGAAGCGTAGAGTGATAGGTGGAGCAGTCTCTTCCTCAGTGACGCTGGAGAGGGCGTCTGATATGATGTAGTCAGACTCCTGGGTGTAGCAATCTCCAGGATGAAATTCTGCAGCTAGCAAGCCCATCGTAGACGTAGTCGATCGTTGAGTTGGGCTGGCTGCAGGAAGTGAAGAGGGTTGTGGTCCGTGTAGATGGTGGTAGACCGAGTACTTTGCAGGTATGGTGCAAAGTGCTGCCTGTTCAGGACGATGAGTAGCTCTTTTTGATCGTGTTGTAGTTCCTGGTAGATAGTAGGTAGAATCTCTTCGCCTTGTTGTTGCATCAGGTCACCCCCGATGCCGGTACCACTGACATCGACATGGAGGATGAAAGGCTTGGTGATATCTGGCGAGGCGAGAATAGTATTAGAACATGGTAAAGGAGCACTAGTATTGTTCTGAAAGTAATTATGGATATCAGTAAGGATTTCCGAGTTGGAAAGCGCTGACTGAGTGTCAGTGCTTTCGGGAGGAGAAGCAGGGAACGTCTCACTGTGGCTGTATGGACATGTAAAGGTGGAGTAGTTAATAAGCACAGTGGGAGGAGTACCATGATAAAGCTTCAGTAGGTTGACGTGGCACAACTGGGTCTTCCGCCGCCTATCGGGAGTCTCGAGAACGTAGTTGTGATTGTTTCTGCACTCCTTGACACAGTAGGGTCCTGAAAACCTGTTTTGCAAGGGAGAACCTTGGATAGGAAAATAAGCTAGCACGAAGTCTCCCTGTTTAAATTTCCTTACTTTGCTGTGCTGGTCGTAATGAGTTTCATCCTCTCTTGGGCTTTCAATAGGTTGGTCTTAGCAAAGGAATGCACCCTCTCAAGAATGTGTTGTAGGTTTTGAAGAAACTGGGGCACATTCTGATGTTCGCTGACGGTGGCATCACGTAGAGAATCTTTGAAAGCCTTGAGAGGAGTACGGCACTTACGTCCGTAGAGCATCTCATAAGGAGATACTCCTAGTGACTCATTGGGAAGACTTCTGAAAATACATATGATGAGATCAAGTTGCTTATCTCAATCCCTAGAGGTCTCATTGCAAAACTTTTTTAGGAGTGCTTTGATAGTCTGATGGTATCTGCTCAAGAGAACCCTGTGAAGCAGGATGATAGGGGCTGGACAGTACCTGTGTGATGTTGAACTCTTCCAGTGTCCGTTTGAAGAGATCACTGGTGAAGTTGGTGCCACAGTCACTCTGAACCTCCCTTGGAAATCCATACTGGGTGAAGATCTTCAGCAAATTTTTCACCACAGTAGCAGCCGTAATGTTCTTTACTGGAACTGCTATGGGGAATCTGGTGGTAGGACACAGGATGGTTAGTATATAGGCGTTGCCGGAACTGGTCCGAGGTAAAGGACCAACACAGTCAATAATAAGTCTGTGGAAAGGTTCCGCAGGCACCTGGATGGGTGTCAGTGGTGCTCTGGGGATAGAGACGTTCGGTTTACCTGCTATCTGACATACGTGACATCGTTTTACATGTTGTTTGACATCATTAACCATACCTGGCCAGTAGTAGTCTTGTCGAATCCCATGGTAGGTCTTGTTAAAACCGTAATGTGACAGTGCTCCGTGGGCCAGGTGTAGAATAGTGGGCCGCAGGCTGGTAGGAATCACTAGTTGTTCGACGTTGGCCCAATCGTCCTCCTCCTTCAGTTTACTGGGTCTGTATCTGCGGTAGAGCAACTCGTTCTCTAGGAAGAACCCAGGGATACTGTCAGATTGAGTCTCAGCCTGAAAGAATAATGGTGTCAAGGTAAGATCTTCCCTCTGTAACTTACGGAACTCCAAAGCGGTGAGATTTGGGGTAGTTTCAAAGGGTCTTGAGGGACAGCGGTAGTAGTAGAGTCAGCTGGTTGTGGTCGTGCAGCTTGTGCACGGGTGGTCACCAAAACCGGAGGAGAAACTTCATCACTCTCTTGAACCTTTGCTGGAACATGCTCAAAAATCGGATTATCCATAATAGAGGTACACACCTGGGTTTTTCCGTGACGATCAGGTTGGTCGGTTGCAGGTCTTCTGCCAAGTCGTTGCCCAGGAGAAGTTGCACTCCAGGCATGGGAAAAGGCTTTTCCCTGACGGCGACTTGGACTTCACCGGTCACGAAGGGACAATCCAGGTGGACTCTGGCGAGAGGATAAGGAGTAGTAGCAGTGAGGTCAGTGATGAAGACAGTTTCTCCGGTGTAGGCGACATTGGGCACAGCTGATTTCAATAGTATTGATTGAAGAGCCGCTGTGTCCCTCAAGATCTTAAGTTTAAAACGTCCCTCAGAATCTGAACCGTTGGTAGTGATAGTTCCAGGATACAGATGCTTACTGAAGAGAGAAAGATCATTAACATGAACACCAACATTCATTACAGGCTTACCGGACTTAGGAGGAGTCTGTTTGGGTTTGGTGGATTCAGTAGTACCTTTGTATTGAGACTTACCACATTTTTCTATGGTATGTCCATAGAGTCTACAATACTTACAGTACAGTTGCGAGGTAGCTTGGTCTGCACTCACTTTCTCGTAACTGTACCAAGACTTCTTACTGGTAGGTGGTTCTGGTGTCAGCCGGTGGATGAGGCTGTAAGTGTCAGCCGACTTCGCGCATTTCACTAGGTCGGTCTCTTCCTTATCTGCTAAATATAAACGGACAGGAGGAGGTACACGCCTCAAGAATTCTTCAACTAACATGAGGTTGACGAGTTCTGCAAAAGTAGAGACATGTGCTGCTTCCAGCCATTTCATAAAATATCTCCGTTTGGTGTTGGCAAATTCTAAAAAGGTGGTGGTACTTGCCTTCATGTAATCACGGAATTTACGTCGGTAGCTTTCGGTGGAGAGAAGGTAGGCGTCCAACACTGCTTGCTTCAGGGTCTGGTAGTCATTCTCAGACGCCAAAGTACTGAGTGTGACTGCTGCTCTACCTGTAAGATGTACTCTGAGAAGGGTAGCCCATTGGTCGGCAGGCCAGCTAAGTTGATTAGCAAGGGTCTCAAAGGTTGTAAAAAAGACGTAAATCTCTGACTCTACGAACGGTGGCATTAACTTACTTGCATGGGAGACATTGAAACTTGGAGGAAGACTAGCTGCAGCTTGTTGGCGTTGAGCTTGGTGGGTAGCTTCCAACGCGAGTTCTTTTTGACGACATTCGAGAGCCATATCTGCTTGCTGCTTGTCATGCTCGCGTTGCATCTCCAGGTGACGTTGTTTTACTTCTAGCTGTACTCGCTCATGCTCACGGAGTAATGCAGTCTCTCGTTCTTTGAGGGCCATCTCTCGTTCCTGTTGTTCCTTGAGTAATGCGGCCTCTTCTTTCTTGAGCTGGAGAGCTTCTTTTGCCAGGGCCGCCTCTCGTTCCTGCTGTTCTTTCTTGATGGCAGCTGCTTCCTGTTGTTGCTCCCGCTCGATCTTGGCAAGTTCAAGTTTAAGTTTCATAGTGGCCAAATCTTGTTTACCTGCAATAGAGTAATGTTCGTGAGTGTCAGAGTCTATTACCCCTTCATCTAAAAAGTGATCTAAGAGTAGATTATATAATTCATTCTTGTTGGCTCCATGGGGAACATCTAGGTGATACTCATGTGCAAGAGTTTGTAATTCGGTCCTCTTGGCACGACTTAAGTTCCCTATTTCACCTGCTGGATCTGTACGGAAAGCTTGGAGACGAAACATTGTGAAATTAGCAAATAAATGTGAAACGAATATACTGTGGTGATATGGTGAATGTCAGAAACAGGACAACGTGGCAACTGGTACCTATCCTGTGGAATTGTTAACAATTAATGTTAATTCAAGATGGTAAATGATTAATAAATCAAGATCGCAGGAAATCTTGTACCCGGTACTCACTGTGGGAGAATAAGGGCAAGAAAATCCTACTAATTAGTTGAAACTGAGTTTCTAAAACAAATGAAACATTTAATTGTTCCAAGAGTGAATTAGGTAGTCCAAGAATGTAGGCATACCTTGCCGAGTCTCTATAGGACATAAAGCAAGTTTTTCCCACTGAAATGAAATATGATACTTACAGAATTAGCGAACTTTGTGCTCTGAAAAAGGAAGGTAAAAAGTAAATATCATTGTTTCTGACCGACGAGTAGGGGTGCGAGTGTCAACTGGTGACGAGAACTATTGCCGAGGTCCCAACTCGTCAATAAAAGTCCGTGCTAGAGGAACAATGGCCCTCTTTATCCTCCTAGAGTCGGATTGCAGAAATTAGGTGCTATTGACCCAGAGACAGACCACAGTACCAGGGTACCAATATGATGATTTGCCGAAAATATGAGAAATATCCTAGGGACAAAAGGTGGTAAACACGGGTAATAACACGGAGGGAGAGACGACCAATTAAGAGTATGACTGAGGCCTACAGTCACCACGTAATCCAAAGTTGTCTCACACTCACCATATGCTACTCCCGGAATGCACAATACACACAGCACCATATGAATAATAAAATTGATTATTGAAAATAGTGAAAAGCAAGGGTATTAAAGCCAAGTACGCTTACCACAAATTACCAGTACCTGAGTGAAGCTCCCGGACAGGCCCCCAAGAATATGTGACGGTAAAGTAGTGGAGTATGGATGTTCGGCAGTCCTCCAATGGCAGGTGTCAAAGCCAGGTCACATATATAAAAAAAAGAATGACTGCTTGCCTGTTTGTGGTAAGGAAAGGGAAGACACACAAAACACAAAGTATAAACAATGAAATTTAATTACTCTAGAAAACAATTTAAATAAAGACAATCCCTTGGCATTGAAATAGTGCAAAAAATAACAAGTGAAAAAACGTATAACAAAAATGATTAAGTGACTGGTTACGTTAACAAGAATGCAAAGAATAATAATGGTGCTGAGAATATTAGCGCAAGCTAAGACGTCTACTTGATACACAATGTATATCAGTTAGTTGTTCACAGCTTCGAGCACAAGAATATTCTGAGGAAGGTCTCTTGGTGTGACCTAGACGTTGACTTGGTAGATGGCGTGCGTGGTGCGAAGCAGGAGTGGTGTGATCTTGACCAACCAATCGAAATGCAGGCAGTGAAGACTGGTCGTTAGCTCGTTGAAGT
>WNGS01061993.1:0-11437 GCA_020271785.1 Procambarus virginalis | reverse complement strand
TTGGCTGTTGATTGCTGGTGTTGACTTTCTTGATGTGTAGTGCCTCGCAGATGTCAAGCCGCCTGTTGTCACTGTATCTATCGATGATTTCTGTGTTGGTTGTTAAGATTTCTCTGGTGATGGTTTGGTTGTGGGAGAGAGTATATGTTCCTTAATGGAGCCCTGTTGCTTATGCATTGTTAAACGCCTGGAAAGAGATGTTGTTGTCTTGCCTATATACTGAGTTTTTTGGGGCTTACAGTCCCCAAGAGGACATTTGAAGGCATTGACAGTGATTCTACGTCCAACGTACAACGTACATTGTTCACCAACGTACCTGTGGATGAAACAATCGGGATGATATTGGACCGAGTGTATCGAGACCCGGCCTGTACTCCCCTTGACGTGCCAGAAAATATCCTGAGGAAACTACTCCAAGCTTGTACTAAGGAGGCACCCTTCTTGAGCCCGGATGGGCACATGTATAAGCAAGTAGATGGGGTCGCTATGGGTTCTCCCCTAGGCGTCCTGTTTGCAAACTTCTACATGGGTACTATCGAGGAAAAAGTCTTAGTCGACTTGAACTTGAAACCGGCCATATACTGCAGGTATGTTGACGACATTTTTACACAGGTACCTGATGTCAGACATCTGCAGGAGCTGAAAGAGGCGTTTGAGCAGAATTCTGTGTTACGTTTCACTTACGAGATGGAGAAGGATGGGAAGCTGCCCTTTCTAGATGTAACAGTCATGGAAAGGAGCGGAGGTTTCCACACTGCAGTCTACACTAAGGAAACAAACATAGGAATGTGCCTAAATGCCAACAGTGACTGCCCAGATAGGTACAAGAGGAGTGTTGTTAACGCTTATGTCGACCGTGCTCTCAGCCACAGCTCAGAATGGAAGCAAGTCGACGAAGAACTCTGTAGGGTAAGGCAGGTCCTAGTCAACAACGGCTTCTGCAATGGTTTCATTGAAGACATCATAAGAAGGAAAGTAAAACGCCATGCAACCTCTGAAGAGACAACTAATACAACACCTATACCCCTATTAGACTATTTTACAGGAACTTCTTCTCCACAGCTCATAAAACGGAGGAAAGGGTCCTGAAAGATATTGTTAATAGAAATGTTATCCCTACAGACAAAAATCAGAAGATACAACTAGCGATTTACTATAAAACCAAGAAAACTGCCAACCTACTCATGAGAAACTCTCCAGACACAAAGCAGAACGCTTTGAAAGAGACAAACGTCGTCTATGCCTTCAAATGTCCTCTTGGGGACTGTAAGCCCCAAAAAACTCAGTATATAGGCAAGACAACAACATCTCTTTCCAGGCGTTTAACGATGCATAAGCAACAGGGCTCCATTAAGGAACATATACTCTCTTCCCACAACCAAACCATCACCAGAGAAATCTTAACAAACAACACAGAAATCATCGATAGATACAGCGACAACAGGCGGCTTGACATCTGCGAGGCACTACACATCAAGAAGTCAACACCAGCAATCAACAGCCAATTAACGTACAACTATATTCTACCCACTTCAAGACTCCGCTCCAATATAGAAACATCAAGAAATATGGGCCAATAGGCCTTCTGCAGTTACAGATCTATTCTTCCCTTTAGCTTATACCCATTGTTTCGTGTTCTGTGTTTGTTCTCACCTCACCCCAAACCATTGTAACATGTCACCTCACCCAAATGCAGGTATAAAAAAGAAAAGCTGTTTAAACTCTGTTCAGTGTGTGTAACTAAAGTCTTTGAAAATGTAATAAGTTTTACGAAACGCGCTCAAGTGTCGCGTCAGACTAAGAAATAAAGAATGAATTTTGGAGAATTGATTTTTCATTTACCGTCATCAGTAAAAACAAACATAAGGAAAATTGAGAAAATTCGTGTTAGAATTATTAATCTTACTTTTTCGGTCATATTTAATAACATATGTCTACAGGAAAGACTGCTACCAAAATATACTAATATATATATATATATATATATATATATATATATATATATATATATATATATATATATATATAATATATATATATATATATATATATATATATATATATATATATATATATATATATATATATAAATATATATATATATATATATATATATATATATATATATATATATATATATATATATATTTATATATATATATATATATATATATATATTGTGACGATAATCTCTTTCAAGAGAGATTGAGCCTGCTCTTCCCTACATAAAGTTACTTACACAGCTACAAGAATAAAATGCTACATTCAAGATACGTCTACCAGTAGCACAAAACGTTTTGACCAGGAGGCAAAACGTACCCTAAACCCCCCTACTCCACTCCCTCCCCGCCGGCTCGCCACCCATCGTCAACCAGCAAACGACCCTTCCCAGCCTGCCTGCTCCTGATTGGTGACCATCCGCCTGCACACTCGCACCTGCACCTCAGCGCCATCTACCTGAGTCGATGTCTGGGCCTGATCCAGCCATCATAGTCAGAATATTCTTGTGCTCTCAGCTGTGAACAACTAACTGATACACGTCCTGTTTATCAGGTGGAGGTTCTAAGCTAGCACTCATATTCTCAGCACCTTATTGTCATTTAACCTTTATATTATTGTTAGAGTAAATTATCCACTTAGTTATTTTTGTTATTTTTTTGACTTGTTTGTTTGCACTGTACATAGCCAAGGGATTGTCTTTATTTTTGCTTTGTTTTCCAATTAATTAAAGTTTCATTGTTCATACTTTGTGTTTTGCGTGTCTTCCCTGTCGGGGTATCACTGCGCGTGCGTGTGAGCGGGAGCGCGCGGGGCAAGTAACAGTACACAAGATGTCCTTTCAACGGTCGCCGACATCGGGGTGTGTCTCTCTCTCTACATAGACACCGCCCAGTAGTATCAGCGATAACCGTTACTCACCGTAGCCCTGCGGGTCTTCACTCAATCCTCGCAGCACCACTGTTCGCCAGGAGAGTATCCCAGTCGACCTCCAACCGGCCTTAATAGCTAGAGATGAGTGGGAACACAGTTCGCTCTCTCCCAACTGTGTGCCCGCCTGGACAAGGGCTCTACTACTAACTGCAAGGGCGCCAACTAGTGTTTCCCGTGTCCAGTAACATGTCAGTGGTATTGTGGAATTGTGGTAACAGTGGCAAGAGCACACTAAATGAATCTGATATCAGGCAGGTATGTATTTCTATTACTCTCACTCTTTTCAATTACTAAATAGCAACAAGATATATGGAGGGATAACACAAACGAGAAGGTATTTTGTATTTTACTTAAAAACTCAAGATATCATATTCATATATCAACAGGCAAGCAGCTAGTACATGTAGAAGTCGCTCTCTCTTCACAAATAATTTGGGCACACCTATATGGCAATACTCCCCCTCATATCAATGTCATAATCAGCTGGGCGACTCCCCCTCAACGCGTGATCTCTTACTGCACTTGTTTCTTCGATGCCTGTTTCTTTAAATTCTCAAGAATCACTATATTTGCAAACAACACAATATTTGCTATAATGGCAATAGAACTCAAATGAGTCAATGCACTGGTCTTGAGCTCAATCAAACATTTCTATATCAATAAACACAATAATTCACTTTCATGGCGTAACACACTGTACTTCATAATAATGATGAATGCAACAATATACAATACTGGACTTCTCAGTAATTCCTTTCGAAGGTGAATACTCAATTGATCACTGCACACATGAAAATGTTATTCAACACACAAGCATATATATATATATATATATATATATATATATATATATATATATATATATATATTGTGACGATAATCTCTTATCAGAGATTTAGCCTGCCATTTCTGCGAATCACTCCTGTCCTCATCAACATACAAGATACGTTTTGTAGTGGCTAAACGTATTATAAGCTCGCCACACGTACCAGCAACTCCCTCCTTCCCCCCCACTGCTGCACCTGGTCGACGCGCCGAACCCTGCAACGGCCTAACTAGCGACTGCGACCATCCAGCTTCCTCATTGGCCGCCAACCAACACTCCACTCCGGCTCCCCGCCAATCACAAGACCTCACCAGTTATTGTTGGAGTCCCTTACGTTTCTGCCAGCCAGAATATTGTGTGCTCGCAAGCTGTGAACTCCTAAGTGACTCACTCTGTGTGGTCAAGTAGAGGTTCATAGTTAGTGCATATATTCCAGCATTCATATTTTACTTACTTTTGTATATCAATTCTCCTCCCCATTAACGTAATCTATTTTCATGTTTATATTGTTTATTGTTTTTGCCAGTAAGCCAAGTTTTTGCATTTATTTCAATTTGTGTTTTCTTATTGTTATTAAAATCCATATTTTTTATTATTGCTTTTCGTCTTTACAACCTTACCACAGATTACCAAATCACGCAGTCATTCTTTTTTTTTCTCTTTTTTTTTCCTTTTCTTTTTTTATATTATATGTGGCCCAGCAATGACAACTGCTAGTTGGAAGACTGCCGACCACCATTTCCAACTCGATTACCGTCACATATAAATGGGGGCCTGTCCGGGAGCCACTATTAAATGGAGTTCTGTCCACGGAGTCACTATTAAATAGAGATCTGTCCACGGAGCTTCACTCAGGTTTGGTAATTGTGGTAAGCGCACTTGGCTCTTATTTCCCTTGCTTCCATTATTCACATTAATCATTCTTTATTTTATATGGTGCTGTGTATATTGTACATTACGGGAATAGCATATGGTGAGAGTGAGACAACTTTGGATTACGTGGTGACTGTAGGCCGCAGTCATACTCTTAATTGGTCGTCTCCCCCTTCCGTGTTATCCTCCGTGTTTAACATCTTTGTCCCCCAATATTTCTCACTTTTTGACAGATTATCACATAGGTACCCTGGTACTGTGGTCTGTCTCCGGGTCAATAGCACCCAAGTCCTGCAATCCGACTCTAGGAGGAAAAAGAGGGCTTTAGATCCTCTAGCACGAACTATTATTGGCGAATTGGGACCTCGCCGATAGTTCTCGTCACCAGTTGACACATCGCACCCCTACTCGTCGGTCAGACTGATGGTATTTACTTAAGGTAGGGAATTGGCGTTCTTTCTTTTGAGCACAAAAGTTCGCTAATTCTGTAAATACCATATTCAATTTCAGTGGGTACCATTGCTTATGTTCTATAGTGACTTGGCAAGGTATGACTACATTTTTTGGACTACCTCATTTATTTTGAAGCCATTTAGTGTTTCACTTGTATTTTAAAATTAGTTTTCACTAATTAGTAGGATTTTCTTGCCTTTATCCTCCCATAGTGAGTACCAGGTACAAGATTTCCTGCGACCTTATTCATTTACCATCTTGAATTTACTTTAATTATTAATAATTCTCCACAGGATAGGTATCAGTTGCCACGTTTCCTGTTTCTGACACTCGCCACATTCTCACGATATTCATATCCTTTGTTTTGCTATATTTTCACCATGTTCCGCTTACAAGTTTTCAAAGCAGATCCAGAAAGTGAAATAGGGACCTTACGTCACGCTAAGAGGGTCGATTTGTTAACTCTTGCACATGAGTATCACTTAGAAGTTCCTGTTGGAGCCAACAAATTTGCCATTAATAATATGATACTGGATCACCTTGCTGATGAAGGTATTATAGATTCTTCTACCCATGAACAGCACATTATTTCAGATAAAGATGACTTGAGAGCGATAAAGCTCAAATTGGAACTTGCCAAGATCGAGCTCAGCTACAGAGAAGCAGCTGCAATCAGAAAGGAAGAAAGTGAACATGAGTTGGCCTTATACAAACAGCGACTCGAGATACAACGCGACCACGACAAACGACAGGCAGAAGCAGCTCTAAACTGTCGTGACCGAGAACTCACGAGGGACGCTGCACACCAAGCTCAACTCCAACAAGCGGCAGCTAGTCTTCCTCCCAGTTTCAATATCTCCCATGCAAGTAAGTTAATGCCCCCGTTCCTCGAAACGGAGGTTGATGTGTTCTTTACCACTTTTGAGACCCTTGCTGTTCAACTTAATTGGCCTGACGACCAATGGGCTACCCTTCTCAGAGTACATTTAACAGGTAGAGCAGCAGTCACACTCAGCACTTTGGCTTCGGAAAACGACTACACCACCCTGAAACAAGCTGTGTTGGACGCCTACCTTCTCTCCACCGAAAGCTATCGACGAAAGTTTCGTGACTACGTCAAGGCAAGTACCACCACCTTCTTAGAATTTGCTAACACCAAACGAAGATATTTCATGAAATGGCTGGAGGCAGCACATGTCTCTACTTTTTCAGAACTTGTCAACCTCATACTGGTTGAAGAATTTTTGAGACGTGTACCTCCTCCTGTCCGCCTATACTTAGCAGACAAGGAAGAGACGGAATTAGTGAAGTGTGCGAAGTCAGCTGACACTTACAGCCTCATCCACCGGCTGACTCCAGATCCTACCAGAAAGTCTTGGTACAGTTACGAGAAAGCGAGCCCAGATCAAGGTACCTCTCAACTGTACTGCAGGTATTGTAGATTATATGGACACTCCATTGACAAATGTAGCAAGTCCCAATCTAAAGGTAATGTCGAACCCCCTAAGTCTAAAACTACTCACCCTAAGTCCGGTAAGCCTGTAATGAATGTTGGTGTTCATGCTAATGATCTCTCTCTCTTTACCAAGCATCTCTATCCAGGAACTATCTCTACCCGTGGTTCAGATTCAGAGGGACGTTTCGGACTTAAGATCCTAAGGGACACAGCGGCTCTACAATCGATCGTTTTGAAATCGGCTGTGCCCAACGTCGCCTACACAGGAGAGACTGTGTTCATCACTGACCTTACTGCTACAACTCCTTATCCACTTGCCCGAGTTTACCTGGATTGTCCCTTCGTGACCGGTGAAGTCCAAGTCGCCGTCAGGGAAAAGCCTTTTCCCATGCCTGGAGTGCAACTTCTCCTGGGCAACGACTTGGCAGAAGACCAACAACCAAACAACCTGATCATCAAGGACATATCCAAGGTAAGCAACTCTGTGGTGGATAACCCGATTTTTGAACATTTCCCAGTAAAGGTTCAAGAGAGTGATGAAGGTTCTCCTCCTGTTATGGTGACCACCCGTGCTCAAGCTGCACGTCCACAGCCAGCCGACTCTACTGCTACCGCTGTCCCTCAGGACCCTTCGAAACTACCCCCTAACCTGACCACGATGGAGTTCCGTAAGTTACAGAGAGATGATCTTACATTGACACCATTATTCTTTCAGGCTGAAACCCAATCCGACAGTGTTCCTGGGTTCTTTATGGAGAACGAAATACTCTATCGCAGGTATAGACCCAGTAAACTGAAGGACGAGGACGATTGGGCAAATGTTGAACAACTAGTGATTCCCACCAGCCTGCGGCCCACGATTCTACACCTGGCCCACGGCGCTTTGTCACACTATGGGTTCAACAAGACTTACCATGGAATTCGACAAGACTACTACTGGCCAGGTATGGTAAACGACGTCAAATCTCATGTCAAATTATGCCACGTGTGTCAGTTAGCCGGGAAACCGAACGTTTCCATTCCCAGAGCACCCCTGATACCCATCCAGGTGCCTGAGGAACCGTTCCACAAGCTCATTATCGACTGCGTTGGTCCTTTGCCTCGGACCAGTGCAGGCAACTCATATATCTTAACCATCCTGTGTCCTACCACCAGATTTCCGATAGCAGTTCCAGTAAAAAATATTACAGCTGCTACAGTGGTGAAGAATCTACTGAAAATCTTCACCCAGTATGGATTTCCGAGGGAGATTCAGAGCGACTGTGGTACCAACTTCACCAGTGATCTCTTCAAACGGACTCTGGAGGAGTTCAACATCAAACAGGTACTGTCCAGCCCCTATCATCCTGCTTCACAGGGTTCTCTCGAGCGTAGTCATCAAACCATCAAGGCACTCTTAAAAAAGTTCTGTAATGAGACCTCAAAGGATTGGGATAGGCAAATTGATCTAATTATGTGTATTTTCAGAAGTCTTCCCAACGAGTCACTAGGAGTATCTCCTTATGAGATGCTCTACGGACGTAAGTGCCGTACACCTCTCAAGGCTTTCAAGGATTCTCTACGTGATGACACCTTCAGTGAGCATCAGAGTGTGCCCCAGTATCTCCAAAATCTCCGACACATTCTAGAGAGGGTCCATTCCTTTGCTAGCAACAACCTACAGAAAGCCCAGGAGAGGATGAAGACTCGTTACGACCGGCACTGTAAAGTAAGGAAGTTTACACCAGGAGACTTAGTGCTTGCCTATTTCCCTATCCCAGGTTCTCCTTTACAGAACAGGTTCTCAGGACCCTACCGTGTTAAGGAGTGCCGGAACAACTTCAACTACGTTCTCGAGACACCCGATAGGCGGCGGAAGACCCAGCTGTGCCACATTAATTTACTCAAGCCCTACCATGGGGTTCCTCCCACTGTGTTAACCAATTTCACCTCATTTACAGGTCCATACAGCCACAGTGAGACCTTCCCTGCTTCTCCTTCCGAGAGCACTGACACTGAGCCAGCGCTCTCTAACTCGGAAATCCTTACTAACCTTCAACATCATTTTCAGGACGATAATAGTGCTCCACTAATCAAACTCGTCAGAGAATATCAAGAGTTGTTTCGAGATGACCCCCAAGAGTGTACTGTGACTCGGCACGACATCCAACTGCTACCTGACACCCAGCCGATTCGCCAACCATTCTACCGAATCAGCCCGAGCAAAACGGAAGTCATGCGGGCTGAGGTACAGTATCTCTTGGACCATGGACTGGCTAGCCCCTGTGAGTCCCCCTGGGCCTCACCATGCATCCTGGTACCCAAACCTCACGGCAAAATCCGTCTGTGTACGGATTATAGGAAGTTGAACCAGGTCACAGTGAAGGACGCCTACCCAATACCCAGAGTAGACGACATTTTGGATGCCATTGGTAATGCCCGCTACCTGTCTCAGGTAGACCTACTAAAGGGCTACTACCAGGTGAGTTTAACGGAGCGAGCTAAGGTACTGTCCGCCTTTATAACCCCCTTTGGTCTCTACAGGTACCATCGCCTTCCCTTTGGACTCTGCAATGCCCCAGCCACCTTTCAGAGAGCTGTCAACCGCGTCATCCAGGGCTTGGAAAACACCTATGCCTATCTGGACGACATTGTGATAGCATCCGACACCTGGAGCGAACACCTGCTCCAGCTACAACGATTGTTCTACAAGCTCCTGAAAGCCGGCCTCACCATCAATTTGGGCAAGTCCACCTTCGCGAAAGGTAAAGTGCGGTACCTGGGTCATGTTATAGGGAGTGGCAACCTGGCTCCGTTAAACATTCACATTCGAGCAATCCAACAGTATCCACAGCCTACTACCAGGAAGCAGCTCCTGCGCTTCCTTGGTCTTGCTTCCTATTACCGTAGGTTTGTGAAGAATTTTAGCACTGTTGCAACCCCATTAATCACCTTAACCAGTCCCAAGCAACGGTATAATTGGACCAGAGAGCAAACCGTTGCATTCGAACAACTCAAATTCCTCCTCTGTTCTAATCCCATTCTCGCCTCACCAGATATCAAGAAGCCTTTCATCCTCCATGTCGACGCCAGTGGTACCGGCATCGGAAGTGTCTTAATGCAGCAGCGAGGCGAGGAGGTTCTACCTGTCAGCTACTACAGTTACAAGTTGAAGCCTCATCAGAAGAACTACAGTACTATAGAGAAGGAACTCCTGTCCATCGTCCTGAGCTTACAACACTTTGCACCATATCTGCACGGTGCTAGGTCCACTACCATCTATTCGGACCACAACCCTCTGAGATTTTTACATCAAGCCCAATTTAATAACCAACGTCTGCTGCGATGGGCTTTATATCTTCAAGGCTTCAACTTAAAGATCTGCTACATCAAGGGGCCTGACAACATCATCGCTGATGCCCTCTCCAGAGTGCATGAGGTGGAGGCAGCTCCACCTCCCACTCTACCTCCAGTGGACGTGATTCACCCGAAACGGCAGGCTTCGGGGGAGAGTTGTGACGATAATCTCTTATCAGAGATTTAGCCTGCCATTTCTGCGAATCACTCCTGTCCTCATCAACGTACAAGATACGTTTTGTAGTGGCTAAACGTATTATAAGCTCGCCACACGTACCAGCAACTCCCTCCTTCCCCCCCACTGCTGCACCTGGTCGACGCGCCGAACCCTGCAACGGCCTAACTAGCGACTGCGACCATCCAGCTTCCTCATTGGCCGCCAACCAACACTCCACTCCGGCTCCCCGCCAATCACAAGACCTCACCAGTTATTGTTGGAGTCCCTTACGTTTCTGCCAGCCAGAATATTGTGTGCTCGCAAGCTGTGAACTCCTAAGTGACTCACTCTGTGTGGTCAAGTAGAGGTTCATAGTTAGTGCATATATTCCAGCATTCATATTTTACTTACTTTTGTATGTCAATTCTCCTCCCCATTAACGTAATCTATTTTCATGTTTATATTGTTTATTGTTTTTGCCAGTAAGCCAAGTTTTTGCATTTATTTCAATTTGTGTTTTCTTATTGTTATTAAAATCCATATTTTTTATTATTGCTTTTCGTCTTTACAACCTTACCACAGATTACCAAATCACGCAGTCATTCTTTTTTTTCTCTTTTTTTTCCTTTTCTTTTTTTTTATATTATATGTGGCCCAGCAATGACAACTGCTAGTTGGAAGACTGCCGACCACCATTTCCAACTCGTTACCGTCACAATATATATATATATATATATGGCTATCCATAGGTATTGAACCATTTATGAGAAAATATGGAGGAGTGTACTTATGTTACATTCGACCAACTTAATATTTTTAATCAACCAGCGAGAATATTGTAGCTGGATTCAGCAATTCTGGGAAAAACTTCACTGGAGGCAAATTTATGTGTTAAACTACTGCGGAAAATTCTCAGAAATATAGTGTCAACTGCAAATAATACCGAACATCCTCATTCAAAAAATACCAATTCCTGCAAAGCAAGGTTACACTCCCCAAGGGCTGATTTAACCCATAAAGTATCAGAATCCTTTTCAAATAAATCGTTTGATATAATTGAATGACTTATACCTGGAACCATAAGAGTCCAATATAGCCAATATCTTCAACCGAGGGAGACACGATAACATGTCTGTATTATAATTAGTCAGAATTTGTTTCCCCAGGGGAAATATGCCTGAAACAATAACTCGGAATTGTAGCCCTTAGATATAAAGAAACAGAGACATAACCCAACTTGAAATTTTAAGTGGACAGGTATTTGGACAAAAAACTATTAATAATTTCGTTGAAATACACCCGGTCGGGCAATATCCCAGAGCAAGATGGTATTTATGGCCGTCTGAACGGTTCCTGAGGCATTACAACTTCGAACGAGCATTGTCAATGAAGACCAGTGTGAAAT
>WNGS01061991.1:48478-62977 GCA_020271785.1 Procambarus virginalis | reverse complement strand
CCGACCGAAGTCATCGCTACTGTCTTCGCTATCTTGCGCGGTCCTGGCAACATCCTTCCTCTTGCATCTGTCGTGCTTTAACTTTTACCCCTCATGTGGTTCCTGTTCGTCTTCACCACCTCCCTTTTTATGTCCGGTTATCTCGCTTACAGGATTCTCTTTCAGTTCACATTTCTAAAATTTCTCCTCGTGTTGTTCCTTCTTTGCCCCCATGGAGAGCCCCCCTTCCGCAGTTTTGTACATACTTAACCTGCATCACTAAATCTTTTTCCCCCTCCTGTGGTTCTGAAACGGCTTTTCCTTGAGCACTTTTCTTCACACTCCCGCACCGTTTCCATCTTCACCGGTGGGTCTAATTCTGCGGAAGGTATAAGAAGGACGGTTATTTTTCCTAACAACACTTATGTGTCACTTACCTCTCTAAACTAACATCTTCACAGCAGAACTTTATACTATTCTCTATGCTCTTCGTCTCCTGCTTTCTTGTTGTCAATCTTCCTATGTAGTTGTCGTTGACTCTCGTAGTGCCCTCATGGCTCTCGGGTCCTTTAATCCGGTTCATCCAGTAGTTGTCGTGATACAGCATTGGTTGTTTCTTATTCACAGTATAATTTAAGTTGGTTGAGTTTTGCTGGGTTCCCAGCCATATTGGTGTTTCTTTAGATGAGCATGCAGATGCTGCTGCTAGGGAAGCTGTCCACTCTTGACCCATTCCTTGTAATTGTTCCTTATTCCGACTATTACCCAGTTATTCATTCCTCCATCCTTACCCGTTGGCATGCTTGTTAGTATTCTGTTACTGGTAACAAACTGCTTACTCTGAAGAGTTGTGTGTCCTCATGGCCATTCTCCTACCACCATAACCGGCGATGGGAAACGGCTCTGGCAAGGTTGCATATTGGCAATACTCGCTTAACTCATAGTCACTTAATGGAGCACCGCCCTGCTCCTTATTGTCCAAATTGCATTGTCCCTCTTATAGTCATGCATATCCTTGTTGAATAACAAGGTTGTAACAACAAGAACATGTTGAATAGCTGCCTAAACGGCAGGGTTGATGGCTTGACATCGGCATACATGGAAAACTAGACACAGTGGAAGCTCCTAACAAGGCCCCGGAGCGGGAGGGATATCATGTATGCGCATGGGGTCCCTCCGGCCGCCGCCTTACCCACTCGCGGGCTCCAGCCAGGTCCTCTACCCTCTTGTGAGAAGCCATTGGGAGAAGTGGTACTCCGGATGACAACTCTGCTTAGATAGTTGGCTACCAGCTATCGTGGCTGCGGTTCACCTAAGCGAGACTATATTGACCCTTATGCACCCTGTGCACAGTGATCCTGGGACTAAGGTGGTCTGCCCCGTGACGTGGTCTTGGACCATATTCTATATATTGAATATGTCCAGGTCAGGGCCTTCACAGAGCAGATCTCGAGGTCGCTCTTGGTGAGACCCATATCCATTAAACCACGTGCACTCTCCTTGCACCATCCTCCTCTCCAATTAAGGGTTATCGAAGAGGCGGATGCTGTATGCTTCCCGGTATACTCCCGGACCTTCTGCAGGATCTCGGGGGTGCCGTACTTGTCGCACTTGCTCTGATGTGGACGGGAGAGTGGGAAGTTATCAGCTGAGACCTGGGTGTCTAATATGAAGGCCTCGTCACCTTTGCAAGCTATGATGTCAGGTTTGCAGAAGGTCCCTCCATCTGGTATACGGACTTCGCGTTCCACCTCGAAGCCTCTTTGCCGCAGGCGGCCGGCTACGAACCGGGTGATGTCATCATGACGTTTCACCCGAGCCCCGTGCGTCTTGTGGCATGCCTGGGATATGTGGCCCAGGGTTCCTGGTTTCCGACAGGCATCGCAGAGACCAGAAGCCTCGGGTCTACCCCTGGCTGCTCTAGACGGCGTGGCCACAGCGTTTGCCCGGATCTGGATGGCGTGAGCAAAATCTCCTCCGCTTAGCAGACGGGTACCGGATGCGACCCACTTGTGGCAGGAAGGTACCTCACAAGAGGACGCGAGGCCGGCCCCATCAACCATGCTGTACAGTTTTGCTTTCCACCTCCTGGAGCACTCGGTCGTTCTGTTGGATGGGGTTCCGGCGGCCGTGGTCGGGTCTACCCATCGCCGCATTCGCGCTTGGAACGCGGGTAGGAGAGCCGCTGCCACTACCACTGGATCCTCCGACTCTACTAGCGCCCCGAGCCGCTTGTTCTTTTGCAGCCGGATCGATGTGGCAAAGTCGGGTATTCCTAGTCCACCGTCTTTCACGTCCGCGTGGATAAAGGCATTGGGAGTATCATGAGGCAGCCGCAGCCAGCCACGAGTGGCGTGCCGCAGCCGCCGGTCAAGCCTCGCCAACTCCGTTTTAGCCACACGTCCGAGGACAAGGCGGTGGTTCATCTTGGGGATTAGGTGGTGCTTTAGTAGGTATAACCTCTGTTGGGGTTTGAGTGGCGCCTTCGTGATGTTGGTCAGGCCGTCCTCAAACAGGGAACCGTAGGATAAGCGTCTGCCCCCGGCCCCGATAAGAATCCCTAAGTACTTATACTCGTCCGCCACGCTCATAGTACCGATTGCATCGTCCCCAACGTAGTATGCCTTCCTAGTGGGGACATGCCACGTCTTGCGGTGTGCATCGATCGCTATGCTTAGCGTACGGCATTTTGCAGGGTGTTCTTTAAGACCAGAGCCACGCAGTGTGTGGCAAATACTCGTTATGAGTGTCTGTAGTCCGGCAGCCGTCTCCGCTGCCACAACCAGATCGTCCGCGAACGCCAGTGCTGATATCTTTTCTCCCCCCAGTCCGACCCCTAGCACCAGATCCTTAGCCCTGGTAATTACCTCATCAATTATCATGTTGAAGAGAAATGGAGATAGGGGGTCACCCTGTTTAACCCCCCTAGTGATCAGGATGTCCTTCGACTTCTCCCCTTGGCTGGTTATCACGGTTGAGGACCGATCATAGCCCGACATTATATATGTCCTTAAAGGCTTTGGGATGCCTTTGCGCTTCATGGCCCGATGGATGGCCGGATGGGAGACGCTATCGAAAGCCTTCTCCATATCCAGAAACGCTAGGTGCGTGTTGTGCTTAAGTGCACGAGCCTCAGCTAGGAGGGCGTCCAGGATCACCAGGTTTTCAGGGCATCCGTCCACGGGAACGAAAGCCTTCTGCCGCCTGTCGATCCTGACCGCCCCGGAGAGCCTGCTGCTCAGGATCTTGTGGAACAGCCTCACTATCGTAGATGACATGGTTATGGGGCGATAGTGGGAAGGTGAGTCCGGGTTGGGTTTCTTAGGTAATAGCACTGTCTTGTTCTTGCGAAATGGTTGCGGCAGGGATTCGTTTACCAACCACAGATTAAACAGTTTTGCAAACACCCTGACGGGTATAGCTTTAAGTAGACGTATAGTGATTCCGTCTGGGCCGGGAGCAGCATTGCTGCTTGCCTTGAGAGCAACAAGGATTTCCTCGGATGTTATAGGGTCCCCTAGTTGCTGATTAACTGGATCACGGTCACGAATTGGGCGGCGGTCCGGCGATGTGGGTCTAGAGAATAGCACCTCCCAGAATGGAAAGAGATGAGCTGGCTCCACCTCAGTGGGGGTTACTTTCCAGTCTCCGGAAAGGACGCGCGCAGCGCCTTTTGAGCGATCTTTCTCGTACAGGCTCTGACACAGAACATACTGTGCCCTTCGCTCCCTCTTTCGTCTGGTTGGAGGTTGGGTTGGATCGGTACGGTTTGTCGGTGGAGGTCTCTGACGACGCGCAGGGAGAGGGCGCGGTGCGTGGTCACCAGATCTTTTGGCAGAAGTAACCACTCGAGCATGGAGCTCAAGGATCCTATCCACGTTATGGCCGTTACCACTGACCAGGTCTGTGATTGCCTCATCAAGGAGTTCTTCCCCCCATCCGGTTTCCTGGCCCCTGGGTGCAATAGCTGCGAGGAATTCTACCATGGTTTCCTTCCAAGAAGCTTCCTGGGGGGTCCCGTCTGGGGGGGGGGCATGTCGAGATCGGCGCCATCGGGGGCGCCCACCGCCGCCCTAATATTGCCTCTCCTTCCATGATTCCTTAATGGGCTAGGCGGTTCGTCCTCCCTGTCCGAGTTAGACAGTGAAGACTCCGAGCCCTCGGCCTCCGCTCGATTCCTGTATTCCACCACCAACTCTCTGTACTCGTTCCTTTTCCTTTGGCTCTTAATGGACTCTAGAGTTCGCGAAGGAAAGTGCTGTTGCAGCCGCTGGTTCATACCTTCTCGGCCTGCCTGGGGTCTGCCTTCCAGCCTAACCTCCTCCATAGCCAGGAGGCGTTTCTCCTCATCGGTCCACCTTGCTTTGGGCCTACCCGCTCTACTCGCGGCCTCTTTTGTAGCTTTAGGACTAACTGGTTTAGGACTTTAGGACTAAAGCTCCTAACAGGAGCTTTAGGACGCGTTGTAGCTTTAGGACTAACTGGTTTCTACCGGAAGTTCATCCCCAATTTCTCCTCGGTAGCAGTGCCCTTAACTAATCTCTTGTCAGAGAGGGTAAAATTTATATGGAGAGAAGAGTGCCAGCTGGCATTTGAAAAGTTGAAGTCAATCCTAACATAGCCCCTCATTCTGATATTTCCTGACTTTGACAAACTATTTATCTTAACTATCGATGCTTATGATTATGGAAAAGGAACAGAATTATCCAAGGTAGATGCTAGTGAAGTAGAATACCCAATTTCATAATTTTCGAAAACTAAATAATTGTAAAAGAAAATACTCATTCAAAAAGAAACATCGGCGCTGATAAGTGCCATGCAACACTATGAAATGTATGTGACTATTAACAGCTATCAACTTCTATTACGATCAGACCATAATCCACTACGATTCTTGGCACAATTCAAGCACAAGAATTTAAGGCTTACATGATATTTTGTATTTATTTATATATATACAAGAGTTCTTACATTCTTGTACGCGTAGCATTTCGGGCAAATCCTTAATCCTATGATCCATGGAATACGACCCCGTGAAAAATCGTTTAACATCCAAGTACCCATTTTACTCTTGAGTTAAATAGATGTTACTGTTAAGGATTTGCTGCCAGTAAGTCCTCCCTGGCCAGAATTCGAACCCAGAACAAAGCGCTCTCGAAACGCCAGGCGAGAGTCTTAACCAATGCACTACAGGGACTGCAAGATGGAGCTTTGATATTGCAACAATTTTCCCTTCTGATTGTACATATAAAAAGGGATAGATAATGTTGTAGCTGACGCATTATTCCGTATGTGATTAATGTTTTGTGTAATTTTTGTATTCTTTTAACAGGGGTAAAAAATCTTTTTTAGGGGCGAGGTGTGACGGACCTCGGCGCCATCTATGATCCAGGTTCCGAGTTAAAATAGTTGAACCTCCAATTCTCCAATTAATATTGGTCTCCTATATTCTAGTCTGTTGTTCATGGAGGTGATGAGGTACTGGTGACTGGTGACAGACGGGAGTAAAACAGAGAGAATGAAGCTGTACACAAGTCGACATTGGAATGCCTCTGCACGAGTGTACTAGCAAGAAAGCTAGTGGAGTGCTGAAAGACTTCACTATTGGAGTATGCTAGTCAGAGAGCTAGTGGAGTGCTGAAAGACTTCACTATTGGAGTATGCTAGTCAGAGAGCTAGTGGAGTGTTATAAGACTTCACTGTGTGAGCGTGCTAGCCAGAGAAAACCTCGTCAGAAGAGTGTACATAGTGTCTTTCATCTTTGAAGCTATCAAGCGTGAGGGCTAGTGATGCACTGGAAGACCTCGTCAATGGAGTGAAAATAGTGATAGTTGTAGATAATAAGAAGATATATATTTAGGTGCAATTTCATTTATCTTACATTAAACATTACACTGTATTTCCACCGAGGTTAGGGATCTCTGGAATTGTGAAGGATCATAATTTAAAAGAACCCAGTTACGGATGAGGATTTCATAACACACCCAAACAGGGTGAAATTGAAGGGAGAAGAAGAATTAGCATCAATTACCTGGTAAAACATGTGACGTGTGATTACACTAGCCTCGCCCACGAGGAGAATCGGTTTGGTTTGATCATCCTATTTGTTTATTTAGTAGCTCTATCCGGCCACGCATTCCTGTGGCTACTTCCCACCATTCCCGCCTCACCTGTTCCCTCGTTCCCCTACCCATCCTCACTCCCTTGTCCTTTCATCCTCCCAATTATTCCCCATTCTCCTGTGTCCTCGTCCTCCCTGCCATTCCCCACGTCTCCTCGTCCTCCCCACTTTTCCCCACTCCCCTGTCCCCTTGTCCTCCCCACCATTCTCCATTATCTGTCCCCTCGTCCCCACCATCCCCAACTCTTCTGTCCCTTCGTCAGAAGGGACGAGTATATATAGTAGAGTATATAGTAGAGTATATAGTAGAGCGTGTGCTGCTTTTACATGCAACAAATGACGCTGTTTTTCATAAAAGCATGTTTTTACCTGTCACAAGTGTGGCATGTATATAGTAGGTATACAAAAACGTGGGTCTATTCGAATGCAACGGTGTGTCAGAATTTCAAACTAATCGGTAAAGAGGTTTCGAAGATTTCCCTCATATGAAAAACACATGTAAAACACAGTTTAAAAAAACATGTTTTTTCCTGTCACATACTTGACATCCATATAATATGTATATAAAAACCTGCTCGGATGCGAATGGAACGTTGTGTGAAACTTTCAGTGCAATCGGTGAAGAACTTTTGGAGATTAGCGATTTTGAACAAACGAACAATTTCATTTTTATTTCTATAGATTTATTTATATACAAGAGATACATTGGTTTTATTAGAGTACAGAGACTTCAAGTTTCACATTCTTGTGAAGGCACTAGCACGACTAGCGTTTCGGTCAGATCCTAAATCTAACATATAATTTCAATAAAGGTAATTAAAAAAATAATTACAGGTACATTGAAAGAAAATATAAAAATACATAGTAAGAATATATAAAAATACATTGTTAGAAGGTATAAAAATGCATAGTAAGAATGTAAAAAAAATACATTGTATAAGAAATTTAACTGAAAACAATAGGTAACTAAAGTAAATTTAGGGGTTATCCACAGGCACATTTTATCATAAGTTGAGGATTATTGCAAGATATAATTTAGCAAACTATGTGTATAACATAATATAAGATAACAGCAATGATTACAATGGTAAAGTTTTATGGCATAAGTACATATTTTGGGGAATTGGGTAGCACTAGATACAGTGTGAGTTTCAAGAACTAGGTAGGAAACTATGAAGATGAAATTAAGTACTTTTTAATTTATTTTTGAATACGGCAAAAGTTTGACAGCTTTTCAATTCGTTAGGAAGCGAGTTCCATAGACTAGGTCCCTTTATTTGCATAGTGTTTATGCAGAATAAGTTTGACTATGGGGATATCAGAGATATTTATTTCTGGCGTGGTGATTATGTGCTCTATTACATCTGTCCAAGAAGAGTTTCGGAACAGGGGTTTTCATTTAAGAACAAGGTTTTGTAAATGTAATTGACGCAAGAGACTGTGGGGAGTGAGGTTATGTTTAGCATGTTTAGGGATTTAAACAGGGGGAGAGGTGAGTGTTGACTGAAAGCCAAGTTTGTTATTGTTCTGATAGCAAATTTTTGCTGGGTGATGATGGGCCTTGAGGTAGTTTGCAGAGGTACCATGCACAGATACCATATGTAAGATAGGGATAGATTAGCGCGTAGTATAGTGAGAGGAGTGTAAAGTTTGGAACATAATATCTGATTTTAGTGTGTATTCCAACTGTTTATTAATCTTTCTTGGTTATGTGTTGTATGTGGGTCCTGAAGTTGAATCTCTTGTCTAAGTATAGGCCAATGAATTTTCCATCATATTTATTGCTGATGTTAACATTGTCTACCTGAAGTTGAATTGCATTTGTTGATTTGCTTCCAAATAAGATGTAGTAGGTCTTTTTTATGTTTAGTGTGAGTTTGCTGGTTGACATCCATAAGTGAACTATTTTTAGTTCATTGTTTACAACATTATTTAGTGTGTGTGAGGGTTGGGGTCTGAGTAGATGAGGGTAGTATCGTCAGCAAATAATATAGATATTAAGAATGTTAGAGACATCAGGCAGGTCATTGATGTATATAAGCAATAAGAGAGGTCCTAGGATGCTACCCTGCGGTACCACTACGGTTAATGGTAGAGTGGGAGAGGTTATATCATTGATGGCTACAAATTGGTGTCTGTCACTTAGATATGATCGGATATAGTTCAGGGCATGGCCTCAGATTCCATAATGATAGAGTTTAAGTAATTTGTGTTCATATCTGGTTGTCCAGGCCCATAGTATTTACTAACCTATGTAGTCTTAACATTGTAGTGAATGTCTACAAATCGATAATTTCGACTGATAGACTATATATATAAATAATAACCCCCCCCCCCAGCTTATGAAAGAAACGATTTATTCGAATTTAAATTATACAGCAACTTTAACATCATACAGTCCGCTAAAGAAATAAATCAATTACCGAAATAAATAAATTAATATGTAAATTTGTAATTAATATGTATTAAAATATTTCGTTTTGAATTAAGTATAAACTATAAATTATAATCAATTAATATAAATTAACAAATATATATAAATAGAAATATAAATGTTCGTTTGTTCAAGATCGCTAATCTCCGAAAGTTCTTCACTCATTGCTTTGAAATTGTCACACAACGTTCCATTCGCATCTGAGTGGATTTCTATACGCATATAAATATATGTCACGTCTGTGACAGGAAAAAACAGTTTTTTTTATAAACTGTGTTTTTCATGTGAGTTCTTCGAAACCTCTTTACCAATTGCTTTGAAATTTTGACACAACATTGCATTCGAATAGGCGAGGATTTTTTATATACCTTCTATATACATGCCTCACCTGTAATAGGAAAAAAAACATTAAAAAAACAGCGCCATCTGTTGGCTGTAAGAGCAACTCACACTGTAATCTCCGAAACTTCTTCACCGATTGCTTTTAAATTTTGACACAACGTTCCATTCGAATACACGTATGTTTTTATATACGTACTACAGAGACGCCGAATTTTCATAGATTTCAATTTGTTTTCAATATGATTTAATTATTTTGTGTGATATTGCATTGGAATTGAGCTGTGTTGTTTACCATACCATTCATTTCGTAAGAATAAGTACAGATGCCACACCTGTGACAGGTAAAAACATTCTATTTTTTTAGAAACAGTGCCATCTGTTGCATGTAAGAGCAACACACACACAATGCTAAATATGTTACAATTCCATTTCAATGTTTACGATTGCATTATAAATAGAATTTTCATAGATTTTGATTTATATTCATTTTGATTTAATTATCTTGGGTGACATTGCATTGTAATTGAGCTGTGTTGTTTACCATACCATTCATTGCATGAGTATAGCTTACTTTTTAAAAAAAAATTCATTACGTTTTTTAACGTTTTTTTAACGGTTTTATTATATTTCAGTGATGGGAACATCAGATCATTTGATGTGTCCAATTTTCTGATGGGAACATCATATCATATGGGAATGCATCGGACGAGGGTGGGGGGAATGGTGGGGAGCAGGAGTGGGGAATGGTGGGGAGGACGAGGAAAAGGAGAGGGGTAATGGTTGGGAGGACGAGGGGATGGGGCAGTTGAGGATGATGGAGACGAGGGGATGGGGCAGTTGGGGATGATGGAGACGAGGGGACAGTGGCGTGGAGATTGGTGGGGGTGGACGAGGGGACGGTGGAGTGGGAAATGGTTAGGAGGATTTACTTTCCTTCTTATGATGTAGACATCATAAGAAGGAAAGTAAAACGCCATGCAACCTCTGAAGAGACAACTAATACAACACCTACACCCCCTATTAGACTATTTTACAGGAACTTCTTCTCCACAGCTCATAAAACGGAGGAAAGGGTCCTGAAAGATATTGTTAATAGAAATGTTATCCCTACAGACAGAAATCAGAAGATACAACTAACGATTTACCACAAAACCAAAAAAACGGCCAGCCTACTCATGAGAAACTCTCCAGACACGGACAGAACGCTCTAAAAGAGACAAACGTCGTCTATGCCTTCAAATGCCCTCTTGGGGACTGTAAGCCCTAAAAAACTCAGTATATAGGCAAGACAACAACATCTCTTTCCAGGCGTTTATCGATGCATAAGCAACAGGGCTCCATTAAGGAACATATACTCTCTTCCCACAACCAAACCATCACCAGAGAAATCTTAGCAAGCAACACAGAAATCATTGATAGATACAGCGACAGCAGGCGGCTTGACATCTGCGAGGCACTACACATCAAGAAGTCAACACCAGCAATCAACAGCCAATTAACGCACAACTATATTCTACCCACTTCAAGACTCCGCTCTAATATAGAAACATCAGGAAATATGGGATAATAGGCCTTCTGCAGTTCTGTTACCCAACTTCTATCTGTTACCCAACTTCTACATATCTATATCTATTGTTCCGTGTTCTGTGTTTTGTTGAAAGTTTGTTTTTTCACCCCACTATTGTATTACATCACCTCACCCAAATGCATATATATATATATATATATACATTGGCACCTCTGGTGCCAATGTGTGGACCATAGCCTCGGAGAAGAAAATAAAAAGTATTCAGATGAGACCTTGTGGTTCTCACTGAACACTAATATTATCTTCTCCTACCACCCCCAATCTTTTGTATGTACATATATATATATATATATATATATATATATATATATATATATATATATATATATATATATATATATATATATATATATACATATATATATATATATAAATATATATATATATATATAAATATATATATATATATAAATATATATATATATATAATATATATATATATATATATATATATATATATATATATATATATATATATATATAATATTATTTATCAGTAAAGAGAGGGGAAAACTTTGTATTAGAAAATGACTAGTTCATAGAAGTATACGTTTTCATGGGGTCCTCTGCCCGCGCCCATTGCCACAGAGAAGGTATATTTTACTATAGATTACTCTCATAGGAATAATCTTACCCGCGTCCCTGGTACACCGCGTTTTTCTGTTCTTACCTAAATCACCGGGACAGTTTAGCGTTGGGGGATCGTTCCTCACCGCCAAAACCACAACTCACAACTCACAACACGCAGACAAGTCACAACTCACATCTCACAACACACAAATACAACTCCCAACTCGCATCTCACATCACACAAACACAACTTGCTTCTCACAACTCGTATCTCACAAAACTCATCTCACAACTCACGACACACAAACAGCTCACAATTCACAAAACACAACTCACAACACACTCAATTCACAATCATCTCACAACATGGAAACACAACTCACAATACACAAACATAGACAATGTAACACAACACGCATGCACAACTCACAACAGGCAAACGAAAGTCGGAAATCACATCACACAAACACAAAACACAAACATAGACATTGTATTACAACACGCAAACACACTCACAACTTGCATCTCAAAACACACAAGCAAATTTTTTTTTTACCACAGTACTGTCAACAACATAAGTGTATTTCTTCTTATCTACTTATTATTTCTTACCAGCACAGTTGAAGATCTATTTTTCAGATTGCATGTACAGAACTTACACAAATACACAATTTGCATAAAAATGCAGTTTCATCAGTTCCACTTCAGAAATAAAATCACAACTTGCATAAATACACTCTTCGTGGAAAAGTGATTCTGAAACAATGACAATTAATGCACAAATTATGTAATTAACTCATCTTTGCTCAATTAATACAGTCAAACTTGCTATATAACTGCACAACTTGCACAAATGTAGAATAACAATCAATATACAACAGGTGCATATGCACAATTCATCTCAAAACACAAACATAGACAATTTATCACAATATGCAAACACAACTCACAACTCGCATCTCACAACACATAAATACAACTCTCAACTTGCATCTCACAACACACAAACACAACTCACATCACACAAACACAACTCACATCACATCACACAAACACAACTCTCATCTCACAAAACACAACTCACAACACACTAACACACACAACTCACAATCATCCCACAACACACAAAAACAAACATAGACAATGTACCACAACACGCATACACAACTCACAACTCACAACATGCAAACGCAAGTCCCAAATCACATCACACAAACACAAAACACATAGACATTGTATCACAACACGCAAACACAATTTACAACCCGCATTTCACAACACACAAACACAAATATTTTCACCACAGTACTGCCAACAACGTAAGTGTATTTCTGCTTATGTACTTATTACTTCTTACCATCACAGTTGAAGATCTATTTTTCAGATTGTATATACAAAACTTACACAAATACACAATTTGCATAAAAATACAGTATTATCAGTTACACTTCAGCAATAAAATCGCAACTTGCATAAATACACTATTCGCGGAAAAGTGATTCTGAAACAATGACAATTAATCCACAATTATGTAATTAATACTCATCTTTGCTCAATTAATACAGCCAAACTTGCAATATAATTGCACAACTTGCACAAATGTACAATGACAATCAATATACAACAGATGCATATGCACAATTCATCCAAATACAATTACACAACATGATCAATAAATGCACAACTTACCCAATTATCACACATCTTTCGGAATTATTACACCATTTACATAAATGCTATCAAATACATATGCAGCACAAATACATACAACACGTAGTTACCCCAAATTCCTAAAATAGACAACTAGCACAATACACAATTCACACAATGCAATTACACCATATACACAATTAATACACAACTGGCCCAAATACACTACACAATTCCAACAAATATACTTAAAAACATATACAATTATTACACAACTTCCACAAACTATACACAATTTGCAGGAATATAATCAATGTATATCTGCTATCATCTTTCATCTTATGTAAAATACTATCACTACATAACCTGCACAATTATTACACAAATTGCACGTGGGGGGTTTTCTATTTTGCTTTCTCGACTGCAATGCGTACGTCGCCAATGTACATGTGGCAGACGCTTCACGAAGCTGTCGGAATCAGCAGAGAAAATACGAGAGCAACCTTACAGGGCCTGGGAGCAAGGTCGAGTTAGAGTCCTTGAGGGTCTCTTCTCAGACTAGCCTCACCTGGTCCTGCTCCACGTTGGTCGTTGGAATCTTCTCAATGTTTGAAACACTTTAAGGGACTCCTAGGGTCCTCATCACACTTATAGATTTGTGAATAATAGGCAACTCGGTGTTGAAGACACCTGGAGCTGAAGGCTTGAGCAATATTGGCAGTATTCAGAAGTGGTTCGACGGAAACACCGCATAAAGCTTAACAGTATTTTATTTACTAACTTAACCACTAATACAAAGGGTGCTTGATTTACTTTAGATTGGCGTCATAAAGGATATAGTTGTATTAGCGAGACTCTTGACGTCTGGCTAATCGGTTCGGATCCACTCGTGGAGAAACACCTAACTTAACACAGTTGACAGCCAATCATTAACACGGCAAACCTAATTGCCGGTGTGCAAAGGGATTACAAGAGTTCCAACCAGATACTCGGGTAATGATGATGCGCAATAAATCACAAATACAATGTCAATGGGACAGGCAATAACATGCACAATAATAATATCACACAATAACTAAATGTGTAGTGCATGTGAAGCTCACATTCACAGACGAGTGTAATGTCGTGATACCACACAGATAAACACGTATACACCGTCAGGGTGTCTTCACCTATAGTCAGGTATGAGAAGGTAAGAGTCTCGCTAATGCAACCATAGCCTTTCTGACGCCAATCTAAAGTAAATCAAACGCCCTTTGTATTAGTGGTTAATTTAGTAAATAAACTGCTGTTAAGCTTTATGCGGTGCTTCCGTTGAACCACTTCTGAATACTGCCAACTATTTACTCAAGCCTTCAGCTCCAGGTGTCTTCAACACCGAGTTGCCTATTATTCACAAATCTACAAATGTGATGAGGACCCTAGGAGTCCCTTAAAATGTTTCAAGCATTGAGGAGATTCCAACGATCAACGTGGACCAGGACCAGGTGAGGCTAGTCTGAGAAAAGATCCTCAAGGACTCTAACTCAACCTTGCTCCCAGGCCCTGTACGGTTGCTCTCGTATTTTCTTTGCTGATTCTGACCACGCTGGCACCTCCTGTGTACTCACTGACCCTTGTGGCAAGTATACTTAACTTCCTTGTATCTACTTCCTGCCTGGATATACGGCGGCCTCCGTATTATAAACGTATTCCTGGTTAAGTGGGCATCCTGGAGAAGCCAACTTGACCACCAGATGTGGGGTTTTCTATTTTGCTTTTCCGACTGCAATGCGTACGTCGCCAATGTACATGATGCAGACGCTTCACGAAGCA
>WNGS01061991.1:29663-40236 GCA_020271785.1 Procambarus virginalis | reverse complement strand
TTAAGTCTGATATTTTTGAACAATTTTGTAAGGACCATGGAATAACTCATAAGGTTTCCAGCCCATACCATCCACAGAGTCAGGGGGTCATTGAAAGGTTCCATCTAACTCTGAAGCAGATGTTGAAGACATCGTGCGAGAGTTCCCATACCTTCTGGGACGAGAACTTGCCGTATGTTTTGTTTGCTGCTAGGGAGGGGTTGCAAAGTTCACTGGGTTGTTCTCCTTTTGAGTTAGTCTTTGGCCATAAAGTTCGTGGACCCTTGCAAATGTTACAGGAGAATCTGTTAGGGAACGTAACGTTAACCGAAGGTTCGGCTTTCTTTGCGCAACACCACCAGAGACTCAAGGACTGCAAGGCTGCGGCACTAAAGTATCTTGGGAAGGCCCAAGAGAATATGAAAGAACGGAACGATGCCAAGGCTAAGTTGCGGGTATTTCAGCCCGGTGACCCTGTCCTGGTACTAAAGCCTCGACTGGGGAGCACTATGTCCCACAAGTACGAGGGCCCCTACATTGTGACAGAGAAGACTGGGGACCTCACGTACAAAGTGAGACACTCTGATAAGCGTAAACAGGTAATGCTCGTACACGTGAATCGGCTGAAGAAGTTCCAGGGCCCCAGGCCCATTGCACTAACCAATGTTTCCATTTCCAGTGAGGGAGGGGATGATTGTTCTGGGGACCCAACTAATCTCATTCTCAATAATTCTAGTTCTGTGAATGCTGTGGAGGAGGGACTGTCCCATTTGCAGATGTCCCAACGTGACGAGGTGCAGTCGTTGCTTGACGAATTCTCCAGTCTGTTCGGGGAGGTCCCGACCCAGACTGATGCCATTTACCATGATGTCGAGTTGACGGACTACACCCCCATTCGCCTTCAACCCTATCGGATGAGTCCGGAAAAGAAGGCCATCGTCCGTAAGGAGGTCGACTTCTTGCTCCAGCACGGCCTCATCAGGCCGAGCCAGGGCTCTTGGTGCTCGCCCTGCCTTTTGGTCCCCAAACCAGATGGCTCCTGGCGATTATGCACCGATTATCGGCAGCTCAACAAGGTGACCATAGTGGACGCCTATCCGTTGCCACGTCTCGAGGACTGTATCGACGAAATCGGGAACGCCACGTACGTATCGAAATTCGATCTATCGAGAGGGTACTATCAAATCCCTCTCACTGAACGTGCTAAACAACTAACGGCGTTTGTGACCCCCGAGGGTGTGTTTGAGTATCAAGTGTTACCATTCGGCTTGCGTAATGCCCCTGCCACGTTCCAGAGGCTAATGAACTCTTTGCTCGCTAATGTGCCAAATTGTCGGGCGTATTTAGATGATATTGTGCTCTTTGATATTAATTGGGCTGACCACATAGCTAGGTTACGCCAGTTGTTCACAGTGTTGAAACATGCAAATCTAACCTTAAATGCTAAAAAGTGTCATTTTGGCCAAGGCACAGTGACGTACCTCGGTTATGAAGTGGGCCAAGGAAAAGTGTTACCTCGACAAGACAAAATTAGTGCTATTCTGGACTATCCAGTGCTCAGGTCTAAAAAGGACATTCAACGATTTATCGGTATGTGTGCGTACTACCGACGCTTTTGTCAGAACTTTTCCAGTGTGGCCACTCCTCTCACAGATTTGTTGCGGAAGGCCGTTAAATTTAAGTGGTCATCGGACTGTGCAGAGGCATTTAAAAACTTGAAATTGATCTTAGCTTCCGCCCCAGTGCTTGCTAGTCCAAGGTTCGACCGTCCGTTTAAAATTCAAGTTGACGCGTCTGACTCGGGTGCTGGTGCAGTGTTGTTGCAAACTGGGGATGATAAAGTGGAACACCCAGTATATTATTACTCTGTGAAATTTGACAAGGCGCAGCGCAATTATTCGGTGATAGAAAAAGAGGCGTTGGCGCTTGTGCTAACTTGCAAAAAGTTCGAAGTGTACCTCACAGGTAATATAGTGGAAGTGTACACGGACCATAACCCATTAGTTTTCATGAATCAGATGAAGCAGAAAAATAAGCGCATCCTCAGGTGGGCATTGTACCTACAGGACTTTAATCTATCTATTATCCACCTACCGGGCCGGCTCAACGTGATAGCCGACGCTCTGTCCCGCTTGCCTGAGTAACATTCATCTGAGCCGCAGGAAGCCATACCAAATGTCATGCTTTAGTTATTTTTTTTTAGGTTCTCCTGTGACATTAAATATCCCGTGTCCAATTTATTTACTTTTTTTTTTTTTTTTTTTTGGTGTATGTTTTTCTTTCAGAGAATTCCTTGTAATTTTTTTTTTGACAGAAATTGTTGTTTGGTTGATTTTCTATTATGTCATGGATGTCCATTTTATTCTGTATACTCTTACAAAAAAATATGACTACTATTCTAGTAGTCACATTTTTTTTTCTCTGAAGGGGGGAGGAGTGTTACGACTCTGGGTTCTTTAGATGGAAACCAGAGGTCAAAATTGAGCTTATTAACGACAATATGGCAGGGCACGCATAGAGAGAGTAGCTGTTTGTAATCATCCCTGCCAGAAGTACGATTATTGTGTGGCTCACAAAGCATTTAGACTCTTAAACTTGTTGTGGATTAAGTAACATTGTTATAAGTTTAACTACCCGTAGAATGAGGAAAGTAGCAATATGAGGCATAAGGGAAGATGTTTTAATGTGTATAGCTGTATGATCAATTGGGCTCTTCCCGGCACCACACACGCATGCGGGAGGGCTCGAGACTGGGACGGTCTTCTCTGCTGACTGCTGTGCTGTTCGGACGCGCTCTCCTCCTTCCTCTTAATTCTTTATTTCTGTGACTTAGTTGGTTAAGTACTCCATTACTCAGTTTGTATATGTCTGGCATACCTATCGTTATATGTGTAGAGTAGTATACCTGGGGTGTAGTAAGTATATTTAAGTTTTATATTACCTGTTATGCTAACGGGGGTCCCAGTGTAACCACGTGGTCCCCTACCCTAAGCTGACTCCAGTGTGTTATAGTAGAGCTTTACCCTAGCTTGCTTTCAGTGTAAAACCTTGTATCCTGTCTAGGTGGACCAAGGCTTTTAACGTAAGATTGTGTGGTAAAGTTAGTATTAAATTGTTATTGGTGTGATTGTGTATGGGGGGTGTTTAGGGGTTAATAAATAAGTAAGTTTGAACAGAGTATCCCTTATTCCTGTGTGGGAGTACAATAATCATTTCCTAGACTAACCGGGTTTAGTAGCAAGCATTTATTACTGTGGATATATTATTTGGGGGCCGGGCCTTTTGATTCTCCCATATCTTGATACCTCTATTCTACTTACCCTTACCCCTTAATAGTACCAGTTTCCCCATAGCAACCCCCACAAATTTTTATAACACAGATGAAGCCAAATTGCATACCCAGTGGGGTGTGCGCGACTTCGCCTGGTTTTAAGGGATGATAAATGCTTAGGTTTTATGTGAGTATATGCCAAGATTAGTTATATTCAACTTGGCTCCACCTATTTGTGGGTGGAGCCTAGGAGTCACCGGTTATTTCAAGGATAGAATCCTGTGGTTATCGCCTCAACTAAATGTGATATGCAATTTCCACCTACTTAATTGTACCTAACTACTTGAATTTACCTAATTTTACTTACCTAATTCTACTTAACTAACCCTTCTTACCTAAATGTATCTACTAATTATACTAACCTAGCAACAAATAGTAATAAAGACTCCCACGATCTGCTGTTTTAAGTGTTAGGCCTACTGGTCTATGAGCTCTGGGGGTCTGGCAGGAGCAGAACATACAGTTGTAGGATTCGCAAGTATTTGTGTGTCTGTGAGGGACCAAAAATCAGGCATTCAGTGGTTGTAGAATTAAAGGTTTCTGTGCATTGTGTGAAGGAATCTTGACCACCCTTGTTTATATCTACCTGCATGAAGATTACAAATAAAGTGTGGGGGAAATCTACCGGTGATTGGTTTGATTATTTATTCAAGAAACTGTATTAACTGTATTACTTCTAAGTGGACGGTATTTTATAATTTATTGTCACCAGTACACTTCCTTTTACACATTTTGGGGGGTTTCCTATTTTTTATCTTACCATAAATAAATTGTAGATTTAATTACTAATGCATTAAATTACAATACGTTAGGTAAAGAATACTTAAAATGGCCTGAGCTATTTCAGTAGTGCTGGTTGGTCATCCAACATTAGATACCCCTTGGACATGTGTATTCCTGGTGGACAGGTATTAATGGCGTCTGGGTGGATCTGGGATGGTATAGCTCAACTTGACGTCTCATGGATCACAATTTAACTGCCCACAAGTTGCACCATAAAAGTGACAATAACATGTAAAGTACAGGTGTGACACATGAAATTTGGCTAATTAATACTGTATCAAAAGCTTACCCTGGTGGGTGTCGTTTTCATGCAGTTTAACGATAAATTCCTTCACTAACATTGGCCAAAATTATGTGTAAAAGAAATACCGAAAGCTGATCTTCCCTTATTCTGACGTTATGTAGACCTGGCAGCAAATAGTAACTATTTTGAGTCACATTGCGTTCTAGGACAAGCTGGGAATAAATTTTCTTGTCGCTGGGAGAGGCCCTCTAGTGAGCTCAAGTTTCACCATAACTCTTAATATGGCTGCCTCTCTACCTCCTCCCGAGGTTGTTTACATTCTGAGAGTCGGAAGGAGAACTGGGTTTGATGTGAAATCTTTATATATACTATATACTTAATTTAATATATTTCTTTTATTGTGTTACCAGTCCGAAGACAAGGGGAATTATATTAGATTAATTAGAAACGTTTGAGAACGATCGGTAGTCGATTTTGAGTACTTGACCCCATTCTCTGTAACTTTTCTATGACTAACTAATGCAAATTAACAACATCTTATTGCTATTACATTATTTATATATGATATGGAAATTTCCCATACGATGTGAATGAATAATAACAGAGAAATAGGAGAATACCTGTTGGTGGTTCTGGGATAAATACCATGCTCTTCCCCCTCACACCTTCTTGAGTCAACCGTCCTCTTACAAATAACGTTGCTTTTCGTTGTATGCACACTAAGGATAAAAATTGCCATAATAGAAAATGGAAGTGGCTTGTGAAAGTGACATACTGTCCCATTTTCTGTTTTGGGTCCTCTGGCTTAGTCTGTTAGATTAGGAAAGTACAGTTTAAGTTAAAAGTCTTCATAACGTTTTGAAACCTTAGGAGAACTTGCTGTCCTCTTAACCTATTAGAGGAGGTTAGGCCGTAGCACATCATAGCCCGTGCTACATGGACACTTCGTCCTGAGTAGCTAAATCTTTAACAACAACAACAACGTAGCACATACGAGCGAAAAGCGACGTTATTTGTAAGAGGATAGGTTTCCTTGAGAGTCCTCCAACCTGCAGCCATCCACCCTTCAAGTCACGCATGCCCACCACCTCCCAACCTGCTTCCAAGCATACATTTGTTCTATAGTCATGGGGAGGGTATGACTTTGACATATTCCCTTTCTCACAAACCCCTCCCATCGCTGTACCATCCACCTGCATTACCCTCGCATTTCTTTCCTCACCATGATTGCTTCATCCTGTTCCTTCCATCTCCTCGCGCTCTTCCCTCCCCTCCCCCCCCCCCCTCCCCCTTCTCTCTTTCTCCCATTCACCTGTTTTCTACGAAATTTAAAACCGGTACACAAGTATCAGAGACCAACACTAAGTTCAATTTCTTGAGCCTGTCTATATCTATTATACTTTGTTTACCCTGTCTCAGCTCATCGCTTAAGTTCCTCGATAATTAAATCCGACACACTTGCGTTAGATGCCTATGTTAGACTTCAATCCTTGGACCTGACACTCACACTCACCTCTGTGAACAGTCTCTCGTGTTAATGTTCATCGTTTTATTTTAATGAAATTGAATACACAAGCACAATAACCAGAGATCTGTACTCGTTCATATTCTCCGGGCCCCTCTTCAATATTCATTGTGTCGGGGGACAGGATGCCTGAGTATATTCATAACATTTTGGCTTTAATCGAGGACCCCGACCCTTAAGGCTGAATTACTGACCCCGCCTATGATGTAACCCCACAACTAGCTGAATAACTCCAGGGTACCTACTCACTGCTAGGTGAACAGTGGCATTAGGTGTCTCAAAAATCATTTACTAACGTTCAATACAATAGGCAGATAATATTGCTGCTGATTTACTACTAACAAATTAACTCAAATAAAACGAGATTGCAGTGGAATTTTCCCCACAGGGAAAACAGGGATATCATTGCCATATGTCACCCTTAAATTCACCAGCTAATAATATTGGGAATCTTATTAAACATCAGTCTTTGGACTGTAAACATCATAAAAACATTTCCCTTCAACCAACTTAATTATCAGTACTTAAATAGATTAAATGTTGGCCCTCTTTCCACATCTTGATAAAATGACATCTGGTGTTGACACCGGATCCGTGAGGGAGAGAGGAGCCGACGTCATTAAAATTTAACGTAAACAACAGTCTCGCAGGAGCTCACTTGAAGCTCCGCATTTTCCCTTTGACATAGTATTATGGAATGTAAACAGCTCCAATCATGAGCACGTTCCTCATCAACAATAAGGGATGTGTTCGATATTCGACAACCCGTTAAATCTAGTCATTCCTGGCCAGTAATATTAAGTTCATTAGGGTAAACTGGTAAGAAAGCATGACGAGCCACACTGCGACCGACCTCGGCGCCATCTATGATCCAGATTCCGAGCTAAAACAGTTGACCCTCACATTAATATTAGTTTCCCATGTTCTAATCTGCCGGACTGGGAGATGATGAGGTACTGTAACTGGTTACAGATGACAGTGAAGCAGTACACAGGTCGACCTTGGGATGCCTCTGCGGGAGTACTCACCTAGTTGTGCTTGTGGGGGTTCATCTTTGGCTATTTGGTTCCGCCTCTCAACTGTCAATCAACTTGTGTACAGATTCCTGAGCCTACTGGGCTCTGTCATACCTACATGTGAAACTGTGTATGGAGTCTGCCTCCACCACATCACTTCTTATTGCATTCCATTTGTTAACTACTCTGACACTGAAAAAAATCTTTCTAATGTCTTTGTGACTCATATGGGTAGTAAGTATCCACCTACTGGAAAGTGTAGTGGGAGTGTGCTAGCAAGGATGCTAGTGGAGCGCTAGAAGACTTCAATGTTGGGGTGTGCTGCCAGAGGGCTAGTGTAGCGCTGGAAGACTTCATTGTTTAAGTATGCTAGTGAGTGGGCTAGTGAAACGCTAGAATACTTCACTGTTTGAGCGTGCTAGCGAGTGGGCTAGTGGAGCATTGGAAGACGTCAACGGGGTACCTAACTAGCGTGAGGGTTAGTGATGCGCTGGAAGACCTCGTCAGAGGAGTGTATATTAGTGGTAGTTGTAGATAATCATAAGAGATATTATGTGCAGTTTCATTTTTCTTACCATAAACATTACTCTGCATTTCCACCAAGGTTAGGGATCTCTGAATTTGAGAAGGAACATAGTTAAAAAGAACCTGGTTACGGATGAGGAGTTTGTAACATTAATGGCATCCCAAGCGGGATCCTTTTCTATTGTACATTGGCCTTGGTGGATTTAGTGACTTGTTTAAGGTATTTTTTGCTAATTTTTGTATTCACTATTCGATCGATATGGCAACTAATACCAACTATCTGGTCAGAAGACGAGGTTCAGGACTTCCTGAACAGACACTTGTCTCATAGAGTTGAAGTGTTTGTTAAACCCAGAACTGTTCTACGTATATATTTATTTAGAACTGGAAGTGTCAGAAAATGATAGAAGAGTAGACATTTTGTCTAAATTGTGAAAATATTCGAGGGAAGATTTAAACGCGAAAATTGATGGAGCACTGCGTAGTAAACTTAGTGAATGGAGTGAGGAAGATGTAGCAGGCGACATAAAGAGACAGGGGACTAAACATCGATACGCTACAGATACAACTTAGGAAAACAGAAATAGAACATGAAATTAATATGAGAAAATTGGAAATAGCGATAGCAATTGCCTAAAATAAATGGAAATGGAGATGGCCAAGAAGGATAAACAGAGGCAACATGAGCTGGAAGTAACAGCTCGTGATTATAATAGTTTTAGTAATATTGATCCAGTCCGCAACATTAAGATGGTGCCTAAATTTAATGAAAGAGAAGTATCAAAATTTTTACTGCTTTTGTAAAGGTAGCCATATCTTTAGGCTGGCCTAAAGAAAATTGAGCAATTATAATTCAGTCTGTGTTAACCAGAAAAGCCCAAACTGCCTACTCGAAGTTATTGGTGAGTGATTTAGGTTATTACGATGCTGTAAATATGGTTGTATTGCATGTGCATCAGTTAGTACCAGAGGCGTACAGACAAAAATTTAGAAATCTTTAGAAAGTTGTAGAGCACTCATTTAAGGAATTTGCTAAAATAAAGGAACGATTATATTTTGAGTTGTGTGATTCTAGAGAAATCGACCGCAAAGAACAGCTGGAGCAGCTTATACTACTACAAGAATTTAAAGATTGCTTGTCTGAAAATATAAAGACCTATTTAGGAGAAAAAAATTTGAAAAGTTGGAATTGGCCACTATGGGAGGTGAATATGTATTGACTCACAAGGCCCCAGCGAGGTATCAAGTTAAGCAAGGTCAACAGTATTGCAAATATAGGTATGAAGGGAGGTATGGGTGTAAAGGAGGGGAAAAGAAGGGTCCATACACCCTGAATAGAATAAGTCCAAGAAGGAGTGGTTGGAGAGATGTGGTGTATTGGTCATGCGGCCCGACCAGTCATGTGGCTGCGGTTTTCAAGCAGACGGCAGGTCACACCTCCAAGCAGAAGGTATTGTTGTTAAATCTTCTGCAACCATCCGAGGAAGCCCGTCCACGACGGTCGAATAACGAGGTTCAGAAACGAAATGGGTTTGCTCCAAATACTTCAAAAGGAAGTGTAGCTGGCGGTAAGTGATAATATGTCGGTGGTATTCTGCGAGACAGTGGTGCAGCTCAGTCTTTGATAAAGCAGAGTGCTTTACCGCAAGATGTACCTGTTGAGTGGAAGCAAAGTGTAATTTTAGGAGGCTTCTCAGACTGTATGTTGCTCCATGGTGGAAGTGTATTGAAATCTACTTATTTTACTTGCCCATGTACATTTGCTGTGGTTGAGAGTATTCCAGTACAAGGAATAGAAGTAATTCTAGCTAATGATGTGGTATTGGGGTTAGATATGATTAACCCAGTAGTCGTTGCAGAACCAGTGATTGAGTGGTGACTTCAGTAGCTATGGTCCAAACAAGTTCTTGGGTGAAAGAGTGATTAGGGCTGGAAGAGCTATTTAATTCTGTGAGTACCCTCGAGTTTAGAACAAACAAACGCCCTTGCAATTTTTTAAATTTTTTTTTTTGCAGGGAATCAGAATTGGACCAGGGAATCTTTGATTGCAGAGCAGGAGAGAGACCACAAGTGAAAGCTCTGGCCGACCTTGTTGACTCCGGTCAGAAGATAGGAGCTCGATATTGCAAGGGCGACAAGGTATTGTTCAGAAGAGGAATACAGTTCTTTGCAGGACTGCCTGCAGAGAATTCCTCTGTTGGCGGATGTAAGTAACCCACAAATAGTGGTGTCCGCAACATTCAAGTCGAGACAGCTTGAAATGGCACATAATTTACTCGGGGCTTTGTGGGATTTCGACGTCCTTCGAAAGGCTAGTTAAGAATCTTTACTGGCCTAGGATAAAAGAATTATGTGCGGAAACACTGCAAAACTTGTCACGTTTGTCAGGTGGTTGGTAAGGTGAACCAACCAGTTTCTAAAACCTATTGTACCCAATACCCTCAATTGGTATAAAATTTGAATACATATTTTAGATATTGTTGGTCCTTACCTCCTTATATGTCTGGGGTACAATATCTATTTACCATCATAGACAGAGTGAGCAGGTGTACTAAAGCTTTTCCCCTTCGAGCAATAACATCGAAGGTGTTGGTCAAACACTAATTTGGTTCCTCTCAAGACAAGGTCTTCCTAAAACGATTCAAACTGAGTAGAGAACCAACTTTACCTCCAAATATTTCAGTCAATAGATGTCGGACTTGGGGATTACTATACAAACGTCTAGTGCCTATCATCCAGAATCCCAAGGAGCACTCGAGAGGCTCCATCATACTCTGAAGCAGATGATAAGGAAGTATTGTATCGGTAAGCAAGGACGTTGAGCGGAGAACCTCTGACATACCTGCTTTTCGCTATAAGGTCGGTCCAAATCAATCTCTTCGCATGTCGCCATTGAACTTGTATATGGTCACAGTGTATGAGGACCTTTGGAGGTGGGTCACAGACAGTGGGAAGAGGCAGAGAGTAATAAGACATGTTAGACTGGATCTCGGCACACAAGAGACGACTGTTTGCCGCATGACAGTTGCTAAAAAAAATTGGTATGTTCCCTGACGATCATAAAAGACAAAATGATATTATAACAAAACCCAGAGATTTCAAGGTGGGAGACCACGAGTAAGTGTATTCTTCAATTATGGGAGGAAGTTTAAATTCATAGTTTAACGGTC
>WNGS01061991.1:0-13226 GCA_020271785.1 Procambarus virginalis | reverse complement strand
CTAAGTCTAAATATGTGTGTGTGTGTGTGTGTGTGTGTGTGTGTGTGTGTGTGTGTGTGTGTGTGTGTGTGTGTGTGTGTGTATGCAATTGACGATCACTAAACACTGATCATTTGTATGCGAAAAAACTACAAAGAAATGGGGAAGAGAGATGAGCGTTTCAGCCTGTTAAAGCCATTGTCAACACCAACACCAGACCAGTCTGGTGTTGACAACGGCTTTAACAGGCCGAAACGTTCATCTCTCTTCCCCATTTATTTGTAGTTTTTTCGCATACAAATGATCAGTGTTTTATGATCGTCAATTGCACACACACACACACACACACACACACACACACACACACACACACACACACACACACACACACACACACACACACACACACACACACACACACACACACATATATATATATATATATATATATATATATATATATATATATATATATATATATATTGGGGGGAGCATGAAATAAACTCCTGTGAAGGTGTTCAACAAGGTGACCCCTTAGCCCCCCTCCTTTTCAGCCTAGCTATCAAAGAGGTCACTGATAGTCTGACAAGCGAGCTAAACATCTGGTACCTGGATGATGGAACTCTCGCTGGAACCCCGGAAACCCACTAACTGTTGCCGAATCTGAGGTCTACAAAGCTACACTTTCTTCTCCACCTGGGTCATGGGGTGGTTTAAAGGAGGTAATACCCAACAAATCAAGCAAATGCTAAACCCTGAACCTGGTGATGCTGCACAAGGTCTTCTTATAGAACTCACAAGGTTCATCAACACGTGCCTGGCTGGTGGTATACATAAGGTCAACATACTCCTGTTTTGGTGCTTCTCTCTCTGTGCATTTAATAAGAAGGATGGAGAAATCAGGGCAATTTTTGTTGGCATCACCCTATGACGCCTCGTTGCCAAGGATATCAGCCAGCAAGCGCCTAAATTGTTGAAACCAAACCAGCTTGTACTTGGGATTCCTCAAGGTTGAGAAGCGGCCGCTCATGTAGCACGAGCTTACAGCTCTGACCTAAAGGCTTCGATCAAACTGTACTGGAAAAGTGCTTATAACATGATGGGAAGAGCACTGCATCACTATTTCCGGCCTCTCAACCCATTCATTCTATCATGCTACAGTTGTGAATCTAAATTTATATTTGGTGAACGCGAAATCAGATTAAGTGAAGGTGTCCAGCAAGGTGACCCCTAGTGCCTCTCCTTTTCTGATTAGTTCCAAAAGAAATTACCGAAAATTTGTCCAGCGAATTCAATATCTGTTTTTTGGGTGATGGCACTATGGCTGGTTCTCTTTATCCCCTCTTAGAGGGCATCTAAAAATAGAGGAACAAGCAGAAAACCTCGGACTCTTCCTAAACCCCTCCAAGTGTGAAATAGTCTCCTTAAACCCAAACATTAACATTATAGTGAGTAAGATCTGTCTTGGCTGAAATTCTTGTAAATAGGCCCTAGAGGGGCTCCTTGGGCCAAACGCTATTTCCAAGATCCTTGGAAAGAAATTCTCAGACCTGTAGAGGATGGAAGATAGGATTGGTGACATCGATGCTCAAGATACTTTTTATCTTCTAACCAGATGCCTATCCCTTCCAAAGCTAACGTACCTTTTGAGATAAGCCCCATTCTATAACAGCACAAACCTTGAAAAGGTTTTGCCTGTTATAACATTCCGCTTCTGAAGACTATGATAGAAAAAGCGTCAACATTTCTTTCATCGAATGTCAGTAGAAACAGGCTACTCTTCCAGTCAGACTCAGTAGCCATGGTGTTGACACTGTTACCCAAATTGCTGTCCCCGCCTTCCTGTCGTACTACTAGGCATTATATTACCTGATCATGGGAATTATACCAGATAATTTTGGTGACTCAGTAGGAATACATGACCCACACTTCACAGAATGCAGCACAAAATGGGAGACCCTGGCAGACCCAGACAAACGTATCTGAAAACTAACAAAGAATTCAGATGGGACATCCCTATCATAGGTGAAGTACCCACAGCTTTGGAGGCAGCAGACTGCAGTGACCATGCCTGCCTCACAGTTGTGGATGCTCCCTATGCAGGGGATTTCCTTTTTGCAGTCCGTATGTCTGCAACAGGGACACATCTTGATTCCCTGCAGCTCTGTATGGCAGTTGCCCTTGCCTTGCTGTCACAATCCACATTGTATATAGATGTATTTGAAGAGAGGCAGCTGAATATGGATTGCATGGCCAGCACTACAGAAAATCAGGAGGTTGACACACGATGCACGATGATATCAACGACATGATCAAGAGGAGCCTTGCCTCTGCCCAGTTTTCAGGGAGCCTTGTAATGTAATGTACCGTAATTCTACTGTCTCAGCTGGTCAACTAGATGGAGTCACACATCGCCCATGGGGAGGTGGCAAGCAATTAGAGTGGGACTATACTTGTGTATCCATTTTGGCATCAACTTACATTACCCTCTCTGTTTGCCAAGCAGGAGTCGCTGCCACACACAGAGAAAGAGAGAAGGCAAACAAGTACCGGGAAATAGATCACCTGTTCAAGTTTTATTCCTATAGAATTTCAGACACTTGATCCTTGTAGAGGGAGAGTTCAAGGAAGTATCTTAAGGACCTGAGTTCTAGACCAATTGAAAAAATAAAGAGATCCTAAAGCGGCGACAAAAGACAAAACAACAAGAGATTGGACCTGGGGGCTCAACTTTGCCGTCGCTTTTTGATTTATTCATTCATATTTCACCGACTGTTTTATCACTTGTTTTCCTTTATTTACATCCACAGGGCGCTTTTATATCCATATTGCATCATATATGTAGAACCCAGGCCATAATTGTTTAAATCATCATATGATTACTGCATTCACTTGGTAAAATTGATGACGATAACCGCATTTGTGCCATGAAATAGTAGCAGGATTTGTCTTGAGTCAACGAAAACTACATTACATCCACATAGGCCTATAATATCCATATTTGCATCATACATGAAGGCCCAGTCAATCCTTTTTAAATGTTCATATGATAACCGCATTACCTTGTGATTCAACATATGATGATAATCGCTGTTTAGGAGTTAAGAAGGTAAGCACGTATTTCTTACCTATTTTGCATAGCTGGAACAATGGGGTTGTCCTTCTGGCTTATGACACCAGAAGAGAACGGTAGATACCCATCTCTGGACGTGTAGAAATCACACTGACCTGTTAAATAAAACTTGTAATTTACATATATATATATATATATATATATATATATATATATATATATATATTATATATATATATATATATATATATATATATATATATATATATATTTTTTTTTTTTTTTTTTTTTTTATCAAATGGAAGGGAGTACCACCTCTGGCTGGAAGAAGGGGGACCCATAGCCTCGGAGGAAATCACACATAACGCATTGGAGGGAATGTAGGTCCCCTCCAATACAGTTTCTGTGTGCTTTTCTCCTACCACCCCCTTCCTTTTTTTTTCTTATGCTTTATTGTGTATTTAAAGGTTACAAAACATACAAGACAAATGCCTAAAGGTTATGGATCTCTTGAAGCTCCTCCGCTTCCGGACAGGAACCGAGGACGCAGCAAGCATTTCCCCTCTGGATCGCCACACTGAGGCGCTGAAACAAAAAACTGCAAGCCCTTGGGTCTCTGGTGACGTCAATGAGCTTGGAACCCAATTCCTTGAGAAATCCCAAGGCACTCTTGCCCCAGGGGCCATGCGTCTCAGACGCTATGGGAACAAAGAGGTATTGACCTGCCAGTCGCCTGTATTTGAGAGATTTTGCTGTTTCCCTGTGGTTGGCTGCCCCACCTGCTTGATCAGCTCCGAAGTGTACATAGGTGTCAGCCAGGGTGGATACACATGTGTAGTCCCACACCAACTGTCTACCCTCCTTCCATGAGTATATGGTGATGCCATCAGGGCGAAGTGCGGGGAAATCCGGGTTTTGGACCCCTAGGATGCGAGGTTCTCTCTCCGCTGGGCACTTAGCTGAGACGAGGCTTCTCTTGATGATGTCATTGACCTCGTTGTGTCTTGCATGCCAGCCCTTTGTGCTTCCGCAATGCAACCCATGCAGTCCGTATTGGTCTGCTTCCACCCTGTTGCAAATACACTTGTATTCAGTGTGAATTGGGGCACCAAGGCGGAGGGCCACTGCTACACGAAGGGATTCTGGATCTAGGCGCGTGCCCATTGTTGACATGGGTACTGCCAGGAGGAAGTCTCCTGCATGGGGGGCACGCACTGCTCTGAGGCGGGCTTTCTCCTTGTCTGATGTTGCAGCGCTGAGCATAGCATCAGCTACTTTTTCCACTAGAGGGTGGTCCCAGCCGGACTGTTTGTGTTGTTTTTGTTGGCTCTATAATGGTTGCTGGGGCAACCCAGCATATATATATTCATATATATATATATATATATATATATTCATATATATATATATATATGTTATTAAATATGACCGTAAAGTAAGTTTAAAATTCTAACACGAATTTTCTCAATATTTCTTATGTTCCTTTCACTGTCGATGGTAATTGAAAAATCAATTCTCCAAAATTCATTTTTATTTGTAGTCTGATGCGACACTTGAACGCGTTTCGTAATAACTTATTACATTTTCAAAGACTTTAGTTTACACACACACAACTATAAGCTGCAAACACTAAACAGAGTTCTACTATGCTATCATTTTAACATCTTTCATCTTTTATACCCGCATTTGGGTGAGGTGATATGTTACAACAGTTTTGGATCAGGTGAACAAAACTTTCAACACAAGATAGAGCAAACTTTCAACACAAGACAGAACATGGTGCAATGGGTATAAGTTGGGTAAATTAAAGGGAAGAATGGAAATAACTGCAAAGGGCCTATTGGCCCATATTTCTTGATGCTTCTATATTGGTGCGGAGTCTTGAAGTGGGTAGAATATAGTTGTGTGTTAATTGGCTGTTGATTGCTGGTGTTGACTTCTTGATGTGTAGTGCTTCGCATATGTCAAGCCGCCTGCTGTCGCTGTATCTATTGATGATTTCTGTGTTGTTTGTTAAGATTTCTCTGGTGATGGTCTGGTTGCGGGAAGAGAGTATATGTTCCTTAATGGAGGCCTGTTGCTTATGCATCGTTAATCGCCTGGAAAGAGATGTTGTTGTCTTGCCTATGTACTGAGTTCTTTGAGGCTTACAGTCCCCAAGTGGGCATTTGAAGGCATAGACGACGTTGGTCTCTTTTAAAGCGTTCTGCTTTGTGTCTGAGGAGTTTCTCATGAGTAGGTTGGCCGTTTTTTGGTTTTATAGTAAATCGTCAATTGTATCTTCTGATTTTTGTATGTAGGGATAGCGTTTTTATTAACAATATCTTTCAGGACCCTTTCCTCCGTTTTATGAGCTGTGGAAAAGAAGTTCCTGCAAAATAGTCTAATAGGGGGTACAGGTGTTGTGTTAGTTGTCTCTTCAGAGGTTGCATGGCGTTTCACCTTTCTTCTTATGATGTCTTCAACGAAACCATTGGAGAAGCCGTTGTTGACTAGGACCTGCCTTACCCTACAGAGTTCTTCATCGACTTGCTTGGGAGAACAGAGGAGCCAGCGCCATATTGGCTTCCTAAATGGCCTATACCACAGGCCAAAATACTCTTCTTTTACTAATTTCTCGGCACTGCGAGAACACTACACTCTCCCACATAAGTCAAACTGAGGCCCGCAACGTAGAGAACGCTCGGGCAGAGTAGACATGACTCTTACAGCAGGCGTGGGAGAAATAGAAGTGGGGGAACACCGTCACAATATTATGTGAAATGCCCCTTTTGAATTATAGTTAGACTATCCTGGGAAGGGAGGAATTATATCCTGAACAAAGGTTAAAGGGAGAATAGAGCAAAAAAATAGTTGGGAACCTCTGGTATTGTGGATAGATCTTCTGTCTCCAGCTCGTGGCGTCGGTGGTTCCAATCTTCTACTTCGTTGGTTCGAGACATAAACTACACAGAAACTGAAGGAAATCTAAGAACTATCGCCCAGCTACAAGTATCATCAAAGACTGAAGAATAGCAAGAACATATCTCTCACAACATAGACATAGCTTTCTATGGGACTGGAAGCTTGTTAGTAGGTCTAGGGAAATTACTTTTTTATAAGCAATTTCTAAAATACTAGAAGTAAGAAGCAAAACATATAATGAAAGCTACTACAATAAATTTCAATATGAAGGAACACACAAAATAAATTTAACAATGTATTTTAGAAATAGAGTAAATAAACAGAAACAGGGGCAAACAGAATGGAAGAAAATTAAACTTAATGCAAACTATAGACACTTTATAGATTTGAACTGTAAACATTGCCCTGTGGCAAATTTTGTAGCCAAAAATGAATCCAGTTTATACAATTCAGGCATAACACTCAAATTATTACGGTTATTACTAATGAAGCACGATTCACTTACATTAATATCTACAAAACAATTTTTATTGGCTAAACATTTGGTACTGGACCAATCATATGGCCAATCAAGCTTAAATGAACGGACAGGGCATTTGATTCTTGTCCAGTGTTAAACGTTTTTATGCTGTGCAACATGCTGAGGGAAAGACTCCCCTGTCTTACCAATATCAACATAATCACATTCTTTACAAGGTTACGAGGATAAACACAATCAGCTGAACACCAGTGTTAAACTGGTCCAGTACCTTCAAAAGAATTTTGGAAGGGCTGACCTTCTCTTGGGTTAAGTTATAAAATGTTCTTTAAGCATGCCTCAAAGCTGTATATATATATATATATATATATTACAATGGTTTGGGGTGAGGTGAGAACAAACACAGAACACGAAACAATGGGTATAAGCTAAAGGGAAGAATAGATCTGTAACTGCAGAAGGCCTATTGGCCCGTATTTCTTGATGTTTCTATATTGGAGCGGAGTCTTGAAGTGGGTAGAATATAGTTGTGCGTTAATTGGCTGTTGATTGCTGGTGTTGACTTCTTGATGTGTAGTGCCTCGCAGATGTCAAGCCGCCTGTTGTCGCTGTATCTATCAATGATTTCTGTGTTGTTTGTTAAGATTTCTCTGGTGATGGTTTGGTTGTGGGAAGAGATTATATGTTCCTTGATAGAGCCCTGTTGCTTATGCATCGTTAATCGCCTGGAAAGAGAAAGAAATCTCTTTCCAGGCGATTAACGATGCATAAGCAACAGGGCTCTATCAAGGAACATATAATCTCTTCCCACAACCAAACCATCACCAGAGAAATCTTAACAAACAACACAGAAATCATTGATAGATACAGCGACAACAGGCGGCTTGACATCTGCGAGGCACTACACATCAAGAAGTCAACACCAGCAATCAACAGCCAATTAACGCACAACTATATTCTACCCACTTCAAGACTCCGCTCCAATATAGAAACATCAAGAAATACGGGCCAATAGGCCTTCTGCAGTTACAGATCTATTCTTCCCTTTAGCTTATACCCATTGTTTCGTGTTCTGTGTTTGTTCTCACCTCACCCCAAACCATTGTAACATGTCACCTCACCCAAATGCAGGTATATATATATATATATAAATATATATATATATATATATATATATATATATATATATATATATATATATATATATATATATATATATATAACCACATGTGAAAAATGCAGAATAACCACATGTGAAAAATAGAAAATGCTTAACGCGTTTTCGGGTAATTCACCTTCATCAGAGCAAAGTAGAATGAAGATAAGAAAACATTGCTGATCAGACTTTTATATCCACCTGGGCAGATCACCTGACCACCAAGAATAAGTGGAGGAAAGGAATTATAAGAATGAAGGTCACTGCAGAAGGCCTATTGGCCCATACGAGGCAGCTCCTATTAATATCTCCAAGTGCCATACGTGTTAAATGATTGCTATATTGTTTTGACGTGCTATATTGAGGCTTAAATAGGGATCCAACTTGTACATACCGGAGCTCACATTAAGGCTGTTGATACAATGTTTGATTAGAGCAGACTCGATCACGTTTCGTTCAACAAAATCCTTACTTTTAACAATACATTTTGCCCCTGTGAAGTCGATAGAATGATTACATAAACTGGAATGTAAATACAATGCACTGGAGTGTTGGGCTGTACGAATCTTCATCTTTAACAACAGATCTTTAACAACAACACCATGTGGAACGCCTGTTACCTGTTTATTACCATACTGAAGCCCTTCCAATCTGCCATTGAAGACATGGAGTGCTGCCAGACGCCCACGCTGCACAAGGTGGTTCCCTGGTTTCTGTGTTGTACAACACAGAAATCATCGATAGATACAGCGATAGCAGGCGGCTTGACATCTGCGAGGCACTACACATCAAGAAGTCAACACCAGCAATCAACAGCCAATTAATGCACAACTATATTCTACCCACTTCAAGACTCCGCACCAATATAGAATCATCAAGAAATATGGGCCAATAGGCCCTCTGCAGTTACTTCCATCCTTCCCTTTAGCTTATACCCCGTTCTATACCCCGTTCTGGCTTGTGTTGAAAATTTGTTTTCACCTCATCCCATACTATTGTAACATGTCACCTCACCCAAATGCAGTTATAAAAATCGAAGATGTTTAACCTCTATTCAGTTTTAGTAGTGTGTGTGTAAACTAAAGTCTTTGAAAATGTAATAAGTTTTACGAAACGCGCTCAAGTGTCGCGTCAGACTAGAAATAAAAATGAATTTTGGAGAATTGATTTTTCATTTACCATCAACAGTGAAAAAAACATAAGAAAGATCGAGAAAATTCGTGTTAGAATTATTAATCTTACTCTTTCGGTCATATTTAATAATATATATATATATATATATATATATATATATATATATATATATATATATATATATATATATATATATATATATATATATATATAACTCACAATACTCTCAGAAACACTGTGGAAAACATTGAATAATTAACTAATATGAATGCTTGAAAAATAATGCACGTGCAAAAAAACATTTGTTGGTTTAATATAAACACTGAAATTGAAAGGCCAATCTTTCCTATAAATCAATAATATATAAAATGATAGGGATTCATTAATTTCCATTTTGAATTGTAAATTTAATAGAGAGCACCAAGGAAGTGAGCCTCAGAAGAAAGTTGTAGTATCCTGGTTATCGTGTAACAGCCATAAAATATCGTCTATATACAAGTACCACTTTGTATCAACCAGCAAGTTACTTTCAAAAATCTAGTTGCAAAGAACTCGACGTATAGCCTTTTAGGCCATATAGCCGAATTGGTAGCCCTTTGTAGAGGCAAAGGGCTACCAATTGCCATTGCAAACGTGTGGGCATAAAATTTACCTTTAAAAACAAAAGTATTATCCTTGATATACTACGTAATCATTTCAAAGATAGGGGATGATGGCAGTTCTCATTTATTTGTAGGAATTTAATTATAATTAAATTTGATAATTTAAGTGTAGTACATTTTTATGTGTCTTGCTTCTAACTCTTAGTATATCAGGAATTGCTTACGGGATATGTACTCTCCCTTGACCAAATTAACTACTTCCAATCCCTCGGATGGCTATGTTCATGTTGCTATCTACCTGTTGTTCTTCATTCTGATGATCGCAGCTGGCCGATTATAAACGACAATTAATACACAAATGCACATTATATAATGTTAATTACCTGTTTGCGTAAAGTGCTGAGCCATGAGGTGAAGCAGGTTGGTGCCAACATCGATCAGGACATGGGTGCCAGGCTTTACAAGGGCGTCCGAAGCCGCCATGTACTCCATTGGTGTTTTGAATATCACTCGTCCTTTTCCCTCCAAGTCAGCCACCTCTCGGATGATGCCAGATTTCATATTCTGGATGATATAGTGACCTCAGATGAATATTAAAAATTAATTGGAAATTAAACTTTTAAATAATAATATCTATATTATAATAGTACGTTTTGAATATTATTGAGTCTAATTTAATTCATTTATCATTAATATCTCTGTGATTTAAATTGTTGCCTCCATTACTGACTTATTATAGATTACCCTGTTTAAGAACTTTTCCTGGAATTAAGTTATACTTTGTGACCTGTACCAGGCCTTAAAGTATGAATAATATGGTGGGGAAGCCATAATAGACTTCAAGATGACAGCATTCCTATCCAAGGAATGTCACCAAGACAAACTATCAAAACTGTCTCTAAGGCAATTTTACGAGTTTCCTTGCTATATTTGACTTTGGTATGTAAGATTCGTCAAGGTGCATTACCACGGGAGTGACTGGCTGCAGGTGACTGAGTTCTCTGTGGGTAGGACCAATGTCAAGTACTAACCACTGGTGGATTACCAGAAGAGGCTAATGTCACAACTAGACAAGAAATTCGGCCTTTCGAAACAATTTGTCACATACCTAGTTAAGGTGCAGCAGCTTTAAAATACCATAAGACTTTTTTTCTAAGCCCTTTGAAACAGGGTTAAAAGTCAATGTTAATGTTGAACCATATATAAAGAAGATCCTGAAGAGCAAGGAATTCCCTAAGATGCTCACTAGGAAGGAGAAAGCAGCTTGGAACAGCTCAGTCAAATTGGTTCAGAGATTCCTACGCAATTTTAAGGCCGAAAATTATGGGGAGCTGGTTGAAACACTTATTAAATACAATACAATGAGCTGCAGAATGTTCCTTCGAAATTCATATCCTGGAACTAGTTGAGAGTGTTTATATGCTCCTTTATAACTAATGAACACCGGAGCATACTCAGAGGAACAAGGTGAGCTCTTCTACAAGAATACACTGAACTTTACACGCTGCTACCGAGGACAGAATGACAATGGGAGACTACATTTGGGAGCGGATTCGTGAAAGTGATTTACAGTATAATCATAAATCTCGAGAAACTACTCGCTTCTAAATCTTTTGTCGTCATTTTTATGTAACGTAAATAAAATAATTGTTAATTTGTATTAATTTTCTTTTTACTTTGTGTTCTCGTTGGAAATATGTAAATTTCAAAATGATACCATCATAATCACGTGATAAAGAATTGAATAATGATAATTTTCTTTTCTGTTTAGGCAAAAGTAATTAATGAATAACACTTACTACCCCAGGAACAAAAATTTTGTAATGAGTTTATACAGTGGGGAATTTTTCCAGCAGGAATTTACTTGATTTGTGTATTTTAAATTGAAAACTTATTTGTTTACTTTAATTTAATATTATTAATAGAGAATGGACTATTTGAAGGAGGACTGCATTTTATTAATTTATCCTGTTGGGTGTTATCCGATTCACAAGCTTGAGGAGTATACGTATGTAGCCTATTATTACATAAATTAACTAATAGAATATGCTACTGAGTTAGTTTACTACTACTGGGTTAAAGAACATTTAAACAGCTTAGCTGTTGATTAGAGTAGGATTTAGTCATCCAGCCGTGCACGTGTCTTGATCATGTGAGCCGCGTCGTTCTGGGTCGAAGCAATATGGCGTCAAGACAAGATATGGGTAGATAAATGGTAAGTGGTAGCTATCTCATTCCCCCCCCCCCCCACGATTTCACCTGCGAATTAGGTACAAAGTAACAGAAGCAATAAGGATCTGAGGTATATATAAATAGAAAGAGATTGTTGTTAATATAATAATGCTCACCCGTTTTGAGTAGGTAGCCTACGTCTTAACCAATTCACCTGTAGCACTAGAGAGCTCTTTAACTTATCTGTCAATCGGACCCTTATGGCTAGTGAAAGTTTGAGAAGATAACAGGAGACATTAGAGTCCAACAACTCGTATCTTTGCAGGAAGATCTGGAGAACTCGCTCAGGCGTGTCCTCTGCTACCTGGTGGTTTGTGCAATAATGGCACGGTGTCTCCCTCCTGCTCGAGAGACGCGTCTCTCTCACGGTTCCTAATTCGTCTATATCAACTTAGGGAGGTAAACTTCATAGTTGTTTAACATTTAATTAATTCAACTCAAAAGTTTATTTGTTTATCAAATTTAACCTTTGGACTGAAGGTTTTGTGTTTTCATACGAGAAATGTATATAAATAAAAATGGAAATGTTCGTTGTTCAAAATACCTAATCTCCGAAAGTTCTTATCCGATTTCCTTGAAATGTTCACACAACGTTCCCTTCGTATCGAGCGGGTTTTTATTTACATACTATATAGATGTCACGTCTTTGACGGTAAACAAAAAACATGTTTTTTTGAGAAGCTGTGATTTTTGGGTGTTTTTCATGTGATGGAAATCTTCGAAACTTCTTTACCGATTGCTTTGAAATTTTGACACAAAAAATTGCATCCGAATAGGCAAGCGTTTTAATATACCTACTATACACATGCCCCACATGTGACAGGAAACAACATGCTGTTTTGGAAAAACAGCGCCATCTGCAGGACGTAAGAGCAACACATGCTGTAATCTCCGAAAATTCTTCACCTATTGCTTTGAAATTTTGACACAACGTTCCATTCGAATACGTGCGTGTTTTTATATACCTATTATTTAGATGCCTCACCTGTGACAGGTAAAAACATGCGTTTTTGGAAAAGCAGCGCCATCTGTTGTACATAAGAGCAAACACACAATATACAAAATATGTTACTATTCTATTTCAATGTTTCCAATTGCATTGATAAATAAAATTTTCTAGCATTTTGATTAATTTTCATTTTGATTTCATTATTTTGTGTAACGTTGTGTTGGAATTGACCTGTGTTGTTTACCATACCGTTCATTTCGTGAGTAAAGCTTATTTGTTTCTTTTTTCATTTTTTTCATTTTATTTTTAAATGTTCTTCTTATTTTTCACTGCAATTGTTGGTGAAATTGAGAAATTGGTGTTGAAATTGTGTCGGTTGATCTGCGTTGAATTGAAATATTTCATTAGTATTTTTAGTTTTTGTTTTGAAAACAAGAAAATAGACAACATGTTTATTTCACAACTGCAAATGAACAGCAAACAGCTATGAATCCACTGGCAACAATGTTAACTGCTTTCTTCATGTTTTGTCCATATGACGCGTTGCGAAAACACTGCTGAATTCGGAAGTGCCTACGTATTACACTTTGAATGCCAGTAGAAAATCATATGAATGACGCAAACGAGGAGACCAGTCAACGCACAACCGGCATATTGAAATAAACTACGATAGGCAGACTGTACACCGTGCATCCCAATCAAAATTAATGCTTCTTTCT
>WNGS01061989.1:0-13782 GCA_020271785.1 Procambarus virginalis | reverse complement strand
GGTAGATCATGTTTTGACTTGACAATCATGAAAAGAGCAGCACCATATCCACACTGTTTGGTGCGCACAGCTAACGAGCGACCTAGTTTTTTATTTCGTACTGGTCTCACGCATGCTTTTGTGACATATTATATCACTTTCCCCTAGAACGTTCTATTGCGAACACATTGATACCAAAATGAAACACGTACATCGAAAATTCAGGTCAGAAAACTGAAAAGAGTATACACTTTTCAGTAGAGGTGTAGCCGCTATGCCCATGGTCTTGCAGTAACCAGTAACAATTCCCCGAATATTCATGTTATAGCGGGTGGGGCGCGACCACGATTTGGACTTGATATGCATATGTCCGCGTAGGGAATTTTATTGCGATCACAGTGATATAAAAATGGACGATGTAGGACAAGTGTGGAGGAGACAAACCGGAAAAGGGTAAAAACATTTCATCGCTGTTTGGCGCACACGGCTAACGAGCGACCTAGTATTTTATTTATTGCCGGTCTCACGCATGCTTTAGTGACATTTTATACATATGTTCCTCTAGAACATTCTATTGCGAACACATTAATATTAAAATGAAACACGTACATCGAAAAATAAGGTCAGGACTCTGAAAAGAGTATACACTTTTCAGTGTTGCCGCTCAATTGCCGGACACTGGGAGCGCAAGGTGAAAAGTGAGACGCCCTCCTGCCGGGGGCTTGATAGTGAATTAAATTAAATACGAAAGCATTCTTCCACCATTTCTAAAAGTTATTGGGCTTCTGCACTGCCAGTTTTATTAATCTATGCTTTGGGAAGCCTGGCTGTTTGGTATGATCTAGCATTGCTAGAGCCTACGAGAGGCATCTTTAAAGAATTAGTTGGTGAAAGTAGGCCTACTTAAAGAATTATCCAAGGCTAATGGCAACAGAGAGACTTGTACTCGATTGAAGGCGTGAGTTCCCTTGTATGGGAACGCATGTTGTCAGGTGATGTTAGTTTGTTGCGTTAGTTTGCGTCTTAGTCAGTTGGTCGGGAGGGAGGTTGGTTGGGAAGGAGATTGGGCAGTAGGGGCGTTAACTAAAGATTTGAAATAGATGTTGTCAACAGGAGAACATCTCTTCAATAGATTTAATAATATTTTCACTTACGAGTGACTTTAATGTGTTATTAATAATGGTTAAAATTTAGTTTAATCGGCAATTATTAAGTAATCCATTAGAAGTAGCATTTTTGGATAGAGTTTACCAACAGCCGTAAGAAATTTGTATCGTTACTGTTCAAAGTCTGAAAGGTCGAACTGTTGTTGGCGGAGTGCTGAGGTCACGGAGAGAGTTAGTAGTAGGGATGGCAGTCCACAGACGATTTTTTTTTTCTGGGAAAAAATCGTCTGTGGACTGCCATGGTTTTCAGGTAAAATTGGCCATTCACAGATTTGGAGTTAAAGGTATTTTATGAGGAAAATAATTTCTGAGATTTTAGAAGTTTGTTAAGAGCTCTTATGAGGAAAATAAGTAGGAAAATCTTAAAAGAAATATTCAGGAAAAATCGTGTGTCACAGCATTTCCAGGTAAACTTTACGGACATATTTTACCAGTTTTCAACACCTCGTACTTTTTCAACAACCATTATCAGAGAATATTGTCTTAGACGTTTTGTTAAGGAAAACAGACAACTTAGCCATAACATTTAGTTTTAATTGCATTTAAGACCGAAAATTAGTCAATCAGTTTAAGCTCAAATTCGTCAGAGTGCACTTTGTTAGCAATTTCTTCAGAGTCCATTTTCAAACCAATTTTCATCAGAGTCCATTTTATACCAAAAACTCGTCAGAGTCCACTTTGTTAGCAAATTTCATCAGAGTCAAGTTTTACACTGAAAATTAACAGAGTCCAATTAACCACAGAAATTCGTCAGAGTTCAGTTTAAGCTCAAAATTCATCAGAGTCCACTTTGTCCCCAAAAATATTCAGAGTCCGTTCGTAGACAGAAATTATTCAGAGTCTAGTTTGGGCTAGAAATTATTCAGAGTCCACTCTGTGAGCAAAATTAGTCAGAGTCCAATTCAAGATCAAAATTTGTTAGAGACCACATTTTCGCTACTAGTAGCCCAATTTTAGCCTAATTTTAAACAGTCAAGTTAAGTTAGGATAGGTTAAGTTAGGTTACATTAGGTTAGGTTAGGTTATGCAAGTTAAGTTAGGTTAGGTTATGCAAGTTAAGTTAGGATAGGTTAAGTTAGTTATGTTAGGTAAATTAGATTAAGTTAGGTAAGTTAGGTTAGGCTAGGTTAGGTTATGCAAGTTAAGTTAGGATAGGTTAAGTTAGTTAGGTTATGTAAATTAGGTTAAGTTAGGTAAGTTAAGTTAGGTTAGGTTAGGTTAGGTTAAGGTTTATGCAGTGTTTTCAGAGAATTGTTTTAAGGTAAGTTAACAGAAATGTAAGTAAGTTTGACATGAAAAGCTGAACTAGTTACATTTTGGAGAGAAATTTTATGCTTGAAGATGTTTTAGAGAACAACATTGATGTCTTGAAGTATAACTTGTTGGAAGAAGGAGAGTTTCTTTGATGAAGGAAGTGACTTAGAGAACATCTTTTGACGAACGAAGGGGAGTTAGAGATTACCTTTGATGACTCTAAGATAAACTTTGATGAACGAAAGTGAGTTAGAGATTACCTTTGATGACACTGAAAATATCTTTGGATAACTCTGAGAATAACTTTGATGTCTTTGAAAACTACTTTTGATGAACGAGAGTGAGTTCGAGATTACCTTTGACGACTCTGAGATTAACTTTGATGAATGAAAGTGACTTAGAGAATACCTTTGATGTCACTGAAATAACTTTTGCTAGCTCTGAGAATAACTTTTGTTAGCTCAGCGATTAACATTGACGACATAGAGATTAACTTTGATGACTTAAGAAATTAACTTTGAGGACATGAGAGTACATTTTGATGTCTCTGACTTTATGAATAAAGATGTTTTGGAAAGTTTCTCTGATGAGCGAATGTGACATAGAGATTAACTTTGATGACTTTGAGAACAACTTTGAAGACATAGAGAAACACTTTGATGACTTTGAGAACAACTTTGAAGACTTAGAGAACAACTTTGATGAACGAAGATGTCTTAGAAAGCTTTTCGATGAACGAAAGGTTAGTTAGAGAATAACATTTGATTAACTTTTGATGACAGAGATTAATTTTCATGTCACTGGGAATAACTTTTATGACTTAGAGATAAACATTAATGAACGAAGATGTCTTGGAAAGTTTCTCTGACGACTGAGATTAACTCTTTGATAGCTCTGAGAATAACTTTTGATGACTCGGAGAAAGACTTTGATGTCTCTGAGATTATCTTTGAGAACATGAAAGTACCTTTTGATGACTGAGATTAACTTTTGAAATCTCTGAGAATAACTTTGGTAGCTCTGGGAATAACTTTCGGTGACATAGAGAATAACTTTGATGTCTCTGAGAATAACTTTTATGGATGAAGATGTCTGAGAATAACTTTTGATAGCTCTGAGATTAACTTTTGTGGACATGAGAAGTATTTTGTTTGTGTCTTTGATGTATTGAAGAGTAGTTTTGATGTCTCGAAGATATCTTATAGAACAACTGTGATGACCAAGATTAACTTTTGAGTACGTGAAAATACCTTTTTTGATGACTTCGAGAATACCTTTGATGACTCTGAGAATAATTTTGATAGCTCTGAGAATAACTTTTATGCCTTAGATGTTAACTTTAGATGTCTCTGAGGATAACTTTAATGAACGAAGATGCATTAGAAAGTTTCTCTGATGAAGGAAATGTTACTTAGAGAATAACATTTGATGACTGAGATTAACTTTTTGATGACTCTGAGAATAACTTTGAGGATGCGAGTAACTTTTTGGAATGTTTGAGAGTGTCTCTGATATCTCGAAGAGTGTCCTTGATGTCTTGAAGAGAGACTTTGACTATTTTTCTTATTCCATGAAGCATACTGTTACTTACGAAAGTGCTGAAAGAAGTTACATTTGACTATTTTAGTTGAGGAAAGACATGAAAAATATGATGATAGTGACTATTTTAGTGCTCTACGAAGTATAAATGCCGGTTAAGAACAGCGATGATAGTTATCTTTGGGTATTTTTTCTTACTTGACGAAACATAATGACTGATGAGAAAGTGCTGAAAGATGTTTCCTTGACTATTTTAGCGAAGCGAAAGGATACTTTAGTTAAGAACAGTGTTGGAAAGAGGCTACACTTGACTATTTTCTGTTGAGAGAAGTGATATTTCAGTAAAGAAATGACAGGGAAACATGATGAACGTAACTATTTTAGTTGACTGACGAATACTTTTAGTTCAGAAATGATGAAAGTGATTATTTTTAGTTGATTGACGATGGATAAAGTTAGTTATGAACAGTGTTGGAAAGTTTCCTTTGACAATTTTTTGCTAAGAGAAAGGTTATTTTAGTTAAGAACGGTGTTGAACGAGGCTAATCCTGACTATTTTTAGTTGATTGACAAGTAATTTTTTAGTTCAGAAATGATGAAAGTGATCATGTTTTAGTTGATTGGTGAAAGATTTTTAGTTAAGGAACGTTAAATAACATGTAAGGGAAAGAATACAGAGAACATATGGGGAACATGGCAAAGAACAAATGTAAGAAAAGTTGATGAATACAGTGAACATGCTGGGAATATGAACTTACAGAGAACATGAAAACATGATAAGGTGAATAGGGAATACAAAGAATGAACAATGAACTTGTGAAGAACATAGAGAATATGACAAGGAATATAGAAAACATGTAAGTGAAGGTGATAAACGAAGTGATCTTGTGAGGAACGTGAACTTGTAGAGGAATATGAATATTGACAAAGAACAAAAAATATGGAAGGCAGCATGAATATTGAGTATAAAAGTTATAAAGAGAAAATGTGATGTACATGAAAACATAGAAAATATGACTAGAATTTGTAGAGAATATCAGGAGTCTAAGAGAAAGATCACAGAAAAACGGAGATACTGGTGAAAAAATATGAACTGAATGGGCTGTGAACATTTGAAGAACATGGAGTGAACATGGAAAACATGGATGAGAATACGAAGAACACAGTGAATGTAGAAAAAATATGCAAATACAGTACGATTATTGAAGGTTTGGATAAGTTGGGGATGAGAAGGTAATGTAGGGAAAGGGTAAGGTGAGATTTTTGACCGTGCGATTATTGCTTACTTGGGTAAACAAAAGATATTGAAGGTAATGTGTTATATGACCGTGTGAATATTACATAGCTGAGTACAACAAGGGTATTAAAGGCCGTGATGTTTACTTTGATAGACTGGAGAGGGGCTTGATCTGAAATAATTTGATGAACATTGAACTAAGGAGGAGGACAAGAGCTGAAACTTGGTTAATGTCTTGATTTATTTTACTACGTTAGACATATAGTGATCTTAAATTTCAGGGGAATTGATCTGATAATAAAGAACATGTACAAATGAGCTAAGGCAGTGGACTTGAGCTAGAGTTTGGTAACTGTTTGGAACTATTTTACTACCTCTGAAAATACTGAAGTTACAAATTTTAGGGAAATTAGTCTGTTACTAAACAACTTGTACAAATGAACTAAGGTGGGGGACATGAGCTGGAGCTCGGTAACTGACTTTATCTTATTTACTGTGTCTGTTATACAGAGGGTATAAGTTTCAGGGAAATTGAATAGGTATTAACGAAGATACGAGAGGGAATAAAGGCTGAGGACAGGAGCTAGAACTCAGTAATTGTTCGGATCTTATTTACTACGTCTGAAATATGACGGTTTAAAATTTCAGGGGGATTGGACTGTTAGTAAAGCTGTTATGAGAGTGGGTTAAGGCGGGGAACAGGAGCTAGAACTTGGTATTTGTTCGGATCTTATTTACTACATCTGAAATATGACTGTTTAAAATTAGGCTAAAATTGGGCTACTAGTAGCGAAAATGTGGTCTCTAACAAATTTTGATCTTGAATTGGACTCTGACTAATTTTGCTCACAGAGTGGACTCTGAATAATTTCTAGCCCAAACTGGACTCTGAATAATTTCTGTCTACGAACGGACTCTGACTAATTTTGAGTAAAAAATGGACTCTGTCAAATTTTGCTCACAGTGGACTCTGAATAATTTCTGTCCAAACTGGACTCTGAATATTTTCGGGGACAAAGTGACTCTGACGAATTTTGAGCTTAAACTGAACTCTGACGAATTTCTGTGGTTAATTGGACTCTGTTAATTTTCAGGGTAAAACTTGACTCTGATGAAATTTGCTAACAAAGTTGACTCTGACGAGTTTTTGGTATAAAATGGACTCTGATGAAAATGGTTTGAAAATGGACTCTGAAGAAATTGCTAACAAAGTGCACTCTGACGAATTTGAGCTGAAACTGATTGACTAATTTTCGGTCTAAATGCATATAAAACTAAATGTTATGGCTAAGTTGTCTGTTTTCCTTAACAAAACGTCTAAGACATATTCTCTGAAAATGGTATTTGAAAAATACGAGATGCTGAAAACTGGTAAAATATGTCCGTAGAGTTCACATGGAAATGCTGTGACACAAACACGATTTTTTCTAAATTTTCCTATACAATTTCCTACTTATTTTCCTCATAAGAACTCTTAACAAACTTCTATCATCTCAGAAATTATTTTCCTCATAAGATTTCACTAATTCCGAATCTGGGTGTGCCCAATTTCACCTGAAACCCCTGACCATCTACACACGAATTTCCAAAAAAACAAAAATTCGTGTGTGGATGGTCATCCTTACTACTAGTATGGTGCTTACCGTGAACAGTATGGTGCTTACCGTGAACATTTTTCGCATTGACGTCTGCTCCGGCATCGATGAGGAACTTCACCAAGTTAATGGACACATTTTGCGCTGCCACATTCAGGACTGTGCCTCCTGTCAACAGATATCCACTATTGAAATATTAATGAATTATAACAGATCCAAAAGCTTCTTTTCATTGCTGAAAAAAATTCAAAACGTCATGTACATTTGCTTCTATTAGAGGAACATTTTTACTATTAATGACATATTAACATATTATGCAAATTCTTTCCTCTAAGTTTGAAACTAGAGCATCAGGGTGTTACAGATGTTGGGAAAAATGATCATTATAAACATTTTTATCCACCCTATGTATTTATCTAATTCCTACTGTATTGCCAGTAGGAGTTGGTGTATGAGGCGATTCCTGTATTAATATACGTATGGGACAGTGTTACGAAAATGGTTAAGTGATGAGGCATTATGGGGAATGTTTGGAAGGACGTTTGCAGGGGGGGGGGTGTGTTTGGGGCAGATGGAGAGGCTATGTTGGTGTGGTGTGAGACCTGGGAGAGTGTCTGGGACTGGCCTAGCACAGGGTCGCCCTGGGAGGGTGTCTGGGACTGGCCTAGCACAGGGTCGCCCTGGGAGGGTGTCTGGGACTGGCCTAGCACAGGGTCGCCCTGGGAGGGTGTCTGGGACTGGCCTAGCACAGGGTCGCCCTGGGAGGGTGTCTGGGACTGGCCTAGCACAGGGTCGCCCTGGGAGGGTTGATCACATGTGAGGACAAAATTTTACCCTGGGATGAAACCACAGTCAGAGCACAGTGAGAAAGACACCCCCTCAGGGCCGTAGGTGGACCTCTCCCGCAGGTCAGGGTCCCCCCTAACCAGGAACCTCTCGTCCTCCGGGAGTCAGAGGTTTATAATTCGGTATCGCTTCATTTCCCCCGGGCTCCTCAGCAGGCTACACAGGGGTAAGATCTCAACATGTCACGGAGTTGGTGAATCCTGCTCTTGGTCCAGCTGCAGAAGCGCTCCTGGCAGAAATCACAACATTTGTTAACAACTGCCTCGCCGGGTTAATTCCTGATGACATCAAACCTTTTTTTCTGTGGTGCATCCCTATGTGCCTTGAAAAAGAAGGGGGAGAGGATCAGACCCATTGCCATTGGTAATACCCTTCGCCGCCTAGTTGAAAGGGCTGCTGTCAGAAGTATCCGAATGGAAGCAGCCACCATGCTGCAACCCAACCAGCTGGGGTTTGAAGTCCCCCAAGGCTGTGAAGCAGCGGCCCATGCTGCACGAGCCTACATTCAACCCGTCCTCACACAAGACAGCACATATATGACTTAATGCTTAAAGTCTATATGTTGAATGTGATTTAGTACATATGTGGTATATTCCCAGTTACCTTTTTACCAAGGCCCAAACTCTTCCTCACGTACCAATTTACGTCTCACAGTACCCGTCCATCAACGTAGATAGCAGAATAGTCGTGATTGGTTCAATTATAATGAAAATTGAAGTTTTCAGGTCCCACATGGGTTGTGAAATTTACCTACTATTGTCCATGCTCTTAGAATATTACAGATCAGCTACATCCTATTGAAGGCTCGTAGTTTTGTTTTGAGAAATATTAGTTGTTCTTAGTAAATTATAATAAGCACTATAAATTATTACATAGAATAACAGTGCTTCACCAATCAATATTATATACCATAGTTTGTGCCTTAAAAATATTTAAAGAATGTTCTGTAGGAACGCTAACAGAAAACGATGTTATGTTGTCTATGGGGTAAACTACTGCAAACAGGATGGTATGGTGTCTATTATATCAACTATAGGATGGGTATAGGGTCCACTACCACCTGTTAGGTGGGTAAGGGGATCCAATACCACCCGCAGGATGGGTATGGGGGTCACATCCACCCACAGGATGGGTATGGGGATCACATCCACCCAAAGGAAGGGTATGGGGTCCAATACCATCCACTGGATGTGTATGGTGTCCACTACCACCGACAGGATGGGTATGGGGCTCACACCCACAGGATGGGTATGGGGTCCAATACCACCCACAGGATGAGTATGGCGTCCACTATCGCCCACAGGATGGGTATGGGGCTCCAACCACCCATAGAATAAGTATGGGGTCCAATAACACCCACTGGATGTGTATGGCGTCCATTGCCGCCCACAGGATGAGTATAGGGTCTTATATAAATAAGAGCTTCATTTTAAATATATTACAATAGACATATTTATAGCTCAAGTGAAGATACATATGTTTTATAGTAGCGCTCAGTAGCTTGTCGGGCATGGAGTGCAGACGCCTACGCACTTGCCGATATATTGTATAATTAACAAAGATACGCTAATAAAGCCTAAAATCTTATATGCCTCCAGAAAGACCGAGATATGAACATTATTATGATTGCACCAAATGAAATATATCATGTTCGAGAACAAAGATATATCAATTTTAAATTAAGTTTCGACTCTTGCTCGGGCGAGAGAGATGGGGCGACTCTCGCCCCATCTATTGGAGATTCTGTCCACTAAAGACCCAAAGCTACTCAAACCCTCTTAGCAATATTTAAGTAATGAAGTAATATGGTATATTTACTCACTATAATGTGGGTGCTGAATGCAGAACATGAGAAAACATATATTTACTCCAAACTAATGTAATTTCATTATGAAATAAGTAAATAAGTAGCATCAAAGGAAGTCGACGGTCCAAGCGTCAATGTTGTGGAGCGACTTATCCAAGTTTGGAAAGTGTTTGTTGGCATATCCACTTGTCGCACTTCTCTGCACAAATTATCAAAATTTAAATTATAATGTTAACAAGTAGAATACGTATTTTTAATAAAATCTAACATAACTAGCCAGAAAACATTTAACATTTATTAAAAAATATATGTTTGGAAGTTAAATCGACTTCATAGGACAATAGTTTTGTTATATATACTCGTTATTCGTTGACATGCGTTCGCTACTTAAACTACCATGTACTGTACTTATGTAATATCTCCCATGTCTCTTCACTCATCTCACCGAACCCTACAAGCTCTGTGATATATTGTTTAATTAATTGAGATTCACAAATAAAGCTTATAATTATATATGTTATCAAAAAGGCAGAGCTTAGTTTAGTTCATTTATTATGCACCCCATACCCATCCTATGGGCGATAGTGGAGTGTTACAGAGGCACATAATGGGCTCAGGGACTGAGCCCCACAATTCATATAGCCAAGCAAGTTATAATCTTGATAAGCTAGTTACAAAAGTCAATGCACATTGTCACATCAACAATGTGCTCGAGACCGACCACAAGTACAGTTTATAATTTAAGCAACTGACATATATGGAGGGCTAGTGTCACAATTGATATGTTTATCCTACACATAACCCCCTCTCCCCCATCCAATGGGCAGCGGTGGATAGGTTACAATCAAGTCGTTTTTTGCGTTTTATTCAGAGATTAGATCTTATTGGGTGAGGAAAGATATTCATATTTTAATGAAGGCTTCTTGGCTGATGCTCTCCATTGATGGAAAATATACAACCTTTTGAAAATCAATGTTAGTTTGATCTAGATATTGTAATTAACGAAAGTATTTATGTCATCAGAAAGGTAGAAATATAGGCTACATTTAAAATCCTTTGTCATAAATATAACTGAAGTGAAAACGAAGATATATGCGTTTTGATAGTTACTTGATGGCTAGCTCTGAGAGTGTGAAGCCCTGCACACCAGCCAATAAATTGTATAATTAGTTCCATATATTTTAAATAATCTTAAAAATCTATATGTCAGAAGAAAGGAAGATGTAGCCGTTAATGTGACAACATTTAAAAATATATATCTCTTAAGTTAAATAAATAATACCACCTTATCGCCGGTGTCCGGACACATGAAAACTACCTAGGTATCAGTATCCAGCCAGGCGGGGATCACAGGCTGCACATTACTGATAAATTATGTAATGCACTACTTGTGGTCGATCTCGAACCCATTTATGATGTGACGACTTATAGTGAATTTTGTAACTAGCTCATCAAGATTGTATCTTGCTTAGCTAAATGAATTGTGGGGTTCGGTCCATTCATTTTCTTTCTTTATTATGCACCCCATAATACCCATCCCGTGGGCGGTGGTGTAAAGGATTACAGATGCACATAACCGGTTCAGGAACTGAACCCTCTAGTTCGTTTAGCTAAGCAAATATCAATCTTTTGACGCTAGTTACAAAATTATTAATGTACACATACTTATGCATACATGTACATATACATATGTATACATATATACATACACATACATATTTAATCACCCACACAAATACACACATCAGTAATCTTTTGTGTCACAAGTGATTCAACAAGAGGCTCACAACAGTCACTATACAAGGCACTTTACATCTATGAGGAGTCACACAGTTACTAGTCTTGCTCCACACCCACCCAACTGGGCGGCAGCTTTACAGTCATGTGCTCCACACTCACCAAACTGGGCGGCAGCTTTACAGTTACCTGGTGTTATTCTTCACCTATATCTTTTCCTGGTTAATCCCTATTTACATTATGCAGTTCAGGTTTCGTCGCCATACTATAGTTTTTAGTTTAGTTAATTTATCACATAATGGGTTCAGGGACTGAACACACAATTTATTTATCTAAGCAAGTTACAATCTTGAGGAGCTAGCCACAAAATTCATAACACATCGTCACATCAACAACATGGGTTCGAGATCGACCACAAGTACAGTTTCTAAATTAAGCAAATGACATATGTGGAGAGCTAGTACGTGTCACAATTGATATGGTTGTCCTGCACATTTCCACAGTAGTTTGCTTGGGTTCTTTTAATTATCTTAGATATCATTGAAGAGAACCTCCTAGGTACTATACTGTATATATGCTGGTAAGAAGTATAATAATCCTGAGAAATCGTGTAAATTATGTTGTACGAGTGCTTCCAGTTAAGTAACATAGTTCATTTGTGTGCGCGTGCTTGAAGAGGAAATGTTATCCCCCCCCCCATTGTAAATATTTGTGGGTTTCAGACCATACGACCGCGGCTTACCCTCGCCGCGGTCGAGGGTAAGAACACCGGATGTATACCCAGTATTACAAGTAAACATTAGCAATAACAATTATGGAAAGTTCCTTCACCTATACATAGACAAGAGACTGAACTTCAGCACCCACATACAACACATAAGGGGATGCTCTGAGAGAGAGAGAGAGAGGGAGAGTAAAATATCCACTGAGGTCTGATTAAGTCCTTTTGGGGACCTTAATCATTAGGACGTCCAACGATTAACGCAAAGTGAAGCGTATTCAGATGGTATATTGACAACATTCAGCATATCTCATAATGACCTAATAGTACTTGGTGCACAAATACCTTTTCCAAAGGAATCGCAAAACATAATTAAACACAACTGTACCGTACAGTGTTATATATTTATTTCAGTTTGAACAATTTTTAACCATTAAAGGATAAATCCTTTAATTGGTTGAAATTGGTTTTAATATTCGAAATCTAATTTGTTGATGTTAAATAATATAAGGTTCAAATTTATTAAGATACATACTTTAAAAACTATTTCTATTTGAAATTTAAATAACATAAAAAGAGTACAGAATATAACAAATACCGACTATATAAAAGACCTGACACTTGCAGCACTTAATTATGCTATTGTAACACATTGAAAGTAATGACATTATTTGATTCAGCAAAGCATTTGGTAAGGTTATAATAATAATAATAATAATAATAATAATAATAATAATAATAATAATAATAATAATAATAATAATAATAATAATAATAATAATGTATTAATTAAGTATAATTCACAACTTGCTAGCGCACAAGAAACAAATCCACGAATCATCATTACATTCTGTAACACCTACACATGATCCATGGTGCCAAATATTGCAACGGTCACAGCATACCATCAGCTTCAAATCATTTGGCTTTCTGCAAATGCAGTACACTTCCATCGAGCATGTCCGGATGATTCGTTTTCTTCTCAGTGTCTGAGCTGCAAGGAATGAGATGAGACACTTTCCTTTAAAGTTCTCTTGAAGATGTTGTCTCATATTCTGCATATCATACGAGGTTCACCGGATCTACACCACTTGCAAGTGATGCAGCAAACGCCACAGCATATACCCCACTCATACTTGAGTCCCTGTGTCTGCTGACATTCATTATATTGCATATCAGCTTATCATCCTGGCAATTAGCAAGAGCATACAAGATAACTTCAGTAGATTTGGATGGTAATTTTTGCCTGGTGTCGTATATGTTAATTTGTCCAGTTACTCCAATGTTGGAAACGGTGACCCAGTGACAATCATCAACTTGGATAATTTGAATAAATTCACCAATTGTAACTGGCCAGGAGAGGTCCCGCTACAACGCTGGGTCATGAAGGCCTTCTACGCTTGGCACAGTTTGTTTGATGAGGTCACATGCAGATTTTATATGAAGGTCAGAGAGCTGTACATTTGTTCCAATGTTCATTATCTCGTCATCGGTTAAATAATTTAACATTGTCGAATGTGAAGCACTGTTATCACTCTCCTTATTGTTGCATTGGTGTGAGGAGTGGCAGTGATTGGTGCAGTTTATTTTTTCTTTAAATAGGGACATATATTTGTACTGCAGATACCAGTACAGTTGCACCGTTTCTTTATATATTTTATACTTGGGTTAGCAAGGCGAGACGCTTCTCTTAACGTGATACTGTTGGTATCAAACAGAAATAGTTTTTAAAGTATGTATCTTAATAAATTTGAACCTTATATTATTTAACATCAACAAATTAGATTTCGAATGTTAAAACCAATTTCAACCAATTAAAGGATTTATCCTTTAATGTTAAAAATTGTTCAAACTGAAATAAATATATAACACTGTACAGTACAGTTGTGTTTGCCTGTCAC
>WNGS01061983.1:0-11524 GCA_020271785.1 Procambarus virginalis | reverse complement strand
AACATAGCAGGCAATCTGACGTGTATAATTTCTACACATGCTGATGAATATCTTCAATTATAGACATTCCACATAGCTCGTAATGTTTTGTGCATGGTTGGTACCCGGGAGGTATTCAAGAGGTCATCATAGACTTTAGTTTTGGGATACCCGAGACTTCCACACGGATGTACGCCCACTCTGGGCCACTGTGGACCACTGCCACTGGGCAACCTTGGACCAGAGCGACCCTGGGCCATACCTCGAGCCTCCGCAGTACACTGCCACCATGGGCTGCACAGGTCCATTAACACAGGTTCAAAGGTTTGCCACCAGACTAGTACCCGAGCTGAGAGGTATGAGCTACGAGGAGAGACTGCAGGAATTAAACCTCACTTCGTTGGAAGACAGAAGAGTTAGGGGGGACATGATCACCACATTCAAGATTCTCAGGGGAATCGACAGGGTTGATAAAGACAGGCTGTTTAACACAAGGGGCACACGCACTAGGGGACACAGGTGGAAGCTGAGTGCCCAAATGAGCCACAGAGATATTAGAAAGAACTTTTTTAGTGTCAGAGTGGTTGACAAATGGAATGCATTAGGAAGCGATGTGGCGGAGGCTGACTCCATACACAGTTTCAAGTGTAGATATGATAGAGCCCATTAGGCTCAGGAAACTGTACACCTGTTGATTGACGGTTGAGAGGCGGGACCAAAGAGCCAGAGCTCAACCCCCGCAAGCACAACTAGGTGAGTACAACTAGGTGAGTACACTGGGCCACAAAGGGCCTAGTTGGCCCCCCAATGCATGGGTCACTACCATTCACTGGGCCTGACCGCTGCCACCCTGGACCACAGTGGGCCACCCTGGACCATCCTCTTGGACGGAGATGTCCACATTGTGACAATTCTTCGCTAAGCGACTTACAATGGTTAAGTCGTATCTACCAAGTCGTGTTCCATGTATCCTGTCTAATAAGGTAGCATGACTCGCCCCAAACAACCGGGTAGTTAGACATCCGTTTACTATGCTAAAAACACGTTTCCAACGAGGCCGTCTCGCCAGGCCGGCAAAACAGACAGTCCTGTGTAGATACGAGACCCGTTGTGAGTGGTCGGTTTTGGCGGAGCTCACAGGAATCCGACTGTACTATGCTGGGGAAGGCGGGCACGAAGAGCTAGCGCTCGACATTGTTAGCACACTAAACTGTCCTCTCAACTTATACGTCGCAATTTTTGCTTATGGAATCGTCCAATCCGTTCAAATGTAACGCATTAAAGTTAAAATAGTGTACTATTGACGTTTCTATGTATGTGTCTCGATAGGTTAAGTGGGTTGCTCCGGTTCGTACGTTTTTGGTTAGGGCAAAGTGCCGCACTTTTTTTCTCGCTTCTGGTTTGGCGAAACAATTGCATCAGCAGGTTATTTAACACATTTCCGGGACCAGGATGCCAATGTTTATATTTCGTGCGTTCGTGAGGAATCCGGAGGAAGTCGACCAAGATATTTTTCCCGCCATGGTGTCACGACGTTCCTGATCGGTTCAACACATTTGTTCTTTATTTTGCTGTTGGTAACGTCGTTAATGTTCGCCTAACACACTGGACCAGAGTTCGACACCCGGGCAGGTTTCCTTCCTTGCAACGTGTCCTTCGGCTCGCCTGACAGTAAATGTTTACCTGGGTGCTAGGCAACTGTTGTGGCCAGGTTGTGGCATGTGTAGGTATTTTTCTGGGTGACTTAGGTAACCCGCCTAGGCTCCCTGTCCCGACAACAGCAGACCAACACTTGGCCGTCTCCCATGCTCAGGAAACCCAGAATTAGCTCCGGTGATTGCTAATAAAAAATCTGCTTGGTATCTGGTTCGTTTAATGCAAGTATTTGAGACTTGTCCAGTGACTGGTGCTCTCTCGGGCTCCAATTTTAATAATATACTTTGGTGTTGCTACAATCAGGCCACGTGCGTGCACACGTACACACACGCACACACACGCACACGGACGTGTACACACGCACACACACGTACACGGACGTGTACACACACGCACGCGGACGTACACAAACGCACACACGTACACGGACGTACACACGCGTACACGGACGTACACACGTACACGGACGTGCACACACGCGCACACACGTACACGGACGTGTACACACGCGCACACACGGACGTGTACACGCGCGCACACACGGACGTGTACACGCGCGCACACACGGACGTGTACACGCGCGCACACACGGACGTGTACACGCGCGCACACACGGACGTGTACACGCGCGCACACACGTACACGAACGTGTACACGAACGTACATACACGTACACGGACGTACACAGCTTTCATATCCTTCGCTCAACAAGTGAGCGCTTTTGCAACAGAACTAATCTAGCAATTTGCAAAACCGCGTTTCAGCTCCTGGTCTCCACGTTTCCACCTGTCCTTAAAATAAAAGTTGTTTCCTCGCATTCACATGACAAACATGAATGTTTCCATGTTGTGTTAACTTGAACATTCGTTAACCAAGTATTTTACATGCCTGGATCATATCTCGCTGCCCTCATGGTTCTGGGACTATTCGTACAACAAACACCTCTATTTTACTTCCCAAAATTAACTGTACTTTTCAAGGCTGGGGCCTCATGCCGGCGCTGCATACTTTGCCCCTGGTCTGACGTATACTATAATCAAAATTAGGTATATCAGCTCTATTTTTAAAGGTGATATATCTGACGTTATCGACCTGAGCGTCAATATGTCTGTGCTTTAGTGAAGTTGGAAGCATCGCAATACTGACGTATTATCTGCCCAATAACCTCAGCTGCGTCACGTCCAGTTCGTACCACTTCAAATTTGACGTTCGTGAAGTCGTGAGAACTCTGTGACGTTTGTCCTCCTCCCTTACTGACCTTGGTAAGTTCCTAACTTTAATTATATATATTTTGTCCTCCAGGGCTTCCTCACTTATTCCTTTTCTCATAACCTTGCATTTGATGGTATTTAAGTCTAGTGGCCATTTGCCTTCCCCACACCTGCACTCGGCCATCTCCGTCGCATACACCTGTAATTTAAATATTCCTGCAGGGCTGCTCCCTGGGGGTGGAAGCCTGGTCGAGGACCGGGCCGCGGGGACACTATAAAAAAAAAAGCCCCGAAATCATCTCAAGATAACCTCACATCTCAAGATAGCATCCACGGAGTCTGCCATCATAACTCATCTCGTGAACGCGGCATCATCAAACAACTGTGATGAACCATGATCTCTACCTCTCACTAAGGAGCAAGTAACCAGTGGTCTTAAATTTAGGCACATGTGCATTTGTGCAGTGTCAACAAACTAGCTCCGTGATGCTAAAATTCCCCATCACACAGGATGGTTAGTCATACAGGGCCATGTGATCAGTAGCCTGCACTGGCAGACTCTGGGTGCATTATGAGGATATCTTCATGAACACGAGAGGTAATAAAGTAATTACAAAGCTCCAGGTACCTCATGCCAACGGGTCTGAATGGTTTAATAACTGGGCATTCAGTGATGTAGTGTGGGAGATCATGCCGTAGTTCCTGCTCACAGAGTTTGCAACTGGAGTGCTCAGGATTGGGAGATCCGTCACCTGCAGCCACCTGCCACAGGTAACGGTAACCCAACCTGATCCTTGCAACCACTGTGTCGCACAGTCTGGTCCACGTTTTGTGCTGCCCATAGATATAGGTTTCAGATCTGAACAAATCATAGCTTTTTATACTAGTACTTTCAGGTCGTTGGGAGTCAGTAAGTTCTTTCCTATCAGATCTGAATGTTTGGACCAATACAGTTTTGACAGCAGAGATGGGGATACCTAGATCTAATTCAACTTCAAACTTGTTACACGCTAATTTGGCTGCAAGGTCTGTCTCATTATGATGGTTTACATTTATGTGTGAAGGTATCCATACAAAGGAGATTCGAAACCTTTTACTCTGTGCAGTAATTAGGTCATTTATAATTGGGAGTATGAGGTTCTTGCTGTCGATGGCTCCCTCACACGTGTTAAAAAGGTTTTACAACACCTGTTTTTGTTTTAAACAAATTTTTTTTCATGTTTCTTAACCACTATGGGGGGATTTCTTGATTCCAATCACCCCATGATTTAATCCCCCTCCGCTTCTTTATGACTAGCAGTTTAGTGTTGCTGTTGCTCTCTGCAATACATCTATGCATGCCTTGTTGTCATATCCCTGTTTGGATCATCATTTGCTAACTGGGGCGTTGTTAATTATGTAATTTATTTTCCCATCTGCTGTCAGAGTCCCGCCGATGTGGTTGTATTTTGTTTTATTTAATTCCCCAAACATCCACTTGTGTATTACTAGAAACTCCCTCCTGCTCATCTTTCCTTATTAATTGGTAACCCCTGGAAATATTGCATCTGAGATTATATTGTTTAGTTTTGTTTCTAATACTGCAATTATTTCAGGGGTCTATGTCCCTTTCATTTATTTCCTTTTTAACTCCATCAGCATTTGTGTACCATACCTTAAGGCTCTTCCTGGATACGTGGCTTCCAAAATTCTCTGAACATTCCTGTCTACCTCCTGCTGCTGCTATTGGTGTAGGATGCAACTGAGAGACGGATGGAGCATTAGCTGTGATGAGTAGTTGTGAGGTAGTATTAGCTTGTGAGCAAAGGAGATGGTGAGAGGGGGGGGGGCTGAGAGTAAGAGCTGGTGTGTGTGTGTGTGTAATTGCCTAAGTGTAGTTACAGGATGAGAGGTGGTGTCCCGTCTTCCCAGCACTCTTTGTCATATAACACTTTGAAACTACTGACGGTTTTGGCCTCCACCACCACCTCACTTTTGCTTGTTCCAACCGTCTACCACTCTGTTTGCAAAAGAAAACTTTCTTTTGGTGGGTGTGGAGGGGGGGGGGGACGTGGGGATGGGGGTGTGTGTGTGTGGATGCGTTTGCGTGTGCGTGTGCGTGTGCGTGCGTGCGTGCCCTGCTTGACGTCAGGAGGCCAGACATGAAGACGCCACACACAAAAACCAGTCAACACACAGCTTGGGAACAGTCGGGGCGACCGTACTATCCTCCGCGTGATGATTGGAATGCCAAATCGCTTCACCTTTGGAGCTTATTGACCTAATGACCCGGAACGAGGACGGAAGGTTAGGGTGTCCCCCCCCCCTTACTGCATGCGGAAGTCCCCCTTCCCATGCTGCCCTCGACCCATAATTCCTCAAGCACTTACCTGTTCACATACGAAACCCCTACATCTTTCCTTAATCATAATGGCTTTATTTACATATATTAAACAGGTTATGAGCACCGAAGCACTACCAGGTTGTTTAGAACAATAACAACCTTGGGTTGTGGAGTTTCCAAGTTTGTAAACCGTTTAATAAATGTAAACAAAGCCTCCATGATTGAAAAAAGATGTACAGGTTTCGTAAGGCTGTGTAAATAACTTGAATCGGGGCATTATCTGCTGATAACTCCAGCATTAGACATAGCTAATATTGTAACACATTACAAGCGTGAATTAGCACAAATTGGGCAAACATTTAAGTAGGATATCCTGTCTGCTAATTGGCCAATTCAGGGTCACAGCGGTGAAATGTACTACTAGGTGTGAGGTGTCTGGTTGGGAGAGAGCCTATCCTTCGCCTGTGTGGCTCCTATCCGATAGCGTGAAGCCTATCCAAGCTGGAACAGAGGAAAGCCTATCCAGACTAGGTCACACAAAAGCCTATCCAGGCTAGGACACAGAAAAACCTATCCAGGCTAGGACACAGAAAAGCCTATCCCAAGCCAGGATAGAAAGGATAGGTCATCCCTGGGAAGGAGGATACATAACTCAGAGCAGAGGACCCCGTGGGTGCGAGTCTCCCCCAGGACCCTCCCGGATGCTCTCAGTGGTGCAGGGGGCCCTAGTGGATAGGTGGAGGGGGGGGGGTTGAGGGACGGGGGGGGGGGGGGTGAGGGAACTACCTCACTAATCCCAGCAACTACACCTCAAGATAACTACCAAATATTGGCACTAGTGCAACAGATGCACGTGACCCCAGGTGACCCCAGGTGACCCCAGGTGCCACTGACAACCGACTCAGCCATTTCCTCGCCTCGACAGGTAAGTACAGGACCTTCAACTCCTCCTCCAGGATCGACATGTCTGATCTAAACGTCAAAAATGTGATTGGATTCGTCTACACTACAAGAACTGGACCCTCTCTGTGCCCCCCCCCCTTCCACACCTACACCCACACACACACACAGATATTAGAAAGAACTTTTTAGTGTCAGAGTGGTTGACAAATGGAATGCATTAGGAAGTAATGTGGTGGAGGCTGACTCCATACACGGTTTCAAGTGTAGATATGATAGAGCCCATTAGGCTCAGGAACCTGTACACCTGTTGATTGACGGTTGAGAGGCGGGACCAAAGAGCCAAAGCTCAACCCCCGCAAGCACAATTAGGTGAGTACAATTAGGTGAGTACACACAGGCGAAGGATAGGCTCTCTCCTAACCAGACACCTCACACCTAGTAGTACACCTAGTAGTCTCGAGAAAGAGACCTGGGAGTGGATGTGACACCTAATCTAACTCCTGAGGCACATATAAATAGGATAACGACAGCAGCGTACTCTACACTGGCGAAAATTAGAACTTCATTCAGAAACCTAAGTGAGGAGGCTTTTAGGGCGCTTTACACTGCCTACGTGAGACCAGTCTTAGAGTATGCCGCGCCATCATGGCGTCCCCACCTGAAGAAACACATAAGGAAACTGGAGAAGGTTCAGAGGTTTGCGACGAGGCTTGTCCCAGAGTTACGAGGGATGGGATATGAAGAACGTCTGAGGGAACTGAACTTTACGACACTAGAGAAAAGAAGGGAGAGAGGAGATATGATAGGGACATATAAAATACTCAGGGGAATTGACAAAGTGTGAAATGTTCACATGTAATAATAACAGAACGAGGGGACATGGGTGGAAACTGGAAACTCAGATGAGTCACAGAGATGTTAGGAAGTTTTCTTTTAGCGTGAGAGTAGTGGAAAAATGGAATGCACTTGGGGAACAGGTTGTGAAAGCAAATACTATTCATAATTTTAAAATTAGGTATGATAGGGAAATGGGACAGGAGTCATTGCTGTAAACAACCGATGGCTCGAAAGGCGTGATCCAAGAGTCAATGCTCGATTCTGCAAGCACAAATAGGTGAGTACACCTACACCTACACAAGGGGGGGGGGGGAGGAACAGAAAGAAATCATTAAATTAATCAACAAATCAACCTGTCCTCTCATATAAATATCATTTTGTGCTTACGGAATCGACCAATACATTAAAAACGCGACGTATGAGGCCCACAGGACGAGTTTCTGCGTCACAAGACGTATATCCTCGTCTTGTTTACCTGGCGTCTTACCACCTGACGTCTCACCTGTCCGCCTTCACCTCGACCCCGGACACGCGCGCGCGCGCCCACACGCACGCGTGGGAACGCCCGGAGCAAACGACTCAACCACCGGACAGGAGTGCGTGCACACACACACACGCACGCAGAGGCGCGGGGGGACGCACAAACAAGCGTAAGCAATTATATATCTACATCTATGGAATTGAGTGCGTGAGTGTGTTGAGTGTGGGAGGCCAGATGTTACCTGGTTGATACCTGGTTGATGGGGTTCTGGGAGTAGTTCTACTCCCCAAGCCCGGCCCGAGGCCAGGCTTGACTTGTGAGAGTTTGGTCCACCAGGCTGTTGCTTGGAGCGGCCCGCAGGCCCACATACCCACAACAGCCCGGTTGGTTCGGCACTCCTTGGAGGAATAAATCTAGTTTCCTCTTGAAGATGTCCACGGTTGTTCCGGCAATATTTCTTATGCTTGCTGGGAGGACGTTGAACAACCGCGGACCTCTGATGTTTATACAGTGTTCTCTGATTGTGCCTATGGCACCTCTGCTCTTCACTGGTTCTATTCTGCATTTTCTTCCATATCGTTCACTCCAGTACGTCATTATTTTACTGTGCAGATTTGGTACTTGGCCCTCCAGTATCTTCCATGTGTATATTATTTGATATCTCTCTCGTCTTCTTTCTAGTGAGTACATTTGGAGAGCTTTGAGACGATCCCAATAATTTAGGTGCTTTATCTCGTCTATGCGTGCCGTATATGTTCTCTGTATTCCCTCTATTTCAGCAATCTCTCCTGCTCTGAAGGGGGAAGTGAGTACTGAGCAGTACTCAAGACGGGACAACACAAGTGACTTGAAGAGCACAACCATTGTGCTGGGATCCCTGGATTTGAAAGTTCTCGTAATCCATTTTATCATTTTTCTGGCTGTCGCAATATTTGCTTGGTTATGCTCCCTAAACGTTAGGTCGTCAGACATCATTATTCCCAAATCCTTTACATGCTGTTTTCCTACTATGGGGCACATTTGATTGTGTTTTGTACTCTGTATTATGTTTAAGGTCCTCATTTTTACCGTACCTGAGTACCTGGAATTTATCACTGTTAAACATCATGTTATTTTCTGATGCCCAGTCGAAAACTTTATTAATATCAGCTTGAAGTTTTTCAATGTCTTCAGCCGAGGTAATTTTCATACTGATTTTTGTGTCATCTGCAAAGGGTGATACGAAGCTGTGACTTGTATTTTTGTCTATATCTGATATGAGAATAAGGAAAAGCAGCGGTGCAAGGACTGTACCCTGAGGTACAGAGCTTTTAACTGCACTTGGACTAGATTTTATATGGTTGACCGTTACTCGCTGAGTCCTGTTTGACAGAAAACTGAGTATCCAGCGTCCTACTTTACCGGTTATTCCCATTGACTTCATTTTATGTTAGGGGTTAGTCTCGCCCAACTTGTCAAGATGACACATGGGGGGCATGCGAGTGTCATAGGCCTGTCGGAATTGACCCCCCCCCCCTGTGCCAACCTTTGAGAACTATCGGCATCTATATCGACCCCCCCCCCCAACCCCCCCCCCCCTGCGATTTTCGTGGAGCCTAAAATTGGGGGTTCTAGTTTCAATGGAATTTCTAACCGTTTTGTCAACGTTTCGTAATATTTAATTTTGAGAGAGAGCAAGGGGGAAATATGCCCCCTAGCTCGACTTTTACCATTTCTCAGGTATTGTTCTTGTTTAAGATTCGCTACCTGGAACAAACTTCCAAGTAGCACGGGCTATGGTGAGCCCGTAGTGATATATTCTCAAGGTATGTTTCTCACTGTTAATCCCCACCAGGGACTCGTTCTTAACACTATGCTGCCAGAAGCAAGATATTATAGCGAGAGTGAACATCCGAAAATTAAAACTTTCACATTTTGTTATATGAAGAGCAAGCAGTCAATGGTTGTGAAGACTTGATGAATCACTAACGATCTCCCTGGCAACATTCCCGCCAAGACAGTGACGGAAGAGATGAATAATTCAAGATACGGGAGTAATTCTCGCGCCAAAGATGCCATCCACGATGAACGGCAGACCTGAAGTCGTCTTCACGGCACAGAAAGATCTCGCCCCTAGTCACTCACCTGAGCACAGACAACAACAACATACAACAAGAATACATTAACTCCATGTTGGAAATGTTGAATATATAACCACATAGCTTTAAACCGCCCTCAGAAGGATGTCAGTCTCGTGGTACAGTTGCCTAAGGCGCGTCTAGGAACATCCAGTTCATTGGTTCGAATCCCAATCAATGCTCCTGTGGATTTGTCAATGTATGTTGTGACTGGGGTCATCAAATTCAAATGTTTATTCAGGTAAAGTACATACATACAAGGTGAGATTTTACAAACATTGATGGATTTATAGATAGAGCTAGTACATACAATGCCTAAAGCCACTATGACGCAAAGTGTTTCGGGCAGGAAGAGTGACACTTAGGAAGTAAGGTAGGAAGAGTGTCATCAGAGTGACACAGGGAGTGTAGAGTGACAGTCGGTGTCACTCTCCCCTAAATGTGTCAGCCGTGAAGGGACCTCACTGTGTGCTGGCATCCACGTGTCCAACAAGGAAGAGTCGCCTAAAACAGAGAGATAGAAGAAGCAAGCAATGATCAACACTATGCAGGTAAAACTACGACAAATATGACCAAACAAGGCATTACTGTGACAGAAAATCTAACTGTGACAGCTCGACTTGGAACCATTCAAGACGTCACTGAAGTCATCCAACGGGAAGCGACTAATCACCACAGGAAACACTAGAGATTGACAATGAAGAAACTGAGGGAGATGTTAGATACGAGGCTTCCTGCAGCCTCCAACACTGAACAAACAAACACTAAACACAGAGGAAACATCACACATCATGTATCCTAGGACCAGATTCACGAAACAGTTACGCAAGTACTTACGAACCTGTACATCTTTTCTCAATCTTTGGCGGCTTAGTTTACAATTATTAAACAGTTAATGAGCTCTGAAGCACCAGGAGGCTGTTTATAACAATAACAACAGTTGATTGGCAAGTTTTCATGCTGGTAAACTGTTAATAAATGTAACCAAAGCCGTCACAGATTGAGGAAAGATGTACACGTTCGTAAGTACTTGCGTAGCCGCTTCGTGAATCTGGCCCCTGGTGTTCTTCATAATACTGTGTATAACTTCTCCCAAACCACAGATCCCTCCGGTGTCCCACGGCTCTAACCTTTGAATTCAGATCCGGGAAATACAAAGGTCATTCAAAACTACTTCTCCACGACACTGGAGTTGTTTTGGTGTCGGGAGCGCGATTATATAAAGATTATATCATCATTCTCCTCAAGTTCTATAGCCAGGATGTTTCTCTGAGATTACTCTAGGAGTTTCGTGTGGCGTGTTTCTCCTTATGGCACTTGCTGTTCCATCGTTGGCGTGACGGTGCCTTCATAGCCAGTGCCAGGCCCCGGAGGCCAGTGATTACACCTGCTGGTTACCAAGATTGTGCCGCCTTTTAGAGCAGCGCCCTCGAACGAGGCCATCAGAGTGGGTAGAAATGCAGCCCCTGCAGGGGTATAGGTGGGCCCTGTATTGTGGGCACCTGTATTGGGACCTTCGGTGTCTGAGGCACCCCTGAGGGCACCCTGAGGGCACCCTGAGGGTACCCCTGAGGGTACCCCTGAGGGCAGCTCTGAGGGCAACCCCTAAGGGCAACCCTGAGGGCACCCCTGAGGGCACCCCTGAGGGCACCCTGAGGGCACCCCTGAGGGCACCCCTGAGGGCACCCCTGAGGGCACCCCTGAGGGCACCTGAGGGCACCCCTGAGGGCACCCCTGAGGCCACCCCTGAGGCCACCCCTGAGGGCACCCTGAGGCCACCCTGAGGGCACCCTGAGGGCACCCTGAGGGCACCCTGAGGGCACCCCTGAGGGCACCCTGAGGCCACCCCTGAGCCACCCCTGAGGGCACCCTGAGGGCACCCTGAGGCCACCCTGAGGGCACCCTGAGGGCACCCTGAGGGCACCCCTGAGGGCACCCTGAGGGCACCCTGAGGGCACCCTGAGGGCACCCCTGAGGGCACAAACACGACCCAGTTACCGGCAGAAGACTTACCCTC
>WNGS01061970.1:0-10667 GCA_020271785.1 Procambarus virginalis | reverse complement strand
TCACCCCAATCCTTTACATTGCCTTTTCGTGCTATGTTATGATTTGCCCGAGTTTTGTACGTGGTTTCCGTTTTTATATTTTCATTTTTTCCATAGCGCATGAGCTGGAACTTATCTTCGTTAAACACCATATTATTTTCTGTAGCCCATAGAAAGACCTGATCTACATCTGACTGGAGGTTCGCCGTGTCCTCTATGTTGCCTACTCTCATGAAGATCCTGGTGTCATCTGCAAAGGATGATACAGTGCTATAGGTTGTGTTCTTGTCTATGTCCGATATGAGGATGAGAAAAGTACTGGGGCAAGCACAGTACCCTGGGGGACTGAGCTCTTAACGGTTGATGGGCTGGATTTTATTTTGTTGACTATTACACATTGGGTTCTGTTGGTCAGGAATTGTAGATCCATCTGCCTATTTTTCCGGTAATTCCTTTTGAGCGCATTTTATGGCAATAACACCATGGTCACATTTATCAAAAGTTTTGCGAAATCTGTGTAAATTACATCAGCGTTTTGTTTGTCTTCCATAGCATCTAATGCCATATCATAGTGGTCCAGCAACTGCGACAGGCAAGAGCGCCCTGTTCTGAAACCATGTTGTCCGGGGTTATGGAGATGCTGTGCTTCCATGTATTTGTGAGCTTACTTCTTAGCACTCTCTCAAAAATTTTAATGATGTGCGATGTTAACGCTATCGGTCTGTAATTTTTTGCCTCTGCCTTATTTCCTCCTTTATGAAGTGGTGCTATCTCTGCTGTTTTTAGTATATCAGGAATAACGCCAGTATCTAGGCTTTGTCTCCACAGAATGTGGAGGGCCTGCGATAGTGGTTTTTTTGCAGTTCTTGATGAATATGGAGTTCCAAGAATCCGGGCCTGGTGCAGAGTGCATAGGCATACTGTTTATGGCTTCTTCAAAGTCCAGTGGGATAGGGTGACGTCTGATATATGATTTGATGTTGGTATCATATCCATGAAAAATTCATTTGGGTTACCGATCTTTAGTGCGTTTAATGGCTCGCTGAAAACCGAGTCGTACTGCTTCCTCAGTAGCTCGCTCATTTCTTTGTTGTCATCGGTGAAAGTTCCATCTTCCTTTCGCAGGGGCCCGATACTAGATGTGGTTTTTTCGATCTTGATTTTGCATAGGAGAAAAAATATTTCGGGTTTCTCTCTATTTCACTGATGGCCTTTTGCTCTCTTGCCTCTCCTGCGTTTTGTATGATTCTTGTCGCTTGAGTTCAATTTTTCCTATTTCGCTACCTAGCCTTCTTCGCCGTTCCTGAGATAGGGTGTGACTCTCAAGTTGTTCCGCGATTCATTTTCTTCGCTTATATAGGGACGACGTTCTCGTTCCAATCTGCATCTCTTCCTCTTTTTCTTAGGGGGATGCGGTTTGTACATATTTCTAGTGCTACTGAGCTTCTTTTTTCCAGGCACTGGTTCAGGTTCGCATTTTCTAGCTGTTCTTCCCAGTTTATTTCTGTGAAGTCCTGGTTTATTTGCTCCCAGTTTTATCACCCAGTAGGTGACATATGGTTATTAAGAGGCCTTGTATGTGGAACTCAGACTTGATAGTGCCTTTGTATAAGCTCAGAGAGTTACTGATGGAGAAAAAATCCCATCTTCTCTATTTATTCCACCTCAGAAAAATAGAAAAGATCGGATGCAAAAGAGGGGTTTAAAACCATATGTTAAATTCTAACAGGATTCCACTGTATGTACTCACCTTTCAGGATCAATGAATTCCTACACCCAACAGCAGGCCTTTACTGTGTCATTCATAGAGGGAATAATATAACATACATCTAGATCACATTACTTACTTGAGTATATATAACCTTAACATCCCTGCCAAGATCCACATACGTTGAGGAATTCTGTCTCACATAAAAAGTGTCTAATTCTTTATGTGGAGCCCCTGCAATTGCCAGGTTGCTGCTGCCTGTGTCCACTAGCACATTAAACTGAAATAGGGGAAGATTAAAATTAACAATAGCAACAAATTCATACATTGTTGGCAAAAAAAAAAAAAAAAATCACAAGCCTATTATTATTATTATTATTGAGAAAATTAGTAGGAGCCATGAGGATGATTTGAACCTACGTGCTGGGTACTCCCAGGTAAACTCTAGACCACTACTACACCATGACATGGTCAAAAGCATTGCAACCTGGGATTCAAATGAATCCTCTAGGGTTCCTGAGGCTTTCACTGAAGCCTAGTCAGGCTTACACACGATGCCCCTCATGTGTTCTGGCCTGTAGTCTAGGCATTCTACTTCCAACACTTCTCTTCAAATACACAAAGAAATCACATTAACATGATGTATCAATGAGAAAATCAGTAGGAGCCATAAGGAGGATTTAAACCTATGTGCTGGATATTCCCAGGCACATTCTAGACCATGACATGGTCAAAAGCATTGCAAACTGGGATTCAACTGAATCCTCTAGGGTTCCTGCTCCACACAATCCCTCCATGCACTCTAGCTTGTAGTCTAGGAATTCTACCTACAATGCTTCTCTTCAGACAAAACTTCTCTTCCTGACTAGGCTTCATTAGAAGCCTCAGGAACCCCTAGAGAATTCAGATGAATCCCAGGTTGAAATGCTTTTGACCATGTCATGGTGTAGTGGTCAAGAACAGCGGTTGCCAACCTTTCGGACCTCACGGACCACTAAATTCAAATTTTTAATTCCACAGACCACTAATATGATCCCACAGACCACTAATCTAAATCCCATGTACAGTATCTACTCAATTTAACGACCTCTTTTATACCGATCTGCCGGAAATAACGACCGGCTTGGGAGATCAGTCTCTGGAGCCTCGTATACCGGTCTGATGGTCGATATTACCGAAGGTCGGTATTGGGTTTGTTTTGGCATCAGCAGCCCCTCACATGGCGACCAGGCCACCGACCTCGATCATCCAGAGTGGTATATTAAAACTCTTTTAAAATGATTCAGTTTTATGAAAATTCTAAATTATTATTAATAAAATATTTTAAAACAATTGTTATTAAGCAAATTCTTTGTTTTCTTATTAAATACTTTTTATAGTATAGGCAATAGGTATTTTTTTTTTCCCACGGACCTAGAATGTACTGCGCCTGGCCATGTGACCGCATTGTTTACTGTGAACTCGTGCGGCTGAGAGCAATGTCTCGGAATATTAGCCAGAGAAAATTAGATTCAGACAAAAATGGATAAATACATGATTTCAACGGTTTGTGAAAGCAGGAAGATTCGGACAATTTCTTTATGAATGATATTCAAACACCTGTAAATATAACTGATATCAACACGAGCGTGGCAGATTTTGAAAGAGAAATTGACAATATGCCCATGCACTCAGCCCCGGGTCCAGACTCATGGAATTCAATATTTATAAAGAAATGCAAAGTGCCAGTAGCACAGGCACTCAGTATAGTGTGGAGGAAGAGCTTGGACACAGGGGAGATACCAGATGCGCTTAAAGCAGCAGACATTGCCCCCCTACACAAGGGTGGTAGCAAAGCATTGGCAAAGAATTATAGACCAGTTGCACTAACGTCCCACATAATAAAAGTATTTGAGAGTGATCAGGAGTCAGGTCACTAGATTCATGGAAACCAATGACCTCCACAACCCAGGCCAACATGGATTTAGAGCAGGAAGATCATGCCTCTCACAGCAACTTGACCACTATGACAAAATCACTGAGGTATTAGAGGAAAAACATAATGCAGATGTCATATACACAGATTTTGCAAAGGCATTCGACAAATGTGACCATGGAGTGATTGCACACAAAATGAGGTCAATGGATATAACTGGTAAAGTAGGACGCTGGATACTCAATTTCCTGTCGAACAGAACACAAAGATTAACAGTCAATCAAGTAAAACCGAGTCCGAGCGCAGTTAAAAGCTCTGTACCTCAAGGTACAGTCCTTGCACCACTGCTGTTCTTTATTCTCATATCAGATATAGACAAAAACACAAGTCACAGCTTCGTGTCATCCTTTGCAGATGATACAAAAATCAGCATGAAAATTACCTCTGCTGAAGACATTGATAAACTACAAACAGATATTAACAAAGTTTTTGATTGGGCAGCAGAAAATAACATGATGTTTAACGGTGATAAATTCCAGGTACTCAGATACGGCAAAAATAAGGATCTTAAACTAACACAGGGTACAAAACACAATCGAATCTGCCCATAGTAGGAAAACAGCATGTCAAGGATTTGGGAATAATGATGTCCGACGACCTAACATTTAGGGAGCGTAACCAAGCAAGTATTGCGTCAGCCAGAAAAATGATACGATGGATTACGAATCTTCAAGTCCAAAGACCCCATCACAATGGTTGTACTCTTCAAATCACTTGTGTTGTCCCGTCTTGAGTACTGCTCAGTACTCACTTTCCCCTTCAGAGCAGGAGAAATTGCTGAAATTGAGGGAATACAGAGAACATATACAGCACGCATGGACGAGATAAAGCACCTAAATTATTGGGATCGTCTCAAAGTTCTCCAAATGCACAGTAAATAACAACGTACTGGAGTGAACGACATGGAAGAAAATGCAGAATAGAACCAGTGAAGAGCAGAGGTGCCATGGGCACAATCAGAGAACACTGTATGCACATCAGAGGCCCACGGTTGTTCAACGTCCTACCAACGAGCATCAGAAATATTACAGGAACTACCGTGGACATCTTCAAGAGGAAACTAGATTGTTTCTTTCAAGGAGTGCCAGACCAACCGGGCTGTGGTGGGTATGTGGGCCTGCGGGCCGCTCCAAGCAACAGCCTGGTGGACCAAACTCTCACAAGTCAAGTCTGGCCTCGGGCTGGGCTTGGGGAGTAGAAGAACTCCCAGAACCCCATCAACCAGGTATCAGCTAGGTATCAACCAGGTACCAGGTACCCTCTGGGAATTCAACAAGTCATGCAGCATCCGCTGGCAACGAGTGCCCTACAAGCCATGCTGCACCCGCCGATGCTCAATTCCCATCAATAAGTTGTGCAGCCTCCACCGGCAACGAATGCTCTGCAAGCTATGATGCACCCGCCGATGCTGAATTCCCATCAACAAGTCGTGCAGCTTCCGCTGGCAACAAATGCTCTGCAAGATATGCTGCACCCGCCGATGCTGAATTCCCATCGACAAGTCATGGAGCATCCGCCGGCAACGAAAGCCTTCAAGCCATGTTGCAACCGCCGACGCTGAATTCCCATCAAAAGTCGTGTAGCCTCCACTAACGCTATAAAATATGATTGAAAGACATATAAATTAGTGTAAAAAGTGTTGATAGAATACAGTATTGTAAGTGTTAAGATTATTTAAGCCTTGACAAAAAAATATTGTATAGTGTAAATATACAGTAGAAATAATTTTCAATTGTGAATTAGAACTCATGTGAATTAGTAGTAAGGCTAGCTGTTGTGTGAAGTGAATGCCTGAAAATAAGTGTACATACTGTATGTACCCTGTATACAATATGAACAATATAAAACAAGCACTGCAGAGGATGACGTAATCTTCACAGCTTCGTAATCTTCGGCTTCATTAAAAGTAAGTCAATTTACCAATTTTATTATAGTATTACAACATATTAATTGGGTTTTTTTCAACAAAAGCTACATATTAATCTCTGCAAATGTATATTCTATCATTAACAGAGAAAAGGTGAGCTCAAAATATTTCGTCTTGGCTAGCTCTCAGTGACAAGGCTCGACCGCCATTGTTATGGCCTGGCCGCCACAGCCTGTCATATAACATTAAAAATACATTACCTGCACTGTTCAGGGTAAAACAAACACATCTCTAAAATTTATTGAGAAAATATTAACAATCACTGATTGATACATGAAATATTTTGCAATACAAAGGGATGAACATTTTTTTCCCACCAATCTGGACTTGATCAGACCGTGTTCAGACATTATCCATGCAGCAGCCACCAGCTGGCTTAATCGTCGGCGTGGCACTAAATTGTAACGCAATTACACAATGAACTTTATTTAATTTTAGTTATACAGTATAAATATATCCTACCTGAATGTTACTTGAAAATTACACGACCCAACTTAACTTCAGAAATAACGGAGCTCCGGAAATAACGTCCAGGGTACAGCCCCATATAGGCCGTTAAATTAAGTGGATACTGGTACCACTAATAAGAACTTGTCTCCAACTGTCATTTTGTTAAGCAATTACAGAGGAACCTTGTGTGATGAGCAGCCCCATCTACAAGCATTTCAGGTAACAAGCGAGCACTCATGGATGCTTTGTCTCGATTGACGAGCTTTTGCTCAATTAACACTATTGCTCACTTTGGACACCAATCACGTCCACCTTTTTTCTCGAGTCATAGCCTTGGACAGCGCTCGCGTCCATACAAAAATATTTGTATAAAATTCATTTTTTATCCGGTCGACTTTGGGATAGTTTCAAAATAAGCGCCTTTAGAGTGCACACAATTTGATACCAAAATGAAAGATGTAACACGAAACTTGATGTCTTCTACTCTCCCCAACCCGCCCGAGGCCAGGCTTGACTTGTGAGAGTTTGGTCCACCAGGTTGTTGCTTGCAGTGGCCCACAGGCCCACATATCCACAACAAGCCCAGTTGGTCCGGCACTCCTAGGAAAAAACCAGCGTTGAATGTAATGAAACGCCATTTTCTGGGTGAGTCCCGGAGGCTCCCCGGAGCTATCCCAGGCTGATATGCTAATTTCAGACTTTGGCATCAGTCATGTGTATGGAGTTCTTAGGCCTACCGGAGACCACGGCCAGAACCGGGCCCCCTCAGAGAGGCACGGGGAGCAATGGCCTATAGAAGCCCCCGTGTGGTTGGAAGCATTCTATGTCTGCCATCGACCGGGACAGGCACCCAGAAAGGTAAGCGCCCCAAAACAAACCCCTATTCTGGTTAAAATTGCTACCAAAATCCGAACTAGTGGATAGAACTCCCAAACAGAAAAACAAGCAACTAGTGTGACGTCACACGTCACCGCGCCGCTGTCTGCGCAGCTCCCCCCTCCCCGGGAGGGGGAAGGTGGAGCCCCAGACCTCCCACGCCGGCTATCCACCCATCAGTTCTGAGGCTGGATGTCAAGACACGCGAAAAACCGCCGACCGGAGGGAGGGAGGGTTGCCGGGGAGCCTCCGGGACTCACCCAGAAAATGGCGTTTCATTACATTCAACGCTGGTTTTCTGGGGGGAGCCCCGTCGGCTCCCCGGAGCTAACTACCCACAGAGGAAGATCAAAGGGACGGAACCGGGAGGCGGACACCACCCAAACAACCAAAACGCTAAAACCAAAGGAGCAGGAAAACACAGCGACCCGACCCCCAGAGGCAAATGCCCAAAAGGAAAAGAGCCGACGAAAAACAAACCGGAACCGAAGAGGCACTACCAACCGAGGAGAAGACAGAGCACGCTGACCAGAAACCAGGATGGTGCAAGCGGCGCACGAACAGGCCGGAGGGGAAACGAAGCACAAGACAGCTTACTAAGCGGTGTAGAAGCAAGACCGAAAGCAAGCCAAAGCGACTCCGCCAGCGCCGCACAAAAAGAGAGAGGCGACAGTATGTGGCACGACGACGGCCCCCAACCCCCACCAAAAACCAGGCCGACGCTAACAAGAGGAACCACCTAAGAAGGTACAGGAAAAGGAAGGACCGCCAAAACACCCCATACTGCCGCCAAGAGAAACACGCAGGTGGGACACCGACCACCAGCCGGAGGCGAGACCACGAGGCAGACGGAAGCAGCCCCGACAAGGCCCCTCCGAGCCCAGGAAAAGGCGGAGCCGCAAGAAGATCTCGGGCGCGACCACCGAACTCAGGTGGTACAAGGAGATGGAACGTCTGCCGAACAGACAAATCCCAAAGCAAGCAAACCCGCCAGGAGAACAAATGACGGGTCCGACGCGAGACATCGCAAGACCCCAAAAAACCAAGTGGCAGGGCAAGCAAGGAAACCAAAGAAGGCGGAAGGGTTGCCGCCAGAACCCTACCCGAACCAAGAGGTACGAGCAACAGCAACAGACCGAGACAAAGAAGCACACCACAGGACACAGGCCGAAAAAAGCCCAAGAAGCCAAGGAACACACGCAGAACACCCCTGTGGCAGAGGAGGAAAACAAGGGAACACAAACAATGAAGTGGTGGAAACCGACCACGTCCCCCAACATAGCAGCAAGTGCAGGCAAAACTGACCAAGGAGATGCCAGGAAAACGACTGGGGTGAGGCAGGACGAAAGAGCAGAAGCATAAAAAACCCCAGGAGTAAGGACACGCCACTGCGAAACACGGTACTAATGCACACGCGCAGTAGTAGCAACATACAACCTGGTGGATAAAGACAGGCTGTTTAACACAAGGGGCACACGCCCGGGGACGCAGGTGGAAACCGAATGCCCAAATGAGCCACAGAGACAGTAGAAAGAACTTTAGTGTCAGAGTGGTTGACAAATGGAATGCATTAGGAAGCGATGTGGTGGAGGCTGACTCCAAACACAGTTTCAAGTGTAGATACGATAAGAGCCCAATAGGCTCAGGAAACCGTACACCTGTTATAAGATTGACGTTTGAGAGGCGGGACCAAAGAGCCAGAGCTCAACCCCCGCAAGCACAACTAGGGGAGTATACACCACCGCAACATGCCACAGGTAAAGAGCAACTCGCTCCGGCAAAGGCAGAGAACGGAGCAGATAGACCCCAGACAGGGCCCACTGAGACACGACAGAACCCAGCAGGCCCAGGAACCCGCCTACCAGGCGACCGACGGCGGAGAAACCCCGCTCAAAACCGGCTGGATGGGGAACCGGGAGCTCATGTACACCCCAAGCCCGGCCCGAGGCCAGGCTAGACCGGCCAAAGGGAGGCCCACCAGGAAGACGCATGGGGCGGCCTGCAGGCCCACAGACTCCCCACAACCAGGATGGGCCATAACTAAGTCGAAGGCAAGCTAGTGTGCCCCGAAAGTCCACAGACCGTACCATAGGGGCATAACTTGCAATCCCCTCACAGAGTTCAGTGGCATACCGATAATAGGTTAAGTAACAATTGTAATTACGAAACCATAAGATGCTTATTGTAACCTACTAAGTAGGTCAGGTAAGGTCGGTGTTTTCCACGAAGTTTTTTAAGGGAAACCATTATGTTTAGTATGGCACCTATGCACGGAACGAAGAAGTCAATATTGACGTAATAAAGATGCGGTGACGGGTTGGTGCAAGAGAGAACCGGATCAGCACCTCCAAGGATACCCGATCAACCAGGCTGTGACTCATACGTCGGGCAGCAAGCAGCCATGTCCAACAGCCAGCATGACCAGTCCAGGAGGCCTGGTCGATGACCGGGCCGCGGGGACGCTAAGCCCCGGAAGCACCTCAAGTTAACCTCAAGATAAGGTACCAGCGAGAAGGCGTATGCTCGCAAGGAGGTCGTGTAACAACTGCAGACCTCTGATGGATATACAGTGTTCCCCGAGTGTGCCTATGGCACCACTGCACTCCACTGGTACTATCCCGCAAGTTCTACCAGATAGGCGGGACCCAAAAGCCAGAGCGCATAAACCTTGCAAGCACAGCCAGAAGCCCTACCAGGCGAGTACAGAACCAACACCACAACCCCCACACCACATAACACTAACAAAGGTGGGACCCCTGAATGACCCTAGCATGGGATGGACATGCACAAGAGTGGGACAGGAAGGGGTGAAAAAAAAGGGGACCGACACTGGTGTGCGAACGGTCTCAGTCGTACAAAAAGAGACCTAAAGAAAGACAGGCATATAACACCACATCCAGCGCCCTGCCAAAAGACGCCAGACCGCAGAAACTCACCTGGCAAACGGTGGCTCGAAGTGACACGACTCAACCGAGCCCAGAAGAACCTGGGAGCACCGCCAGGTGAAGAAGCCAGAGCCGGACCTGCAGGAGAGCAAGGAAGAGGCGAAGAAGGCGGCCCACACCCATGACACAGGGGAAACCTCGGCGGCCTCCCCACAACTGGAACCCAGGACACCCCCGGAGCGAAAAGGGGCACATACCGCGGCAAGGGAGAAGAGCGAAAGGCGAAGCACTGGAGCAAAAAGACGACGAACACCGGCACTACACACCGCCCAGACCAAAACAAACTCCGCGGCGCACGCGCATGACATGCCGGCCGAAAACGCGCAACCTACCCTGCGGGAAGGCGGCAACCAAGACTACTGCACAGAAAAGTAGCCAAAAGAGTGAGCAGGAACAAGAAACCGGCCAAAGAAGCGAAGACAGAGCCCAAAAAAGGCACGCAACCGGGCCACAAGTAGCCCAACAGGGCCACAAGTAGCCCAACAGGGCCACAAGTAGCCCAACAGGGCCACAAGTAGCCCAACAGGGCCACAAGTAGCCCACAGGGCCACAAGTAGCCAACAGGGCCACAAGTAGCCCAACAGGGCCAGAAAGAGCCAAACAGGCCAAAAGTAGCCCCAACAGGGCTACAAGGAGCACAACAGGACCACAAGGAGCCCAACAGGTACAAGTAGCCCAAACTCGCCAAACAAGGACGAGGAGCCGACCGACGTTCCAATACCGCGGGAAGATGAGGAAAAAAACCTCCCGAACCCATCGAGAACACGGAAGCCAAAACATCCCGAAGGCACACAAAGGCGCATGCGC
>WNGS01061969.1:0-11975 GCA_020271785.1 Procambarus virginalis | reverse complement strand
AAGTCTTAGTATGTTCTACAGAGCCCTAGTGTGTTCTCAAGAGCCCTAGTGTGTTCTCCAAAGCCCCTAGTATGTTCTCCAGAGCCCCTAGTGTGTTCTCCAGAGCCCCTAGTATGTTCTCCAGAGCCCTAGTATGTTCTCAAGAGCCCTAGTATGTTCTCCAGAGCCCTTAGTATGTTCTGCAGAGCCCCTAGTGTGTTCTCCAGAGCCCTAGTATGGTTCTGCAGAGCCCTAGTGTGTTCTCCAAAGCCCCTAGTATGTTCTCCAGAGCCCTAGTATGTTCTCCAGAGCCCTAGTATGTTCTCAAGAGCCCTAGTATGTTCTCCAGAGCCCTAGTATGTTCCCCAGAGCCCTAGTAGTTCTGCAGAGCCCTAGTGTGTTCTCCAGAGCCCTAGTATGTTCTCCAGAGCCCCTTGTGTGTTCTCCAGAGCCTAGTAGTGTCTCCAGAGCCCTAGTATGTTCTCCAGAGCCCCTAGTGTGTTCTCCAGAGCCCTAGTGTGTTCTCCAGAGACCCTAGTATGTTCTCCAGTAGCCCCTAGTATGTTCTCCAGAGCGCCTAGTATGTTCTCCAGAGCCCTAGTGTGTTCTCCAGAGCCCCTAGTATGTTCCTCCAGAGCCCTAGTGTGTTCTCTAGAGCCCTAGTATTTTCTCCAGAGCCCTAGCTGTGTTCTCCAGAGCCCCTAGTATGTTCTCAGAGCCCTAGTATGTTCTCCAGAGCCCTAGCTGTGTTTCTCCAGAGCCCTAGTGTGTTTCTCCAGAGCCCTAGTATGTTCTCCAGAGCCCTTAGTATGTTCTCCAGAGTCCCTAGTGTGTTCTCCAGAGCCCTATGTGTTCTCCAGAGCCCTAGTATGTTCCCCAGAGCCCCTAGTATTGTTTCCAGAGCCCTAGTAGTTATTCAGAGCCCTAGTGTGTTCTCAGAGCCCTAGTATGTTCTGCAGAGCCCTAGTGTGTTCTCCAGAGCCCCTAGTATTTTCTCCAGAGCCCCTAGTGTGTTCTCCAGAGCGCTAGTATGTTCTGCAGAGCCCTAGTATGTTCTCCAGAGCCCCTAGTATGTTCTCCAGAGCCCCTAGTGTGTTCTCCAGAGCCGTAGTATGTTCTGCAGAGCCCTAGTATGTTCTGCAGAGCCCCTAGTGTGTTCTCCAGAGCCCTAGTATGTTCTCAAGAGCCCTAGTGTGTTCTCCAGAGCCCTAGTATGTTCTGCCAGAGCCCTAGTGTGTTCTCCAGAGACCCTAGTATGTTCTCCAGAGCCCTCGTATGTTCTCCAGAGCCTAGTATGTTTTGCAGAGCCCTAGTGTGTTCTCCAGAGCCCCTAGTTTGTTCTCCAGAGCCCTAGTATGTCTCCAGAGCCCTAGTATGTTCTCCAGAGCCCTAGTGTGTTCTCCAGAGCCATAGTGTGTTCTCCAGAGCCCCTATTATGTTATTCAGAGCCCCTAGTGTGTTCTTCAGAGCCCCTAGTGTGTTCTTCAGAGCCCCTAGTGTGTTCTCCAGAACCCCTAGTGTGTTCTCCAGAACCCCTAGTATGTTCTCCAGAGCCTAGTAATTAGTCTTCGCAGAGCCCCTAGTTGTGTTCTCCAGAGCCCTAGTATGTTCTGGCAGAGCCCTAGTGTGTTCTCCAGAGCCCTAGTGTGTTCTCCAGAACCCCTAGTATGTTCTCCAGAGCCCCAGTATGTTCTCCAGAGCCCCAGTATGTTCTCCAGAGCCCCTAGTGTGTTCTCCAGAGCCGTAGTAGTTTCTTCAGAGCCCTAGTATGTTCTCCAGAGCCCTAGTATGTTCTCCAGACCCCTAGTGTGTTCTCCAGAGCCCTAGTATGTTCTCCAGAGCCCTAGTATGTTCTCCAGAGCCCTAGTATGTTCTGCAGAGCCCTAGTGTGTTCTCCAGAGCCCTAGTATGTTCTCCAGAGCCCCTAGTGTGTTCTCCAGAGCCCTAGTATGTTCTGCAGAGCCCTAGTATGTTCTGCAGAGCCCTAGTGTGTTCTCCAGAGCCCTAGTATGTTCTCCAGAGCCCCTAGTGTGTTCTCCAGAGCCCTAGTATGTTCTGCAGAGCCCTAGTATGTTCTCCAGAGCCCTAGTATGTTCTGCAGAGCCCTAGTGTGTTCTCCAAAGCCCCTAGTATGTTCTCCAGAGCCCCTAGTGTGTTCTCCAGAGCCCTAGTATGTTCTCCAGAGCCCCTAGTGTGTTCTCCAGATCCCTAGTATGTCTCCAGAGCCCTAGTATTTCCCCAGAGCCTAGTATGTTCCCCCAGAGCCCCGAGTGTGTTCTCCAGAGCCCTAGTGTGTTCTTCAGAGCCCTAGTGTGTTCTCCAGAGCCCTAGTATGTTCCCCAGAGCCCTAGTATGTTCCCCAGAGCCCCTAGTGTGTTCTCCCAGAGCCCTAGTGTGTTCTCCGAGCCCCTAGTATGTTCTGCAGAGCCCTAGTATGTTCTCCCGAGCCCCTAGGATGTATCCAGAGCCCCTAGTATGTTCTACAGAGCCCTAGTGTGTTCTCCAGAGCCCTAGTATGTTCTGCAGAGCCCCTAGTGTGTCTCCAGAGCCCTAGTATGTTCCCCAGAGCCCCTAGTGTGTTCTCCAAAACTGTTAGAGTTCTCTGGTGCTCCTGTTCACCCCCGGAGTGTTCACTGTTGTCTTCTACGGGACGCCTGGAGCCGGCTCCTCCTAGATTACAACTCCCAGCACAATGTTTACCCACGGACCCGACGGCAGCTGCAGGTGTGTGTCCCCTCCCCTGCTGTCAACAGTGACAGTGTGTGTTACCCATCCCTGCTGTCAACAGTGACAGGTGTGTGTTGTACCCCCCCTGCTGTCAACAGTGACAGGTGTGTGTTGTACCTCCCCCCTGCTGTCAACAGTGACAGGTGTGTTGTATCCCCCCCTGCTGTCAACAGTGACAGGTGTGTGTTGTACCCCCCCTGCTGTCAACAGTGACAGTGTGTGTTGTATCCCCCCCCTGATGTCAACAGTGACAGGTGTGTGTTGTATCCCCCCTGCTGTCAATAGTGACAGGTGTGTGTTACCCCCTCCCTGCTGTCAACAGTGACAGGTGTGTGTTGTACCTCCCCCTGCTGTCAACAGTGACAGGTGTGTGCTGCATCCCCCCCCTGCTGTCAACAGTGACAGGTGTGTGTTGTATTCCCCCTGCTGTCAACAGTGACAGGTGTGTGCTGCATCCCCCCCCTGCTGTCAACAGTGACAGGTGTGTGTTGTATTCCCCTGCTGTCAACAGTGACAGGTGTGTGCTGCATCCCCCCCCTGCTGTCAACAGTGACAGGTGTGTGTTGTATTCCCCCTGCTGTCAACAGTGACAGGTGTGTGTTGTACCTCCCCCTGCTGTCAACAGTGACAGGTGTGTGCTGCATCCCCCCCTGCTGTCAACAGTGACAGGTGTGTGTTGTATTCCCCCTGCTGTCAACAGTGACAGGTGTGTGTTGTACCTCCCCCTGCTGTCAACAGTGACAGGTGTGTGTCCCCCCCCTGCTGTCAACAGTGATAGGTGTGTGTTGTACCCCCCCTGCTGTCAACAGTGACAGGTGTGTGTTGTACCTCCCCCCTGCTGTCAACAGTGACAGGTGTGTGTTACCCTCCTTCCCTGCTGCCAACAGTGACAGGTGTGTGTTACCCCCCCTCCTGCTGTCAACAGTGACAGGTGTGTGTTACCCCCCTTCCCTGCTGCCAACAGTGACAGGTGTGTGTTACCCCCCCTCATGCTGTCAACAGTGACAGGTGTGTGTCCCCCCCTGATGTCAACAGTGACAGGTGTGTGTTGTATCCCCCCTGCTGTCAACAGTGACAGGTGTGTGTTGTATCCCCCCTGCTGTCAACAGTGACAGGTGTGTGTTGTATCCCCCCCTGCTGTCAATAGTGACAGGTGTGTGTTCCCCCTGCTGTCAACAGTGACAGGTGTGTGTTACCCCCCCCCTGCTGTCAACAGTGACAGGTGTGTGCTGTACCCCCCTGCTGTCAACAGTGACAGGTGTGTGTAGTACCTCCCCCCTGCTGTCAACAGTGACAGGTGTGTGTTGTATCCCCCTGCTGTCAACAGTGACAGGTGTGTGTAGTACCTCCCCCCTGCTGTCAACAGTGACAGGTGTGTGTTGTATTCCCCCTGCTGTCAACAGTGACAGGTGTGTGTTCCCCCCCTGCTGTCAACAATGACAGGTGTGTGTTGTATCCCCCTGCTGTCAACAGTGACAGGTGTGTGTTGTATCCCCCTGCTGTCAACAGTGACAGGTGTGTTCCCCCCTGCTGTCAACAGTGACAGGTGTGTGTTGTATTCCCCTGCTGTCAACAGTGACAGGTGTGTGTTCCCCCCCTGCTGTCAACAGTGACAGGTGTGTGTTACCCCCCTGCTGTCAACAGTGACATGTGTGTGCTGTACGTCCCCCCTGCTGTCAACAGTGACAGGTGTGTGTTACCCCCCTCTGCTGTCAACAGTGACAGTGTGTGTTTTACCCCCTGCTGTCAACAGTGACAGTTGTGTGTGTTGTAACCCCTGCTGTCAACAGTGACAGGTGTGTGTTGTACCCCCTGCTGTCAACAGTGACAGGTGTGTGTTGTACCCCCTGCTGTCAACAGTGACAGGTGTGTGTTGTACCCCCTGCTGTCAACAGTGACAGGTGTGTGTTGTATCCCCCCTGCTGTCAACAGTGACAGGTGTGTGTTGTATCCCCTCTGCTGTCAACAGTGACAGGTGTGTGTTGTATTCCCCCTGCTGTCAACAGTGACAGGTGTGTGTTGTATTCCCCCTGCTGTCAACAGTGACAGGTGTGTGTTGTATTCCCCCTGTTGTCAACAGTGACAGGTGTGTGTTGTACCCCCTGCTGTCAACAGTGACAGGTGTGTGTTGTATTTCCCCTGCTGTCAACAGTGACAGGTGTGTGTTGTATTCCCCCTGCTGTCAACAGTGACAGGTGTGTGTTGTATTCCCCCTGCTGTCAACAGTGAAAGGTGTGTTGTATCCCCCCTGCTGTCAACAGTGACAGGTGTGTGTTCCCCCTGCTGTCAACAGTGACAGGTGTGTGTTGTACCCCCCTGCTGTCAACAGTGACAGGTGTGTGTTCTATCCATCACTGCTGTCAACAGTGACAGGTGTGTGTTGTATCCCTCCCTGCTGTCAACAGTGACAGGTGTGTGTTGTATCCCCCCTGCTGTCAACAGTGACAGGTGTGTGTTACCCCCCTACTGTCAACAGTGACAGGTGTGTGTTACCCCCTACTGTCAACAGTGACAGGTGTGTCTTACCCCCCCTGCTGTCAACAGTGACAGGTGTGTTGTATCCCCCCTGCTTTCAACAGTGACAGGTGTGTGTTGTATCCCTCCCTGCTGTCAACAGTGACAGGTGTGTGTTGTATCCCCCCTGCTGTCAACAGTGACAGGTGTGTGTTACCCCCCTACTGTCAACAGTGACAGGTGTGTGTTACCCCCTACTGTCAACAGTGACAGGTGTGTGTTACCCCCCTACTGTCAACAGTGACAGGTGTGTCTTACCCCCCTGCTGTCAACAGTGACAGGTGTGTTGTATCCCCCCTGCTGTCAACAGTGACAGGTGTGTGTTACCACCCTGCTGTCAACAGTGACAGGTGTGTGTTACCCCCCCTCTGCTGTCAACAGTGACAGGTGTGTGTTACCCCCCCTGCTGTCAACAGTGACAGGTTTGTGTTACCCCCCTCTGCTGTCAACAGTGACAGGTGTGTGTTGTGTCCCCCCCTGCTGTCAACAGTGACAGGTGTGTGTTGTACCGCCCTGCTGTCAACAGTGACAGGTGTGTGTTGTACCTCCCCCTGCTGTCAATAGTGACAGGTGTGTTACGCCCCCTGCTGTCAACAGTGACAGGTGTATGTTACCCCCCCCCCTGCTGTCAACAGTGACAGGTGTATGTTACCCCCGCCTGCTGTCAACAGTGACAGGTGTGTTACCCCCTCCCTGCTGTCAACAGTGACAGGTGTGTTACCCCCCCCCTGCTGTCAACAGTGACAGGTGTGTGTTACCCCCCCCTGCTGTCAACAGTGACAGGTGTTTGTGTTACCCCCCCTGCTGTCAACAGTGACAGGTGTGTGTTCCCCCTTCCCCCTGCTGTCAACAGTGACAGGTGTGTGTTACCCCCCCCTCTCTGTCAACAGTGACAGGTGTGTGTTACCCCCCCTCCCTGCTGTCAACAGTGACAGGTGTTGTATTACCCCCCCCCCTGCTGTCAACAGTGACAGGTGTGTGTTACCCCCCCTGCTGTCAACAGTGACAGGTGTTTGTGTTACAGGTGTTGTGGCGTGATGAGAAGTTCCGAGCCAAGAAGAGGTGCAGAATGGAACAGGTGAGGCTCCTCCACCATCAACCTGGTACCTGGTGGTAAACCGTCTGACGGGTCGTGTTGTAGGGGCAGACAAGATGGGTAGTGAGGGGTTAACAGTGAGGTAAAGAATGGGGAAATTATAATAGCCTATTAACACTAGTCCAAGAGTCGTCTTCTCTATGTTCCTGTGACGTCCATGACAATAACAGTCAACGGCTTTATTCAAATTTAAATTTATACTGTTGCTGTTGGATTCAAGAGTACCAGATCCTATTGGTTCTGCTAAAATTTAAATTTAATCTATTGCTGTCGGATTCAAGAGTACCAGATCCTGTTGGTTCTGCTACAATTTAAATTTAAACTGTCGCCGTTGGATTCAAGAGTACCAGATCCTATTGGTTCTGCTAAAATTTAAATTTAATCTATTGCTGTCGGATTCAAGAGTACCAGATCCTGTTGGTTCTGCTACAATTTAAATTTAAACTGTCGCCGTTGGATTCAAGAGTACCAGATCCTATTGGTTCTGCTAAAATTTAAATTTAAACTGTCGTTGTTGGATTCAAGAGTACCAGATCCTGTTGGTTCTGCTAAAATTTAAATTTAAACTGTCGCCGTTGGATTCAAGAGTACCAGATCCTATTGGTTCTGCTAAAATTTAAATTTAAACTGTCGTTGTTGGATTCAAGAGTACCAGATCCTGTTGGTTCTGCTACAATTTAAATTCAAACTGTCATTGTTGGATTCAAGAGTATCAGATCCTGTTGGTTCTGCTACAATTTAAATTCAAACTGTCGCTGTCGGATTCAATAGTACCAGATCCTATTGGTATTCTGAAGCTTTTTCAAATTGCCTTACTAGGCATATCTGCCCGTCCTCATAAACCAAAGTCAAAGACCATTCCATCCACCCGCCAAACCCCTTATAGCTGTTTATGGTTGAAAAACAGTTTACACACGACTCACAACTGCTGCCGTCCGAACACTTCCGGAACAAGTGCTTCACTGACGACTGGTGTTCGAACCCCAACGCTGTAAATGCTTCACCCACGTACTACAAATACCAATAATCGCCAACAGAACCTAAACACCTAACCCTAACCTAGTCCTATATATGTACAATATGCTAATATATCATAATATTAATTTATATTTAAGAAAATTTATATTTTGAATGAACAGCATGTTAAAATTGATGAATTTATCTATGGGGTCGACCGTTGGATGGAATGGACTTGAGTCGAGGACGGGTTGAATGTCTGGGGTGCAAATTCTTGATTAATAAGTTGTAAACTAACTAATAATAATTTATTGTGTCTGGGGACAGGCTGCCAGTTTAGATATATGCTATAGGTTAGGCTTATATCTAAGTCTCTTAGATATAAGATATCTAAACCCGTGGAACCGCCTACCCGCCGAAGCCGTAAATCTCAAATACTTCAATTTAAATTTGAAACGTTTTTCAGTAGAAATGGGGGCACCTTTGACTAGTCGCCGGCTTCTTGTCCCCATGGAGACCACTTGAGAGGTATCCCTCAGGTAAATTCAAATAAACCATAGAGACAAAATAATATGCTAATTGGAGAATACAATAGTTAATGTTTCGACTGACTCCGTTTTCTTCGGAGGAACTGCACACAGTTGTTGAAAATGGGAAATTTGTCTTGCTTAAAAAAATGATATCTATTTAGAGGTAAACTACAGTATATTGGTTATATAAGCTTATCCGGACACGTTCTAACCTAACTATAGTAGTGGTTATACCTTATCTAGACACGTTCTAACCTAATCATAGCTGTGGTTACACCTTATCCAGTCGTGAAGGGCCAGCAGCTCCGAGCGGGAATGACACTTGTCATTGGCACATGACAGCCACGGCTCCCTGACCAGGCACTCTCCAGTGCCCGTGGGGGGTGTAGTGTAGCTCTTGGGCCCTGCCTCTCGGCCTGTTGTATCCGGGTGCCAGGAGGGAGGCGCCTGTATTGGCACACCTTATGGCAGTGCATGTCATATTGCAATAGACTTATTGCACACACACGTTATATATTGCAATAAAGTTATTGCATACATATGAGATATTGAGATATACAGCCAAGTGTCTCTTTTTGTCTCGAATACGTGTCAAACTATCCATGTATTGTTCTTTTTATTCCTCAGTTGGAAAATGGCGTGTCGTCCCATATTGCTCTCGATATTGTGTATGTAGTGATCATGTCCTTCTCTGAAGTGGTTGGGTTGAGTTCACTTGACCTCTCTGTAGCACAGTTCTCATATTTCCGGTTAAAGCTTGGTTGTAAGCCATTAAAACTTAAATTATAAAGTGTCGTAGCAGAGTGGGCTTCGTTCTCGGCTCACTGTCAGACACTAGTCTGACTTTTATTGTGTTCATTGTCTTTAAAGAATCTTTTATGTTACTGAACGTCATTCAGATATTATACCTGAGGGCCACTATAACCCTAGTGGCCTCGACGAGGACAGGAAGCCAGCGGCTTGTCGAAGGCCCCACCATTATATATTGGCTGGGGAAATATATCATGTCAGTACACATTAGATTAAGTTATTGAATACATGTCTTAATTAATATGTGTAGCTCATGTTGATGTGTTTTGTAATGTGGAGGAGGAGGAGGCTAGCGGCGGCGCGGGTGAGGACCGGGCCCCAGCAAGCACGGGGCCGAGCATGAGGTGTGAGGACCGGGCCCCAGCAAGCACGGGGCCGAGGATGAGGTGTGAGGACCGGGCCCCAGCAAGCACTTGGCCGAGCATGAGGTGTGAGGAGCGGGCCCCAGCAGGCACGGGGCCGAGCATGAGGTGTGAGGAGCGGGGCCAGACGGATAGTGTCCTCACTCCGCTCCTCACAGTCATCAAGAGGGAGGATGAGGACTTCACCGCTGGGGAGTCCGCTGCTACTAGCCCCGACTGTCACCTGGCGTCGGCAGACGCCGGCTCGGCGTCCCCCGACGCCTACCACGCTCGTTCGAGTTCACCGGGCGGCGTCCGTTCCTCTCCCTCGCCTGGCTTATGCATCAACGCCAACCCAGGTATGTCCAGCGTGCTTATTGTGGCTTGTCGGCTTGCTTGTACTCTTTCTCTGGGGTCAGATTCACGAAGCAGTTACGCAAGCACTTACGAACCTGGGGCCAGATTCACGAAGCAGTTACGCAAGCACTTACGAACGTGTACATCTTTCCTCAATCTTTGACGGCTTTGGTTACATTTATTAAACAGTTTACAAGCATGAAAACTTGCCAATCAACTGTTGTTATTGTTATAAACAGCCTCCTGGTGCTTCGGAGCTCATTAACTGTTTAATAATTGTAAACAAAGCCGCCAAAGATTGAGAAAAGAGGTACAGGTTCGCAAGTGCTTGCGTAACTGCTTCGTGAATCTGGCCCCCAGGTTCGCAAGTGCTTGCGCAACAGCTTCGTGAATCTGGCCACGGGTTCGTAAGTGCTTTCGTAACTACTTCGTGAATCTGGCCCCAGGTTCGCAAGTGCTTGCATAACTACTTCGTGAATCTGGCCCCAGGTTCGCAAGTGCTTGCGTAACTACTTCGTGAATCTGGCCCCAGGTTCGCAAGTGCTTGCGTAACTACTTCGTGAATCTGGCCCCAGGTTCGCAAGTGCTTGCGTAACTACTTCGTGAATCTGGCCCCAGGTTCGCAAGTGCTTGCGTAACTACTTCGTAAATCTGGCCCCCAAGTTCGTAAGTGCTTGCGTAACTACTTCGTGAATCTGGCCCCAGGTTCGCAAGTGCTTGCGTAACTACTTCGTGAATCTGGCCCCAGGTTCGCAAGTGCTTGCGTAACTACTTCGTGAATCTGGCCCCAGGTTCGTAAGTGCTTGCGTAACTACTTCGTGAATCTGGCCCCAGGTTCGCAAGTGCTTGCGTAACTACTTCGTGAATCTGGCCCCAGGTTCGTAAGTGCTTGCGTAACTACTTCGTGAATCTGGCCCCAGGTTCGCAAGTGCTTGCGTAACTTCTTCGTGAATCTGGCCCGGCCCCTAAAATAATAAATACCTATCATTTATATGTTATAATAGTTGTAAACTTGTGTCAGGAGAGGACGACCCAGTGAGTCCCCTGCCGGTGGAGACGCAGATGGACTCGTCCAGCAGCAGCTGGCCAGGGGACAAGGTGGACCCACCGGAGGAGTCAGGGGCGTCGCCCCCAGCCAGCGACGGCCATTATGGAGGCGGGAATGAGGATGCCAGGTCGCCAGCCCCTCCCTGGCGCCAGCAGGCCGACGGCCCTCCCGTCACCACCTCTTATGCTCACCAGAGTGAGCGAGAGTATCACAGGTTTGGTAATAATTATTCACAAATGCAGGCGATGAGTCACAATAACGTGGGCGAAGTATGTTGACCAGACCACACACTAGAAGATGAAGGGACGACGATGTTTCGGTCCGTCCTGGACCATTCTCAAGTCGATTGTGAGGATGGCATTCTTACAATCGACTTGAGAATGGTCCAAGACGGACCGAAACGTCGTCGTCCCTTCACCTTCTAGTATTTTGTCGTTCGGGTCCGTCCTGGACCATTCGAAAATCGATTGTGAGGATGTCATTCTCACAATCGACTTGAGAATGATCCAACATCCTGGTTCAGGCAGGACTCACTCTAGTGGATATCCAACATCCTGATGACATTGTAGACAGATAAATTTTCTACACAGTGATTGTAGGCTGTTATAGGCTTGAAGATATAAAAAAGTATCTACATAAATGACGAAGAAAGAAATTCATAATTTTTTAATATCCAATTATTATCAGGCTGATTATAATTATTATTACTTGTTCATCAACTCATTTTTGTTAATAATATGTTGAGAAAACATGATGATATGATTGATATTTGAATTGGTTGTATCTCGGTAAATATATGTGTTAAAGCCTTAATATTTAAAATTAGCAAAGAAAGAGTTAACAGAAAGAAACGTCCAGTGATGCGGTAATTCTAATGGTAGCATTTTGAAAGCGATTCTATTACTGGTTTTGATTTTGAGTTTTGAGAAAAATGACGATTTCGCCGAGGTGGCGATTTTTCCGTGGCAGCTCCGCTTTGCGCCATCTTTTGACAATTATTTACTGATTTAACTGACCGCTGAGCTGTGTAGCCGTCATGTCCCGAGGCACCATGCTTGTTTCTATCTTTTGGTCAGTTTTTTATTATTTGATTTAATCATTGACTATTTTCTGTTTCTATAGGAAATAAGGTAATTAAAAATCAAAAGAAAACAAAAGGTTTTTGCCGAGAAATGACCGGCTAGCTGTGTGATGCATCATACTGAACCGCTATATATATATATATTTATATAAGCATGAGTTATTCACTCAATTATTCCTTGTTTATGAACATTCTTTTGGATATCTCTGATCCTGACGACAATGAAAGCATATCTGAGAGCTGTTGATATCTTGCACTCTGAATATTGTAGAAGGCATCGCATCTATAGATATCTGCTTTCCTTTGATATAATTCTGGTATGTTGTTCCTCAGTGGGACTCCTATATACTCGTTACAACCGCCGGATTCCTTCGTGGGTATTCTACATCCTGATTATAATGTAGGATGTCTATCATCCTGAGATATCCAATATGATTAAAATAATGAGGGCAAATTCCTCATAGTGGACATCTAGCATCATGATTCAGGCAGGACTCTCCAGTGGACATTAAACATCCTGATTCTTGCAGGACTC
>WNGS01061956.1:0-14944 GCA_020271785.1 Procambarus virginalis | reverse complement strand
TTGGGATGTGTGTGTGTTAGAAAAAATATATGTTGTTTAAATATGCCATGGAGCGGAAAAAGAGGCCGAGAGACGGTACAATAGACAACCGACGATTAGAAAGGCGGGGTCAAGAGCTAACAGCTAAACTGGAAGTAAAATAAATAAAATATTAATACACACACATACATGTTTCACATGAATTGGGCTGAGGGCACGCACTGAGGGCTGATGGCCCGTCGAGGCCATCACAGATGTCATCGACGGGGCAGGAAGTCGGCGGTTGATCAAAGGGATCCCACACATCCTCAGATACCTGTAGGATTTTTCCTGGCTTAATTTTTTAAACGGAAGTAATGTATTGCGCATTTACGGCTGACAGCGGGTGGGTGGCGTTCCGGGGGTTTATTACACTCTAGTGAAAACAATCGCCATTCTCTATTTTAATTGCCGTTGTAGAGCTAGAAGCTGTATAGTAATTCATATCTGGATGAATATCTTTTCAATAATACCAGTTTTTTAAAGTATCGATTAAATACCAGTACTGTTATTGGACACCGCTCAATTGACAATGTCTCAACAAAGCAGGCTGAAGATGTGCGTGGATCCTGCTTTTGCAATGAGTGATCTTTTGCTTTTCAATGTGCGCCTTAAGTTGCCCCCTCTGTAACTACCGTTCTAAATACCACTTCTCCATCTTTCGCAAACATTCCCCACTATAATCTCCCCCCGTTCTGACCTCCGGTCCCCCTGGCCATCTTTGTCCCCCTGTCCCCAAATTGTTGTCACCCTGCCCACATTTTTTGTCTCTGTCCCGATCCCTTTCCCCCCTGTCCCATCTCTGTCCCCCTCTCTGGCCCATGTGTCACCACGTTAATCTCGGTCCCCCTGTCCCTCTCTATTCCATTGTCCCTCTCTCTGTCCCATTGTCCCTCCCTCTCTGTCCCCCGTCCTCGATGTCCTCCTGTTCCTATCTCTGTTCCCCTTTCCATCTCTCTGTTCCCCCCCCTGTCACTCTCTGTCCCCTGTCATCCTGTCCCCCTGCTTCCCTCCAACTGTGTCCACACTGCTCACATCTTTTTTGTCCTCTGTCCCGATCCCTTTCCCCGTCCTCTCCTCTGTCCCCTGTCCCTTCTGTCCCCCTGTCCCCCCTTCTCTCTCTCTTTCCATTTCTTTCTCTCCTCCTCCTCCCACCGTCTCCTGCTCCCTTGTCCCCTTGTCCTGTCATTCTCCACTCCCCTGTCCTCTCTGTCCTCCTGTTCCACTCTCTGCCCCTTCAATCACTCTCTGTCCCCCCCCGTCACTCTCTGGTCCCCCTGTCCATCTCTCTGTCTCCCCGTCCATCTCTCTGTCCCCTGTACCCTCTCGTCCCCCTGCCCACTCTTTCTGTCCTCTGTCCTTCATCTGTCCCCCTCCCTTTCCTCCAGTCCCCCTATCCATCTCTGTCCCCTTGTCCCTGTCTCTGTTCCCCTGTCCCTATCTCTGCCCCCTGTCCCTCTGTCCCCCTGTCCACCCTTTCTGCCCCCCTGTCCCTGTCCTTCTCTGTCTGTCCCTGTCCCTCTGCCCACTCTTTCTGTCTCCTGTCTCTCCTCTGTCCCCTCTCTCTTGGTCTCCTGCCCCCCTCTCCTCCCTCTGTCCCCCGGCCCCCCTCTCTAACCCTGTCCCTCTGTCTCTGTCCCCCTCTCTGTCCCTGTCTCCCTCCCTGTCCCACTGCCCCCCCCCTGTTCCCCCGTCCCTCCTCTGGCCTTGTCCGTTTGTCCCTGTCCCTCTGCTCCTATCCCTGTCCCTCTGTCTCTGCCTCTCCTCGTTTCTGCAATTCTCTGTGTCAGCCTATCTCTGTCTCTTTCCTTGCTCTATCTCTGTCATTCTCTCACTGACTTTGCATATCCTTATCTATCCGTCTCTGTGTCTAACATTCTCTCCCTGACTCTGTCTATATCTATTTCTCTGTCTCGGTCTTCATCTCTTTCTCTCCTCTCTCTCCCTCCTTCTCTCTCCTTCCTTCTCTCTCCTTCCTTCTCTCTCTCTCTCTCTCTCTCTCCTTCTCCTTCTCTCTCTCTCTCTCCTTCTCTCTCTCTCCTTCTCTCTCTCTCCTTCTCTCTCTCCTCCCCTCTCTCCCCTTACATACATACATACATTTATTTAACACATGTGGTACACGCACAAGGGGACACAGGTGGAAGCTGAGTACCCAAATGAGCCACAGAGAGATTATAGAAAGAACTTTTCAGTGTCAGAGTAGTTAATAAATGGAATGCATTAGGCAATAATGTGGTGGAGGCTGACTCCATACACAGTTTCAAATGTAGATATGACAGAGCCCAGTAGGCTCAGGAATCTGTACATCAGTTGATTGACGGTTGAGAGGCGGGACCAAAGAGCCAAAGTTCAACCCCCGCAACCATAACTAGGTTAGTACATACATACATACATACATAAGATATAAAACAGTGGAGGATTCCCAGGTAGAACAATCAACCACAATGCCCATTACCCCTTTACCCTGTTGTCCTTAACTTCACAACTATACAAGAGTCATTAACACGTGTAATGGCTGATCCCCCATCACGATAGCATGGGGAACAATTGCCTGACCCGCAGTCCGTCTTGCTCCTCAAATAATTTTCGGGTTAACATGAAAACATCTCTCGAGTTTATCTCTCTAATGTTGTTTTCCCATCTTTCATTTTATCAGCTTAGTTCCTTTATTATGCCCCAATTACTCATCCATTGAGCGGTAGTTAAACTGAACCCAAATTTAATAAAGTTCCTTTTGCTAAGCAAGCTACAGTCTTGATAAAGTCAGATATATTGTTTGTTAACACATTTCTCAACAATGAACAGTCAGTTTTATCAAGCTAACATATCCTAACACAACGAGTGAGAGTATTAACTGGTCTAATTATTTTATTAGACCAGTATATATTATTAGATTATACTGGTATATATATATATATATATATATATATATATATATATATATATATATATATATATATATATATATATATATATATATATATATATATATATATATATATATATAGTGCCTGTTCATTACAACTATTTAACACTGGGAAGGGATCAGGCTAAGGATTTGGGATGGGATGGAGAGGAATGGTGCCAAACCTGCACTTGAACGGCGGTCGGGGATTGAACACCTACTGTGCATTTAAATTACTAACTTACCTGAGAGTCTATATCCCTACATGTCAATGTTTGTGTATACTGGTAATGTGAGGAACATACAGAAGATAAGGGTAGCTGAACACCACAAAATGCTGAAGGACAACTTTATTAAAGTTGCATAATGAAATGTGTAAGTACTTCATTCATAATGATGTGCTGCTCGAAATCTTAGCGAAGTATCCAAAATTTGCTTACTGTAGGTAATGCATGCACATGACTGTAGAGCTGCCGCCCAGTTGGGTGGGTGTGCAGCAAGACTAGTAACTGTGTGACTCTCTATAGATGTAAAGTGCCTTGTATAGTGACTGTTGTGAGCCTCTTGTAATGTAACTTGTGACACCTCTTTGTGTCATTTGTGACACAAAGATTATTGATGTGTGTATTTGTGTGGGTGATTAGATATGTATGTGTATGTATATGTGTATACGTATATATATATATACATATGTACATGTATGTATGAAGGTGTGTACATGTGTATACAACATTGATAATTTTGTTACTAGCGTCAAACATTGTTATTTGCTTAGCTAAACGAACTAGAGGGTTCAGTTCCTGAACCGATTATGTGCCTCTGTAATCCTTTACACCACCGCCCACGAGATGGGTATGGGGTGCATAATAAAGAAAGAAATATAAGAAATTGAAATTGCATATTACGGTTATTGACATTCAATAATAGTAAGATAAAGCAATGAGGACCAAATGGGAGACCAGTGATCAGATGAATATTACAGACTCAAGGGTAGCCTTCTCTTCTTGTATATAAATGAAAAAATTAATTCATTTGTTTAATTGACATCATGGAAATGGTACATTAATTTGGTACATTACATCAATAATAATGGACATCAATTTGAACATTCGCAAACATGTTTGAAGAATCATGTTTGCGAATGTTCAAATTGATGTCCATTATTGTCCAGACAACGCTGATAACGCGCACCAAGGGATCAAAGAGTGTGTACATTTTTTTGAAACACGAGTACATTTTATTGAAACCCCCTGTAATGCTTGCAGGCGAGAACAGTTGTGAACGCCAGCTAGCGCACAAGTACATGAGCGCCCAAAATACTTTTACATAAAAGACATGTACAGAGAGGCGTGTGGCTTCTGACTACTTTTTTATTGATTAATATTAAATATTAGGCGCTTACCTATAATAGTTATCATTTTATACAAGTATAACTATCACATAATAAATATAAAAGGAGTTTATCCAAAAACTGACAGAAGTGTTGTGTTTTGTGCGTTGTATCGTGTTTGTGGGCATTCGGGTGTGTTGTGTTTACGCTGGCGGGCGGCGTCCTTACGGACTCCGGATTATGTCTATTACATCACCAAACTTCATTTAATAACTATATGCCTGTTAAGTAGAAGATTTTATTTGTTAATAGCATTATATTGTCGTTTTAATATGGAACACGTACACATATGCGAAACGTCGAAAGCTGGTGTCCGAAGTTGTAAATATATTAGTGTGCGATGTTGTCAATGTACGGAGTGACTTGTATCCCCATAGATCGCCTCCTTGAATAATCGACGAACAACAACCAAGAAATTCTCAACTTACAAACTGTTGCAAATAATGCAATGGATCAAATACGTAAGGTTCAGGCAGAGGAAACCCTCTCAGCTCAAAGTAACCTCCTTCAAAAGCTGGAAAAACAGATCAATCTCCTTCACATTCACCAGGCGGCTTCCGAAGAGGGTCCGTCTAATTACCACAAGCTACCACAGGCTACACAGGCTTCAGAAAGCTTCCTGACAATACGTTAGTAATGAATATATATGATATGTTAGGTTAGGCTGACGTAACCTAACCTAACCTAACCTATCCTAACCTAACCTAACCTATCCTAACCTAACCTAACCTAACCTAACTTTACCAAACAAAACCTAACCTACCCTAACCGAAGCTTGGATCGTCGACTTGATTTGGCGTCACCAGCTTTTTATTTTCGTCTAATTTCTTTATAAAAAGATACTTTTTCAGATTAAAATTATGTTTTTTCGTGTTGTACATTCAGCACCAACATTATAATGAGTAAATATATCATATTTATTCATTATTAACGTATTACCAGGAAGCTTTCTGAAGCCTGTGTAGCCTGTGGTAATTAGACGGACCGTCCGAAGATGGCCTAGAGCAACAACAACTTCATGACTCCCTGATAATTAGCTCTACTGATCTACCTGAGGAACAACAAGGTGAGAATTGTTGTAACATAGCCCACACCCTAATTAATTCAAAGATCAAAGTCAGCCCCTGCCAGTTTGGCTTCAGGTCCCAAAAGAGCACCAACGATGCAATCATTAGTCTCCTTGACGTAATCTACTCAGCACTTGACAAAAATGAGTTTCCGATTGGACTCTTCATTGACCTAAGAAAAGCCTTTGATACTGTTAATCACAACTACCTCTTACTTAAACTCCAGCATTATGGAATCCGAGGCCTTGCCCTTGACTACATCCGATCCTATCTTAGTGACAGACACCAATATGTAACTATCAATGAAACAACTTCTTCCACCCTACCAATTACCGTTGGAGTGCCACAGGGCAGCATCTTAGGACCTCTTCTATTTCTTATATATATAAACGATCTGCCTAATGTCTCTAATATTCTCAAACCTATATTGTTTGCTGACGATACTACTCTTATCTATTCAGACCTCAACCCACATACACTAAATAATGTTGTGAATAATGAATTAAAAAAAGTCCACTTATGGATGTCAACTAACAAACTAACATTAAACATCGAAAAGACTTACTACATCTTATTTGGAAGCAAATCATCAAATGCAATTCAGCTACAGATAGACAACATTAACATCAGTAATAAAAATGATGGCAAGTTTCTTGGCCTATTCCTAGACAAGAGACTCAACTTCAGCACCCACATTCAACACATAACTAAGAAAGTCTCTAAGACAGTTGGTATACTCTCCAAAATCAGATATTATGTTCCTAACTCTGCTCTCCTCTCTCTCTATTATGCTCTAATCTACCCCTATCTTAATTATGGTATCTGTGCATGGGGGTCTACCACTGCAAACCACCTTAAGCCCATCATCACCCAGCAAAAATCTGCTATCAGAATAATAACTAACTCTGCTTTCAGACAACACTCAGCTCCCTTGTTTAAATCCCTAAACTTGCTAAATATTAACTCCCTCCATACATTCTCTTGTGTCAACTACATCTACAAAACCCTGTTCTTAAATGCAAACCATGCTCTGAAACTCTCTCTGGACAGATGTAATAGGACCCATTATCACCACACCAGAAATAAATATCTCTTTGATATCCCCAGGGTCAAACTTAATCTGTGTAAACACTCTATGCAAATTAAGGGACCTAGTCTATGGAACTCACTCCCTAGTGAATTGAAAAACTGTAAAACTTTTGCCTTATTTAAAAACAAAACCAAAAAGTACTTAATTTCATCTTCTTAGTTTCCTACACTGAGCTTTATTTTTTGCTCTGTATCTAGTGTTACCCAATCTCCTAATTCTTATGTACTTAACCCAAACAACCTTATCATTGTGGTCATTGCTGTCTTCCTTTATGTGCTAGCCATTCGCTGTATTGTGCCTACCAAATTTTGTCAACTACCATTCAAGCTTTCATTGCAATCAATCTTAGCTACCTAAGTGCTTTATTATACTGTACCTACAATTTTCTCTCATCTTTTTTTTTTCTTTTTTCTTTTCTTGCCATGTAACTGTTATCATTTCTTTTTTATAATTTTTGCTAGTATTTACCTACTAAAAATTTTCTTAGATTAAGGACCTGCCCGAAACGCTGCGCGTACTAGTGGCTTTACAAGATTGTAATTACCATATTATATATTCTCACATTCCCAATGTACCTTCTTGTATATGAATAAATAAATAAATAAATAAAAATAAATAAATAAATAAATAAATGTTGCTATCAAATCAGCTATCAGGTTAGATAAAAACAGTTCCCGTAGCAGTAGGAGATTGCTCATCAAACTTGCAGATCCCTCTGTTAAGTTTGACCTTATACAATCAGCTGCTAAGCAAAAAACCAACCTCTATATAAATGAGTGTCTTACAAAGCAGCGTGGATCCCTCCTCTTCAGGCTGCGTCAAATTCGCAAACTGAACCCTGGTCTTATCAAGCAGTGTTACACTAGGAATGGAACGATCATTGCTAAGAAGGAAAGTGCAGGAAAAAGATATGAAATAAAGTGTGACCAACAACTACTGGCCTTCTTTAGTGATTGTGGTATATCTGAAAACCTGAACCCGACCAATGCCAGTACTTAAAATAACTCTTTCAGTGCCTGAGCCTAACCTAACATAATCTAACTTTGTCCAAGGTGCTGTCTCTGCATTACCATTTACCTAATGTTCTCTCATTCATATGATCTTCTAAATAATCCGTCAAGTCTCCATGCAATTATCCAAGCATCTACCTCAGTATCATTGTAAAATTTTACTCTTAAATCTAATCTTACCCTATTTTTAAATTTTAAATTTAATTGTGCTTGAATTGTATAATATGAGCTATGTAACTGGGGAGCTTCCAAAGTCATGGACCAACAGTCTTATTATTCCCATTCCTAAACCAAACCAGCAGAGTGCTTTTCGCCCAGTCTCCCTCACTAGTTGTCTCTGTAAGTGTCTTGAGAGGATGGTTCTCAACCGTCTCCTTTACAGAATTAGTAACATGTTGTCTCCCCAGATATATGGCTTTACGCATGGAAAGAGTGTACATCACTGTATTACCACATTCCTCACCCTGCATACTGATAGATCATACACCACTTTCCTAGATCTTAAGTCAGCCTTTGACATTGCTAACCCACTCGTCATTCTGAGCGAACTTGCTAAAATGAATGTTGGAGGATGGCTTTTACGGTGGATAAGAGGCTATCTATCCAACAGGAAGTCATCTGTACTATTCCAAGGGCATAGGAGTGTAACGAGAGATTTTGAACTTGGCACTCCACAGGGAGGTGTCCTCAGTCCTACTCTGTTCAATGTGTTAATCAATGCACTTCTAAACTCAGTAACTAGGAGCCCAAGCGAACACATCATTAGCTATGCGGATGATATACTGATCCACACCAATGGGTATACCAACACCCAAAATGTTCTGAACTCTGTATTGCACACATGTCAGGAACTAGGCTTGGTCATCTCAGTAGAGAAAACAAAGATCCTGAACCGACGCCCACCCAGGCGGGGTGGGGCCGTTCGCAAAATGCAGTTGCATGATGGCTCTCTGCTCGACTATGTAACTAGATACAAATACCTTGGTCTTGAAGTTCCACTGTACCGCAATGTTGTAGCCAGACTGGGTCGCCAATGTAGAGAGAGGCTCCGTGCTCTCGAGGCTGTGGCAGGCTACCATCCAAGCTATGGTGCAAATGTGAGAATTGTCAAAATGATGTATCTCTCATATATTAGGTCTCTGATTGATTATGCTGCACCCATGCTTGCTCTAGTGCCTGAGAGAATGCTTGGAGGGCTGGAAAAGATGCAAAACGAAGCCATGAGGATTATCCTCGGATGCCCCCGTACAACTAAATTACTAAACATGAGGAAGGAACTGAATATTTCATGTGTAAGTGATCGTATCACTGAAATTAATGCTTTAATTGGTATCAAGATGTTTAGGCTAACCCACCCTAACCCCTGCACTGAAGCCCTCCAAGCCTTCTTCCTTGAAGGTCAGCATCCCTCCAAATGGATTACTGTAACTGCCAATGTGCTCAGAATGTATAACTTTCATCACCCCCACCAAGAGCGACAACAACAACACTTTCCTGCCCCATGGGAGATCACTCCTTTCCAAATTACTGTTCCCCCTTTCCCACCCAAGAAGCTGATTAAAGAACAGGCCTTGCTTCGACAAGAAGCAAAGTACAATGCCTTAAGCCAAATTGATGCTTTAGTCAGAGAGCGCTCCCTTTCCCAGATTATTTACACTGATGGATCCTTGCATCAGTCCTATGGTGCAGCTGGAAGTGCAGTTGTTGTGACTGGGAGAGATGGTTCCATCTCCCATGAGTGTGGAGCGAGACTAAGTAACTGGGCCTCCACTCTTCAAACAGAATTGGTTGCCATAATCCTTGCACTAGAGCGCGTATATGAATCCAAAGTTGACACGCTAATTGTAAGTGACTCCTTGTCATCCTTGACTGCCCTCAGCTCTCCAAGGCATAACTGTGACGTGCTTATCTCTGAAGCTAGACACAGATATAGTGAAATAATCAATGATGGAGTCAGAGTTTGTCTCCTGTGGATTCCTTCCCATATTGGTCTCCGAATGCATGATAGAACTGATGAGCTAGCCAAGACTTTTGCTCGTAAAGAGGGAATTGATTACCAACTTGGACTGCCTTTCAGCAGCCTGAGGGCAGTAATATCCCAGGAACATCAACTAAATTTCGGAGGCTTGAGGCAAAGTGAAATTCACACCAGTTACTCCATCTATCATCATTCTATTATGCATGAAGAACCGCACGTCTATGGGGCATCCAATAATGTTAGCAGACTTCTAGATGTTACCACTGCTAGGCTTAGGCTCGGCTACAAGTACCTCTGGGAGTTTGTAACATCTGCTGATGTAGATTTGACTAAATGTAAACTCTGTCAGCAGAACTATTCGCATACTTTGCGTCATTATATAATGGAATGTGAAAAAATTGCGGAATTTAGAGATAACACCATCAATAGTGTCCAAGAAATGTGTAAGTACTTCATTCACAATGATGTGCTGCCCGAAATTTTAGCGAAGTATCCAAAATTTGCTTACTGTCGGTAATGCATGCACATGACTGTAAAGCTGCCGCCCAGTTGGGTGGGTGTGCAGCAAGACTAGTAACTGTGTGACTCACTATAGATGTAAAGTGCCTTGTATAGTGACTGTTGTGAGCCTCTTGTAGTGTCACTTGTGACACCTCTTTGTGTCACTTGTGACACAAAGATTGATTCTTGATGTGTGTATTTGTGTGGGTGATTAGATATGTATGTGTATGTATATGTGTATACGTATATATATATGTACATGTATGTATGAGGGTGTGTACATGTGTATACAACATTGATAATTTTGTAACTAGCGTCAAACATTGTTATTTGCTTAGCTAAACGAACTAGAGGGTTCAGTTCCTGAACCGATTATGTGCCTCTGTATCCTTTACACCACCGCCCACGGGATGGGTATGGGGTGCATAATAAAGAAAGAAATTGAATTGAATTGATTTATGTCATCTATTGAAAAGTAATATTGATCTCATTTTGTTCTCTTAATTAAGTTCATACTAATTATAGTTTAAAAACTAAGCTAATTAAAATTTATTATCTTTAAGATTATTTTACTTTACAATTATCATTTGTCAAATTTTTTATATATTCATCTTGACAGTCTCTACCGATTTTTTGTTCTCTACACCAAACTTGTGTATCCTCCATGGCTATCTAGTGTCCTTATTCTACTTCTAATTGTTTATATTCTTTTGTTTACTTGCAATTATTGTGTGTTTTGCTATAATTATTCTTTAATTTTAGTAGACTTAGTACTTTGTAAGCTTTTATTGTATTGTTATATTATTGTGTTTTGCTATAATTACTTTCTATTTACAGCAGATTTAGTATTTAACTGCTCCTGTAATTGCTTATCTTATTGTATCGTGACATTATTTATCTATATGCTTACTGATATTGATCCTGATCGAAATCTTCTGTCCCACATCCACACAAATCAGCACATTGATCATCATTATTGCAGGTATTACACAACAAATCTTGCAAAAAACAAACTCCTAAATAGCACCTGCTTATCAGTTTTCAACCAAAATGTCAGGTCACTTGGTAAACATTTTGATGATATAAATGCACTACTTACAGCACTAGGTACTAAATTATCATTCATCATTTTAACGGAAACTTGGCTAAGTAATGACTATACCCAATTCTACAATTTAGCTGGTTATAAAGCCATTCATAACTGCAGGCCTAATAAAAAAGGAGGTGGCACTGCAATATATTACAAAGATACCTTCATTTGCAATAGTGTTATTAGTGATAGAGATGACTATTGTGAATATACCTTTGCCAAGTTCTCCAGTAAATCCCTTAAATCCTCCCTGACTATCGGTGCCATCTATAGATTTCCTAATACCAACATAGCTTCATTCTCAGACAACATAAGGAATCTTATCACAAATAACAATCTCAACAAAAATCACATCATTCTGGGAGGTGATTTCAATATTGACCTGGGTCTTCTAAAAAACCCTCAAGTTGACTATTTCCGTAACAGCATGCACTCCTGTATGCTAATCGCTACAATCACCAAGCCCACCCGAGTCACTCAAACATCTGCCACTTTCTGGATCACCTATGGACTAATATAACAGATCCCCTTACATCTGGGTAATTTATGACAGAACAACTGACCACTATCCTACCTTCCTCATAGCAAACATGGACACAACACCACCTGAAACCAAGAAACTCTCATTCAGGCTACACAGTGAATCAGCTTTAGGCAATCTCTCTAATGCACTTCACAATGTTAACTGGGAATCTGAATTTAATAATACACAGGATATGAACTCATTAACTAACCTCTTTCTCTCCAAAACTCTAAGCCTCTACAACACTCATTGTCCCCTCCTTACCAAACAAGTAACTGACAAAAGAAAAAATAACCTGTGACTCATAAGTGGCATAATTAAATCAATCAACAAAAAACATGAATATGAAAAGAAATTTAGGAGTGGCCTAGTTACAAAGGAAGTAGTTAAAAGGTACTCATCTGTGCTTACCAGTATCATAAGAAAAGCTAAACTTTCATATTATGAGACTAGATTCAAAGAAGCAAAAAGCAACATGAAAACACATGGAATACCATCTCTAATATCCTAGGAACTAAACAACACTCCCACAACCAGATAACACTCTCTAAGGATGGCCTTACACCGTCATCTGATTTAGAAATGGCGAATGAATTTAATAGCTTCTTTTCATCAATTGGTGCTAACCTTGCAAGTAAAATCCCACAGACTCAGATACATATCAACACATATCTCTCAGGCAGCTATCCAAACTCTCTTCTCCTTTCACCAGTCAGCCCGACAGATGTTGTGTCCATCATACACTCACTAAAAACCGAAGCTGGGAACATCAATGAATCCCATCCATTGTATATAAGAGCCTCCCATGCTCTTACGCCACTATAGCTCTGCTGTTCAACAAATCCCTTGAGTGTCGTACCTCCCTGATATCCTTAACCCTCAAACCGCTAGGGCCCAAATGGAATTCACACCCACAGGCGCAACAAAAAAAAATCCAAAAAATTCTTTCGTCTTATAGAAGTGTTTATTTTTGTTCCCTGATCACGGAAAAAATAACAAAAAAATCGTAGGTGGCATATTTTAGCCGCAGTAGGGTAGGGAAGTGTGGCAAAAAAGGGGCGTTGGCAGAGCCTTCGCCAGACGAGGTCTACTCCGCCCGAGCTGTCAGACGGCAGTTGCCACAAATATATTATTACCTAATTATTTCAATGTCTCTGATTGATTTTTTCTTAGTTTTTTTGCAGTAATATTATTCCATACAGTGAATTGTGGTATATTTATATTATAAAATGTGTGAACCATCGCTGTACTCAAAATTATGGTGTGCATATAAGTGATTCAATTATTATGTTCATAAAACAATAAACAAATAGTTTTGCTGTTGTTACACTATATACACAGGTTATATATAAGTATCTGCATGTTTTGTTCACCATAACGAACTACTAAGTTGGTCTTGTGAGTCAAAAAGCAACGAGGAGTGGCCGCCACACACCAGCGAGCCACTCACTGCCACTCCCTCCCTCAACACCACCTCACTCACCCTCATTACCTCCACAATACTGTTTTTGCATTTATTCACTATACACAGACGTTATATATACGTATTTACATGTTTTGTTCACCATAACTGTACATCTAAGCTTGTATGGTGAGTAAAGGCACAAAGACGTAGCTACTCCACAGTCAGCTGATCGGCGGCCACCCTCAAGGCCAGACGCACTAATATTTCTCTCCAACAATATTGGTTGTGGTGTTATTACGCTATATACACACATTATATAAGTATCTACCTGTTTTATTCACCATACTTGTACAAATAAGCTGGTATGGTGCCCAAAGACCATAGTGGCCACCAGTAAACAACATGCCAAGTCGTGCAGACGACGCTCTCCCTCACCAAAATGGCGGCTCCCAACCTACTCCTCTCGCTGTTATCTCACACTATACACACGTTATATATAAGTATCTACATTTGTGTTCACCATAGCGAACCACTAAGCTGGTATGGTGAGTGCAGTCAATAAATGGTGGCCACACACAGTCAGAAGACGACCCACAACCCTCCCTCCACAGCCGTACTCTCCCTCCATCGAGCACAGCGCTAAATATCTCCACAATCAAGCTGTTATCAGAATCCTGGTCAGTTTTATCAATTCAGGGGCTTCAGTAATACTATCACTGCTAAATAATAGCAGTATCATTTATATTATGGCATTTGTAGGCGATGCTGTGGTCACAAGCTGAACAGCGCGTGCTGTGAGCTCGTGCTGCGTGCGCCAGCCTTGGTGGCTGGCTCAATACTGACGCTCTCACACCAAGAATGTTGGGCTGGATTTTTTTTCTAGGTGGCATCTGGCAACTATCAGTCGTGGCTGTACTATAGCTGCCCCTATCCCAGGCGGGCGTTTAAATTATAGCGCTAGACACGAAATCATATATAATGATGTGCGCGGTTTCGGTTTTGTCACTGATATCATTATATATATGATATGCGCGGTTTGAGGGTTAAACGCAAGAGTAACGCCAGTTCATAAGCGAGGTAATGCCGGCAGACAAAACAACTATAGACCCATTTTTCGAACCTAACCCATTCTATCAAAATATTTGAAAAAACTATCTACAACAGCTCCTACTCCTATCCGTAAAATTCGACATCTTAGCACCTGTCTTTGGCTTCCGCTCCCAAAGAGTACCAACGATGCAATTATTAGTCTCCTTGATATAATTTACTCAGCCCTTGACAAAATGAGTTCCGATTGGACTCTTCATTGACCTGAGAAAGGCCTTTGATACTGTTAATCACAATTACCTCTTACGTAAACCCATCATTATGGAATCTGAGACCTGCACTGGACTATATCCATCCTATCTTAGTGATAGACACCAATGTGAGCCATCAATAATATAACCTCTCCCACTCTACCAATAACCGTTGGAGAGCCATAGGGCAGCATCTTGGACCTCTTCTATTTCTTATAAACATTAATGATCTGCCTAATGTCTCTATCATTCTGAAACCTATTTTGTTTGCTGATGATACTACCCTCATCTACTCTAACCCCAACCACACACTTTAAATAATGTAGTTAATAATGAACTAAAAAAGTCCACTTATGGATGTTAACCAACAAACTAACACTTAATATAGAAAAGACCTACTACATCTTATTTGGAAGCAAATCTACAAATGCATTCAGCTTCAGATAGACATGTAACCATTAGCAATAAAAATGATAGAAAATTTCTTGGCCTATTCTAGACAAGAGACTCAACTTCAGTACTCACATACAACACATAACTAAGAAGTCTCTAAAACAGTTGGTATACTCTCCAAAATCAGATACTATGTACCTAACTCTGCTCTCATCTCTCTATATTATGCACTAATCTATCCCTATCTCAACTATGGTATCTGTGCATGGGGTTCAA
>WNGS01061943.1:0-14067 GCA_020271785.1 Procambarus virginalis | reverse complement strand
CTACCGATTTTCGTATCATCGGCAATTTGCAATGTGCTACTCAAACTGAATCTAAATCATTTATATATATTATAAACAACAGAGGTCCCAAGACAGAGCCTTGAGGCACTCCACTTACAACATTTTCCCACTCTGACTTGACTCCATTTATACAACTCTCTGTTTCCTTTGGATAGCCATGCCCTAATCCAGCTTAATATAGCACCACCAATACCATGAGCCTCTATCTTTAATCAGTCTTCATCTGTGGCACTGTATCATAAAGCTTTGCTAAAGTAAGGTACACAACATCACAATCCTTACCACTATCACTGCCTCAACTATGCTAGAATAAAAAGATAACAATTGTTAAACATGAACGGCCATTTATAAAACCATGTTGCGACTCAATTATTATTTATGTTTTCAAGATGAAGACGAATTTTATTTGCTATTATAGATTCGAGTAACTTCCACAATAGACGTTAGGCTAATTGGTCGATAGTTAGACGCAAGTGATGATCTCCTTTCTTAAAACTGGTATCACATTAGCAACTTTCCAAAACTCTGGCACTGTGCCTGACTCTATTGATTTATTAAATATGATTGACAGGGGGTCACAAAGCTCCTCTTTGCATCTTCAGCACTCTGGCAAACACTTCATCCGGCCCTGGGGATTTGTTTGGTTTGAGTTTTACTATTTGTTTAAGAACATCCTCCCTGGTAACTGCTAAACTCGTAACCTGTCCTCGTCCCACCCACATAGAATTGTTGGGCTGAAGGCATATTGTTAAGTTCCTCTTTAGTAAATACAGATACAAAATATTTATTAAAAATACTACTCATCTCTTCATCACTATCTGTTATTTGACCTGTCTCAGTTTTTAATGGACCTATCCTTGCCCTAGTCTTAGTTCGATATGACTGAAAAACCCTTTAGGATTTGTCTTTGCTTGCCCTGCTATACGAACTTCATAGTTTCTTTTTGCTTTCCTTATCTCTTTTTAACATTTCTAACTAGTTGTACGAATTCCTGTTCTAAAGTGACCTCCCCATTTTTAATCCTCTTGTACCAAGCTCTCTTTTTACCTATAAGATTCTTCAAATTCTTTGTTATCCACTTTGGGTCATTAGTAATCGATCTATTCAATTTGTGTGGTATACTACGTTCCTGTGCTTTGTTTAGAATATTCTTAAATACGTTATAAATTGAATCTACATCGAAATCCCCATTTACATCACCTATCGCTGGGTTCATGTCTCGCTCCAAGACCGGCCCACACCCCATACCCAAGACTTTCCAATCAATTTGACCCAAAAAATTCTTAGGCTATTAAAATCAGCTTTCGAAAATCTGGCACTTAACAGAATTTTCTCCTACAGGTCTATTCCATTCTATGCCAAATCTGATTTCTTTGTGATCACTTTCCTAGCTCACTCCCTATTTCGATGTCATTAATTTCTTCTGCTTCACTATTCACTAATTAATTTCTAGAAAATCTTCTGCTTCACTATTCCCTGTTTGTTCAACCAGTTTATTACACTAAAATTAAAGTTATCCATGACATAAATACTGTTAGATCTAGATGCCCTAGATATTTCATCCCATAGATGCTTTGCTTCCATTCTGTCTAAATTTGGTGGCCTATATATAACTCCAATTATAATTTTTTGCTTTTTCGTTTAATTCTATCCAAATAGTTTCTGTGTGTGGCTCAGTTTGATTCCCTCTTTGAGACTACATTTCAAATTGTCCCTAACGTATATGGCTACTCCACCACCTCGTCTAATATATCTATCTGTGTGAAATAGTTTAAATCCATTTATTTGATATTCGGCTAATAGTTCTCTATTATCAACATTCATCCACGTTTCGGTAAGTGCAATAATATCTATTTTTTCTGTGCAGACAAGAGCATTTAATTCGTTAATTTTATTTCTTAGACTTCTACTGTTTGTGTAATATACCCTAAGTGAATTGTTATTCTATACCCTAAGAAGACTCACTATCACTTCAAGTTGATCTAAATAGGATTTTGAAATGGTCAAAAGATTGGCAGACGCAGTTAAATGCTGATAAATGTAAAAGTTCTGAAGCTATAATTCCCCAAATTAGAAATCTTTCATATGGAGAAAGATTAACAAAGCTTAAATTGCATTCACTGGAAAGGCGAAGAGTTAGGGGTGACATGATAGAGGTTTACAAGTGGATGAATGGACATAACAAAGGGGATATTAATAGGTTATTAAAAGTATCAACACAAGACAGAACTCGAAACAATGGGTATAAATTGGATAAGTTTAGATTTAGGTAAATACTGGTTCGGTAACAGGGTTGTTGATTTGTGGAACCAATTACCGCGTAACGTGATGGAGGTGGGGTCCCTCGATTGTTTCAAGCGTGGGTTGGACATGTATATGAGTGGGATTTGGTGGTTATAGATAGGAGCTGCCTCGTATGGGCCAATAGGCCTTCTGCAGTTACCTTTGTTCTTATGTTCACAATCAGAAACCATTCACACTGCTCCCTTGTAAGCGCATTTTGATATGTTTCTGTCACACTCGTTATTGCTAGCGAGTGAATGGTTTGGGAGACGCTCGGTGGCATGATGTAATGTTATTATAATGTTAAATTTATACATAAAATATACATAAGAACCTGTTACAGTTGTAATGAACTTGTATCTGACCTGGTGATAAGGGGAGGGAGGGTTCAAGAAAGTTGTAAACGGGATTTGCGCCTCACCCATCGCACGAGAGGTGCAACCCTTTATAAGCAATGGATACGGCACATATTGAGTTTAATATCGACTGTGCAACGATACGCTCCAATACAGCCTTCTACAAACGGATTTTCTTCAGTGACGCTGTCATCGACTGTGCCGTTACCATCTCCAGTGCTATGAGATCCGACACTCCCCAAGTTGACTGCGAGATGGGTTGAGGTCAAGTAAGTTTACTGAGATAATAATACACAACCATGAGATAGAATACGTTGACCAGACCACACACTAGATCTTGAGAATGGTCCAGGACGGACCGAAACGTCGTCGTCCCATCACCTTTTTGTGTGTGGTCTACATACTTTAGCCACGTTATTGTGACTCATCGCCTGAACTGAGATAGAAATAGATTGTAGGCTCTTTCTGCCCTCACCTCATCTAGTTCTCTATCTAGATATAAATTTCTCGATAGTTATCGATCTAGAACCACTTCCAGATCTCTCTTTTTTTCCTCACATAATTTCCAGGTTGTGTGTGTGGTTTATGTTCTCTTATTCAACATTCATTTCACTTATTTTGTCTAGGTCTACTTGAAAGGCATGACAATCGTCAAGTTTCTTAACTTCCCTAGTATCTTAGCATCATCAGCAAACATGTTCATATAATTCTGTATTCTTTCTGGTTGGTCCTTTATGTAGGCAAGAACATGAAGTTTTCCGAACAACATCTTATGTATTACATACAGGAATCACACTAACGTGATGCATGAAATGAACAATGCATCATTTGATGCATCACGTTAGTGTGATTTCTGTGTGTAATGATATAAGGGCGAAGAGGGAGAACGACATAGCTCGAATGCAGGGGAGAGTTGTGTAAAAACCTGGTTTGTGCCTCGGAGAGGCTGCAGGGTCCAGTAAGTTCAACTCTTTTTAACCCTGTCGTAGCTCAGTCGATTAAGGTAGTGTCTGGGATGCTCCCGGTCGCAGGTTCGAATCCTCGTCACGGCCCTTGTGGATTTGTTCATCTTATGTGTTACTCTGACGAAAGTTTTTTTCATATCCAGAAAAAATGCAGTCACCCCAACCATTTTTTCAGTAAAATCTGAGCCTCTCATAAAAACTGCGTAAATTCGTTACAACCCAAAGTTTTTCAGATCTCATTTCAAGGTTAATGTCTGGTATTATATATTTTTCTACAGGAATTCTGTAGAAAACAGAACTCTTTCTGTCTTCTGTAGAAGACAGAAATTCTGTAGAAAACAGACAAAAACTCTGAAAAACTCATTAAAATGTTAACTGTTATGTACTCTTAGCCGTTTCATCGGCTTTCTCATTTAATGGGATTTCAGCATGGGGATGGGATTCAGTTTATGGTTGTTGCCTGCTCCAAGATGCAAAATGCTGGTAATTATTTCCTCGTTGACTTTTCACTGCTTTTTTATCTAACGTTTGAAGTGTAGCTTTTTAGTCTTTGTGTATGATTGCATTATGAGTGTTTTGTCCAATTACATATGCGATTGCCTGTTGTATGGCAAACAGCTCAGTTTGGGTTGATGATACTGGTCCTCACAGTCTGCAATATGCCTGTACACTGGCCATACAGGGCCAACGCTCTCATATTCTTTGTCAACCAATCCGTCTGTGAAGATTTGGGCGGGTCCTGCTACTGCTGCTCATCTATCACTTTTCCTACCAATTTCCTGTAGTTTCCTAATTATTTCCATCAGATAAACTTAGATTCCGTTAAGGGTGACCCTCAAGGGACGAACTTTCACTTTTTTCAATTCTCCTGTAGTCGCAGGCATTCTCTTTGGTTGTAAGACCTTCCACTAGTCCCACCATTTTCTCTACTACTTTTGCTTCTTCTACAGGTCTTTCAGTCCTAGATGTTTTCTCCTTTTTCGTTTTGTTTTTGCAACCACACATTAATATGGACTTATTATGGTCGACTCTGTTTTGCCAGTTCCTACTTTGAAATATCATCATTTGTTTGCATCAAACATTGAAATAAAATCAAACTATTTGTTTGATTTTTATTTCAATTTACTACTTTACTTCCCTTGCACTTTTTTTCAAAAACTTTCAACCTAAACTCTATTTATTGGGACATCACTCATCCTCTTGTACAGTATCATCCTCACGGCCCTATGTGTATCCTCTTTTCACGGTCCTGTGTGAATCCTCATTTCACGATCCTCATCATCCTCTACAATATGTAGGCATTAGCACATATTCACAACACTAGCTAGCTAATATTCACAACACAACTTACGTTGTCAAGTAAGAAAACTCACGGATTAACTTTCCGGATGTCAGTTATAACAATTTCTGGAATTCCATAATTAGGCATTTATAATATTTTGTTCAAAACATTATGGAATCCTCATGTCGTTTTCCCCTTTGGTTAGCATTGTATGTCAATGTGTCCGTCGTGCTTATATGTATTCATGTATCCTGTGTCCAGTGCCTCTCCTTAGTATCACGTAAAACGTATAGCAAATGCTAACCATAATTTGCTTGTCAGTTGCTGCAAAATTAAGAAGCCAACAAGTTTGATAACGTGTGATAACGTATACAACGAATATTCATGCAACCTTTGTTTTTCTTTCACAGTAGCTGTCAACAATGTCACCTGATACCTGTGCTTCCAAGACCCGTGTCCTGCGATCTTCCTTCTAGCGTCATCCTTACCTCATGTTCTCATTGGCTGAATGATCATGACATCACTGATGATGGCAGAAAAGTTAATGTTTCTGGTAACGGTGACTTGCCTGACCGGACTGTCGGCAAGCTTTCAGTATTCAGATCTGGTGGATATTAACGCGGCCTGCCCACCCAAAGACACGTGCATTGTTCAAAACGGCTCTCACGTCGCCGATTCAAATGACTGGGAGAAAAGGAACTGTTTTTGTGATGATCTGTGTGGTGAATATGGCGACTGTTGCCTCGACGCCCACACATACAATGTCAACGAGCACCGCAGGCCAGGCCGCTACGAGTGCGTCCATCTAAGGCAATTTGGCGACCTGTATATGCGAAAGACTTGCATGTCGGGCTGGGAGGACCTGGAAATTGCAATGATGTGTTTGAGTGGTTCCCCAGACTCCAGCTGGAGTCGCAGAGACCCCCTGGTTGACCTACCTGTGACCAGCCTTGACTCCACCATCACCTACACTAACTTCTACTGCGCCCTCTGTAACAAGGACTCCAAGTCGCTGGGGATGTGGAAGGTGCGGGTGGAGTGCCCTACTCTCTCCCGTTACCAATTCCATTTTCGGAACCTGACCATAGAATATGTCTCGTCTAATCTTTTCTTCAGAGACGAAAACTGGGGTCTCTATATTGAAGACAATGGAGTTAAAGTCTTCCACACTTGCTTCATCGATCCCGTAATGCCGGAAACTGTTTCACATTTGGTGAGACCATGCAAGCAAATGACTAAGGTTTGTGAATCGGATTGGACGGATACAGATGTAGAGAACCTCTGTCATTCGTACACAGCTGTGGTATACAATTTTGAACATGCCTACAGAAACCCTCACTGTGCTCAGTGCAACTATGCACCCAAAAACTACACTTGTTTCTATAAGTCGATGACAAGATTTTTTTTCGATGACAAGTTTAATCCTAATGCATTTTCATTATTGTTTGACTTTGTCGACACAAGCGGCAGCAACATGGTGGGGTCGACATCTCCGTGCAGAGTGGGTCAAGTGTTTGACCCGTTCTTTAAGAAGTGCAGGAATGTGCTATGCAGTAAAGCTAAGCAAGAATACAGGTTCGGTCGTTGTATTGACATCGATGTTGACAGTGACCCAGCGGCTGACGATGTCTCGACAACCTCGTCAACAACCACTTCAAGTACCACCTCCCTGGTCACATCTTCAGAAAGCAAGCCACTGGATACTACAACAGAAGTATCGAGGGATTCCTCAAACACCAGCACCGAGAGGACCCAAACTTGTGAAAAGTTCCTTTTGCCTGCTGGCGAATTCACGATGAGCGCCAACGGTACTGTGGTGGCTGAAGAGTACAATCGAACCTTCCAGTCTCACGAGTACGAACAGACGGAAGGTGGAGTTCTAATATGCATTATCCACACAGAAACGGACAAGTTCTCTCCCTTGATGGGCTGGGTGTCACTGGCAGGACTTGGCCTCTCTTGTGTATGCCTAATATTACACCTGACTGCTTTTTTTATCGTTCCAGATCTAAGAAACCTGTCAGGAAAGAATCTGGCTTCTCTTTGCCTAGTTCTGCTGGCCGCATATACTACTTTCATACTGAGTGTATTTGGAGAACCAGGCAAGAGCGAGTGCTTTATTTTGGCAGCTGCCCTGTACTACTTCCTCCTGTCATCCTTCTGTTGGATGAACGTGATGGCGTTCGACATCTGGAGAACACTGAAGCTGGCAACGTCACACCTTCGAGTAACTGCAGGTCGACAGTGGGGTAAATTTGTAATTTATTCCATAAACGGGTGGCTGATGCCCGCTGTCGCTCTCTCCGTTTTGGTGAGTACTGACCTCCTGCGACCTGACGGCCTGCCTCCACACTACTTCCCAGCCCTCGGAGAACGCTGGTGTTGGTTTGGACAACGTAAAGCTCTTCTGGTGTTCTTTGCAGCTCCAACGATGACAATAATGTTGATCAATTTAGTACTGTTCATCTTATCTTCACGTATAATCGCTGTAACGACGCAATCAACAACGAAAATCGCGTGTGCCCCACACTACAACCAGTTCAAGCTGTATTTGCGCCTGGCGCTGTTGATGGGTCTGACGTGGATCAGCGGCGTGGTAGCAGGGTACCTGCAAGTGGAGCCCATCTGGTACACCTTCGTCTTGCTCAATACCCTGCAAGGTGTCTTCATCTTTGTAGCCTTCACCTGTACACAGAAGGTGTGGCGCGTAGTGTCACGTAACTCATGCGTGTGATGGCCACATAACTCAAGCACGTGACGCTCACGTAACTCAAGCACGTAACGCCCACGTGCCCACGTCACACAAATTTAGGTTTCTTGATTGCATTTGTTCAGCTAGTGTGGAGGTGATTGAAGGGACGGAAGGCTGTGTTGCGCAATGAGCGACTTGATGTACATATTACTCGCACAATATTGTTACTGTTAAATAAATAATAATAAATACAATAAGTTTTAATTTAGATCAAAGTACACATATTCCTATTGAGTTACAAGCCGAATTTGTTGTATTTCTAGTTACAATTAGAACTAATATATACTATGCCTAAAGCCACTAGAATCAGCCAAGATGTGCAAAAAAGACTTAAATTAAAACTAACTGAGATCAAAAGAATGAATTGAACTGAATTAGATGAAAGAATTACAATTATTACTTGTTGAAGTAACAAGTTGTTACTTGTTGAAGTAACAAGTTGTTACTTGTTGAAGTAACAAGTTGTTACTTGTTGAAGTAACAAGTTGTTACTTGTTGAAGTAACAAGTTGTTACTTGTTGAAGTAACAACAGCAATTGCAACAGAATATAATTTTCAATAAATACAAAGACGGACTACAATTTTCAATAAATACATAAAAGGACTACATAGAAAAGACGCTCAGTCTGTCAGGTGCAGTCACAGTGAGAGGTTGTGTTATCTGGAGCTCCGATTGTAGTAACATTATTATAGCAATAATGGAAGGATTAGTGAAGGAATTGATGAATCTAGTTGGAACTCTGAGAGCAGAGATGGATTCCCTACGAGAGGAGGTACGACAGCTGAAACATCGGGAAGAAACGAAGGACGAGACCAATATTAACAAGATCTCGTCGTGGAAAGTCGTTAAGGACAGGGGTCTTAACAAAACCTTGACAAAGCCGCCTACAGACGCCCTAAGGGGTCTGTAGACATCAAATTAATTTGCCGTGTTGGAAGACGAATGCTGTGGTGAGCCTGCAGTTCACTCGAAACGGAAGTCAACGAAGAGCAACGAAGCTCAGGCCCCTCAAAGTGCTCAGAAAGTTAAGGAGATACCTAAACGAATTTTAGTTGTGATTGAATTCCCAGGTGAGGTATTTAGACAGGACGTTTTGTCCTGTCTTGGGGGAACAGGTTAAGGGTCTGCTATCCGGGAGCTGGAATTGGAGATATTGTTGACAACATGAAAGATATTATGAAGGGAAATGGGATCAAACCCATTATTTGTATTAGTGCAGGGGGTAATGATGTTGGACGAGTTAGGAGTGAGGAACTGATAAAGAAATTTAACAAAGCCATAGAATTAGTTAGGAGCAAGCGAGGAATCCCGATCATATGTGGCATTCTTCCAAGAAAGAGCGTTGGGAATGAATGGTTGTCGAAGGCACTTGGTGTCAATTGCCGGCTGGAAGGACGCTATAGACAACTGGGAACACTTCTATGGGAGAAATGAAATGTATGCTCGTGATGGGGTGCATCTATCGAGGGCTGGGGTTGTTGCTGTTGCGAACTCGTTGGAACCAGTGGTTAGAGGCATTTGTTTGGGTTTAAACTGTAAGTAGATAGTGGTATGGGAATTGATAGGGAGGAAGGAGGTAATAAAAGTATGTGTTTGTTGGAGAAACAAATTGGCAAAATGATCAGGGGGCAAAATGAAAGAGAAGGGCCTCAAAATAACAATTCACTTAGGGTATATTACACTAACAATAGAAGTCTAAGAAACAAAATAAACGAGTTAAATGCTCTTGTCTCTACAGAAAAATATATATTATTGCACTTACCGAAACGTGGATCAATGTAGAAAATAGAGAACTATTAGCTGAATATCAATTAAATGGATTTAAACTATTTCACACAGATAGATATATTAGACGAGGAGGGGGAGTAGCCATATATGTTAGGGACAATTTGAAATGTAGTCTCAAAGAGGGAATAAAAACTGGGCCACACATTGAAACTATTTGGATAGAATTAAACGAAAAAGCCAATAATATTATAATATGAGTTATATATAGGCCACCAAATTTAGACAGCATCTATGGGATGCAAAGCAAAGCATCTATGGGATGAAATATCTAGAGCATCTAGATCTAACAGTATTTATGTCATGGGTGACTTTAATTTTAGTGGAATAAACTGGGTGAACAAAACAGGGAATAATGAAGCAGAAGATTTTCTAGAATTAATTGACGATTGCTTTCTTACGCAACACATTAAGGAACCAACGTGGGGAAATAATATTTTAGATTTAGTATTAACTAACAGGGAAACACAAATTAAGGACATGGAAATAAGGAGTGAGCTAGGGAACAGTGATCATAAAGAAATTAGATTTAGCATAGAACGGAATAGATCTGTAGGAGAAAATTCTGTTAAAGTGCCTGATTTTCGAAAAACTGATTTCAATAGCCTAAGAAATTTTTGGGTCAAATAGATTGGAATGTCTTGGGGATGGGGTGTGGGCTAGACGTGAACCCAGCGACAGGTGACGGAAAAGGGGATTTCGGTGTGGATTCAAAATATAACCTATTTAAAAATATTCTAAGCAAAGCAGGAACGTAGTATACCATATAATAGATCGAATACTAATGATCCAAAGTGGATAACAAAGGATCTGAAGAACCTTATAGGTAAAAAGAGAGCATGGTTCAAAAGGATTAAGAATGATTAAAAATGGTTAGAAATGTTAAAAAAGTATGACGTTCTTTACTTTAGCAAAAAGAAACTATGACGTTCACATAGCAGGGTAACTAAAAACGTACCCGTTTTTAGTTACCCCAGTGAGATTGACTCAAGGCCTCAAGGCGTTAGAAATGTTAAAAAAAGAGATAAGGAAAGCAAAAAGAAACTATGACGTTCGCATAGCAGGGCAAGCGAAGACAAATCCTAAAGGTTTTTTTCAGTTATATCGAACTAAGACTAGCGAAAGGATAGGTCCATTAAAAACTGAGACAGGTCAAATAACGGATAATGACGAGGAGATGGGTAGTATTTTTAATAAATATTCTATATCTGTATTTACTAAAGAGAAACGTAAAGATATGCCTTCAGCCGAACAAATATATGTGGGGTGGGGACGAAGTCAGGTTGACTAGTTTAACAGTTACCAGGGAGAATGTAATTAAACAAATAGTAAAACTAAAACCAAACAAATCCCCAGGGCCAGATGAAGTGTTTGCCAGGGTGCTTGAAGAATGCAAAGAGGAGCTTTCCGGGTCACTGTCTACCATATTTAATAAATCAATAGAGTTAGGAAGAGTGCCAGAATCATGGAAGGTAGCTAATGTGGTACCATTTTTTAAGAAATTAGATAGATCACTTGCGTCAAACTATCGGCCAATTAGCCTAACGTCTATTGTGGGAAAGTTACTCGATAATTGCAAATACAATTCGTCTTCATCTTGAAAAACATAAATTAATAAATGAGTCGCAACATGGTTTTACAAATGGCAGTTCATGTTTAACAAATTTGCTATCTTTTTATTCCAGCATAGTTGAGGCAGTTGATAGTGGTAAGGATTGTGATGTCGTGTACCTTGACTTCAGCAAAGATTTTGTTACAGTGCCACATGAAAGACTGATTAAAAAACAGAGGCTCATGGTATTGGGGGTGCTATATTAAGTTGGATTAGGGCATGGCCATTCCAAAGGAAACAGAGTTAGTATAAATGGGGTTAAGTCAGGATAATATTGATAGTGGAGTGCCTCAAGGCTCTGTCCTTGGGCCTCTGTTGTTTATAATATATATAAATGATTTAGATTCAGCAACATCTGCAAATTTGCAGATGATACAAAAATCGGTAGAGAAATTAACACGGAAGAAGACTCACTATCACTTCAAGTTGATCTAAATAGGGTTTTGAAATGGGCAAAAGATTGGCAGATGCAGTTTAATGCTGATAAATGTAAAGTTCTGAGGCTAGGTAATGATGATAGAGTTACAAGATATGAGCTAGATGGTGTTGAGATTGCGAAGTCGGATTGCGAAAGGGATCTGGGAGTTATGATTAGTAAGAATTTAAAACAAAAGGATCAATGCATGAATGTTCGTAATAAGGCAAATAAGACACTGGGATTTATTAATCAAAGCGTTAGTAACAAGACACCTGGTGTGCTATATCTTGCTCTGGTTAGGCCCCATTTAGATTATGCAGTTCAGTTTTGGTCGCCGTACTATAGAACGTATATAAATTCACTTGAACGTGTCCAGCTTAGGATGACTAAGTTAATTCCCCAAATTAGAAATATTTCATATGAAGAAAGATTAACAAAGCTTAAATTGCATTCACTGGAAAGGCGAAGAGTTAGGGGTGACATGATAGAGGTTTACAAGTGGATGAATGGACACAACAAATGGGATATTAATAGGGTATTTAAAGTATCAACACAAGACAGAACACGAAACAATGGATATAAATTGGATAAATTTAGATTTAGGAAAGACTTGGGTAAATACTGGTTCGGTAACAGGGTTGTTGATTTGTGGAACCAATTACCGCGTAACGTGGTGGAGGTGGGGTCCCTCGATTGTTTCAAGCGCCGGTTGGACATGTATATGAGTAGGATTGGGGGGTTATAGATGGGAGCTGCCTCGTATGGTCCAATAGGCCTTCTGCAGTTGCCTTTGTTCTTATGTTCTTAATTTTCTAAGTTTATACATGATAGATATCTGCAGTTTTATAACTTAATCATTACTGGTTAATCATTATTCACCTTAATGTTTGGTAATTGCAAGGATGCATTATATAAGCGAAAATGTTAAATAAAGTTTACTTGAAATCTCAAAGTGTTCATTCTCATATTGTTTACTCAACTTGTCTCATTGTTACTCATATTGTCTCGACACTGGATGCGAATAACTGTATTAATGTATTCTATTTTCCTGAATGGTTTCCTGATTCATCAATTGGGGGAATTATTCAGTGGGTTGTATGAAGTCAGGTGGCGATCTGAAATAGAAAGAAATTGTAAAAGTATAACTGTTAATATAGAAGGCTATAAATCTAATATTATTAAGCCGTCGTTCACTAGAAGGTAGGATACGCCGTTTGTAAAAATATGTTGTGAGTTGGCAGTTGACCTGAAAGGGGTCATCCCCACAAGGAATTAAAGCTTATGTGCGGAAAACAAAGAGCGCAACATGTTCCTTGTGTCAGGAAGGTTCATTAATTATAGGAGAATTCAAAGTAACGGTAGTAATAATCAATCATGTTTAAGTACTTATGTTATTATAACATGAATTTAGAGTAGAGATCCAGTCTCGTATGTTGTCAAAGAGATAGTTGAGGTCATTTAGAATAGGGGACTAGTTCGATCTGGCTCCACTGCCCTCTGACTCATTCTGGGTCAAGGAGGTCAAGTGGTCGGGAAATAAGATTAGCTTTTTCAATTAACCCTGCTTACTAGTCTGGCAGCCAGTAGGCTGGCAGTGATCCTAGATCAGCTTCACAACTTGGAGGTCAGAGAGGTGGGAAGTGGGACTCCTTTCCCTGGAGCCAAGGCAGAACATCGAGGCCTGGTTGTGATATTTAAGGTAAAAGTGTGCATATCTTAGCAGTTGCAGGGTTGAGAGGGCGAGGCACCTGTTATCGCACTATGATCTGATGTATAAGGTTCTTATCAGATATGTTATCTAGGAACAAGCTTTGTGCATACAGGATTATCAGTGCTTAATGGCTAATTAAATGTGATTATCAGCGTTAGGCACCAGTGTTTTGTGGGGTGTAACCGTAATTGTGCTTACGGGGGGTGAGCTTCAGTTCTTGGGCCCCGCCTCTCAGCAGATGAATGTTTGTTTGTGTATTCACCTAGTTGTGTTTGCGGAGGTTGAGCTTTGCTCTTTCAGCCCGCCTCTCAACTGTCAATCAACTGTTTATTAACTACTTTTTTCCCCACACCACACACACACACCCCAGGAAGCAGCCCATGACAGCTGATTAACTCCCAGGTACCTATTTACTGCTAGGTAACAGGGGCATTCAGGGTGAAAGAAACTTTGCCCATTTGTTTCTGCCTGGTGAAACTGCCACAGAATTACGAGTCCTGCGCGCAACCCACCAGGCTACGTGTGTGCAGGCATGCGAGTGCGTGCGTGTGTGTGAGCTCACCTAGTTGTACTCGCCTCAGTTTTTGAGGGGAGTAACCCTAAATTGTGCTTACGTGGGATTGAGCTGCAGTTCTTGGACTCCGCCTCTTGGCTCTTTGGTCCCACCTCTCAATAGTCAAACATGTTAAGGGTGTAACCTATTTGTGCTTACGTGGAATGTGGCATCAATGTTTGTGGGGTGTAACCGTAATGTGCTTACGGGGGGTTGAGTTTCAGTTCTTGGGCTGTCAGCGGGGGAAAATGGCTTTGTTCACGTGTGAGTGTATGTGTGTGTATTTACTATTTGTATTTGGTTTGCATTTGTGTCTGTGTACGGTTAG
>WNGS01061942.1:0-19010 GCA_020271785.1 Procambarus virginalis | reverse complement strand
AATTTATTTATATTTATTTATTTGCATATACAAGAAGGTACATTGGGAATGTGTGGATACATAAAATGGTAATTACAGTCTTGTAAAGCCACTAGTACGCGCAGCGTTTCGGGCAGGTCCTTAATCTAAGAAAATTTTAAGTAGGTAAATACTTGCAAGATTTATAAAAAAAATGATAACAGATACATGGCAAGAAAAAAAATTAGAGAAAATTGTAGGTACAGTGTATTAAAGCACATAGGCAGCTAAGATTGATTGCAATGACAGCTTGAATGGTAGTTGACAAAAATTGGTAGGCACAAAACAGCATATGGCTAGCACATAAAAGAAGACAGCAATGAACACAATGATAAGGTTGGTAGGGTTAAATACATAAAAAATAGGAGATTAGGAGATTGGGTAACACTAGGTACAGAGCAAATTTAAAGCTCAGTGTAGGAAACTAAGAAGATGAAATCAGGTACTTTTTGGTTTTGTTTTAAATAAGGCAAAACTTTTACAGTTTTTCAATTCACTAGGGAGTGAGTTCCATAGACTAGGTCCCTTAATTTGCATAGAGTGTTTACACAGATTAAGTTTGACCCTGGGGATATCAAAGAGATATTATTTCTGGTGTGGTGATAATGGGTCCTATTACATCCATCCAGGGAGAGTTTCAGAGCATGGTTTGCATTTAAAAACAGGGTTTTGTAAATGTAGTTGACACAAGAGAATGTGTGGAGGGAGTTAATATTTAGCAAGTTTAGAGATTTAAACAAGGGAGCTGAATGTTGTCTAAAAGCTGAGTTAGTTATTATTCTGATAGCAGATTTTTGCTGCGTGATGATGGGCTTAAGGTGGTTTGCAGTGGTAGACCCCCATGCACAGATACCATAATTAAGATAGGGGTAGATTAGTGCATAATATAGTGAGAGGAGAGCGGAGTTAGGAACATAATATCTGATTTTGGAGAGTATACCAACTGTTTAGAGACTTCTTAGTTATGTGTTGTATGTGGGTGCTGAAGTTGAGTCTCTTGTCTAGGAATAGGCCAAGAAACTTGCCATCATTTTTATTACTGATGTTAATATTGTCTATCTGTAGCTGAATTGCATTTGATGATTTGCTTCCAAATAAGATGTAGTAAGTCTTTTTTTGTTGTTATGTTAGTTGTTAGTTGACATCCAGAAGTGGACTTTTTTTAATTCATTATTCACAACATTATTTAGTGTATGTGGGTTGAGGTCTGAATAGATAAGGGTAGTATCATCAGCAAACAATATAGGTTGAGAATATTAGAGACATTAGGCAGATCATTTATATATATAAGAAATAGAAGAGGTCCTAAGATACTGCCCTGTGGCACTCCAACGGTAATTGGTAGAGTGGAAGAAGTTGTATCATTGATGGTTACATATTGGTGTCTGTCACTAAGATAGGATCGGATGTAGTCAAGGGCAAGGCCACGGATTCCATAATGCTGAAGTTTAAGTAAGAGGTAGTTGTGATTAACAGTATCAAAGGCTTTTCTTAGGTCAATGAAGAGTCCAATTGGAAACTCATTTTGTCAAGGGCTGAGAGTAGATTACGTCAAGGAGACTAATGATTGCATCGTTGGTGCTCTTTTGGGACGGAAGCCAAACTGGCAGGGGCTGAGTATGTCGAATTTTACGAGGTAGGAATAGAGCTGTTTGTAAATAATTTTTTCAAATATTTTTGATAGAATGGGTAGATTTGATATTGGTCTATAATTATTTATGTCCGCCGGATTGCCTCCTTTATGGACTGGCGTTACTCTTGCTTTTTTGAGGATATCAGGGAAGGTGTGACACTCTATAGATTTGTTGAACAGTAGGGCTATGGGTGAGGCAAGGGCATGGGAGGCTCTCTTGTATACAATGGACGGAATTTCACTGGTGTTCCCTGCCTTGGTTTTTAGAGAGTGTATGATGGACACAACATCTGCCGGGCTGATTGGTGAAAGGAGAAGAGAGTTTGGATAGCTGCCTGAGAGATATGTGTTAATATGTGTCTGAGTCTGTGGGATTTTACTGGCAAGATTAGCACCACCGATGAAAAGAAACTATTAAATTCATTTGCCATTTCTAAATCAGTTGACAGTATATCCCCATCCTTGTAGAGCTTTATTTGGTTATGTGAGTGTTGCTTAGTTCCTAGGATACTAGAGATTGTTTTCCAAGTGCTTTTCATGTTACCTTTTGCTTCATTGAATCTATTCACATAATATGCTAGTTTTGCCTTTCTTATGATACTGGTAAGCATTGATGAGTACCTTTTAGCTACTTCCTTTGAAACTAGGCCAATCCTAAGTTTCTTTTCATATTCGTGTTTCTTGTTGATTGAGTTGAGAATGCCACTTGTGAGCCATGGATTGTTTAATCTTTTGTCAGTTACTTGCTTGGTAAGAAGGGGACAATGAAGGTTGTAGAGACTGAGAGTTTTGGAGAGGAAGAGGGTAGCTAATGAATTTATATCCTGGGTATTATTGAATTCAGAATCCCAGTTAATATTGTGAAGTGCATCTGTAAGATTGCCTAAAGCTGATTCACTGTGTAGCCTAAATGAAAGTTTCTTGCTTTTTGGTGGTGTTATGTCCATGTTCGCTATGAGAAAGGTAGGATAGTGGTCAGTTGTTCTGTCGTAGATTATACCAGGTACAAGGGGAACTGTTATGTTTGTCCATATGTGGTCCAAGGTAGTGGCTGATGTTTGAGTGACTCGGGTAGGTTTGGTGATTGTGGGGATTAGCATACAGGAGTTCATGCTGTTAAGGAAATAGTCAACTTGAGAGCAATTTTGTTTACCCAGGTCAATATTAAAGTCTCCTCCCAGAATGATGTGGTTTTTGTTGAGATTGTTGTTTATAATAAGATTCCTTAGGTTGTCTGAGAAAGAAGCTATGTTAGTGTTGGGAAATCTATAGATGGCTCCAATAGTCAAAGAGGATTTAAGGGATTTAATTGTGAACTGAGCAAAAGTATATTCACAGTAGTCATCTCTGTCACTAATAACACTGTTGCAGATAAATGTATCTCGGTAATATATAGCTGTGCCACCACCTTTTTTATTAGGCCTACAGTTATGAATGGCTTTATAACCAGCTAAGTTGTAGAGTTGGGTATAGTCTTTATTTAGCCAAGTTTCTGTTAAAATAATGAACGATAAGTTAGTACCAAGTGCTGTGAGTAATGCATTTAAATCGTCAAAATGTTTACCAAGAGATCTAACATTTTGGTTGTAAACTGATAAACAGGTGGTATTTTGGAGTTTGTTTTTAGCCTGGTGTGCTGTGAAATACTTGCAATAATGATGATCAATGTGCTGGTTGGTGTAGATATGAGATAGAAGATTTTGATCAGGATCAATATCAGTGTGCATAAAGATGCAGATAAAGGGATCACGATACAAGATACACGATAAAGCAAAACACAAGAATAAAAGCAAATACAATAAAATAGTAACAACTTAGAGGTAAAATAAAGATCCAATAGATAGCCAGGAAGGACACAGAAGTTACATAAAATAAAAAACAAAAAATCAGTAGAGATTGACAATATAAATGTAAAATAAAAAATAATAAGAATAATAAATCATAAAGTAAAATGATCTTGAAGATAATTGGCTTAGTAATGGTTAATTAAAATCCTATAATTAGTATGAACCTAAGAAAACAAAATGAACTCAATAGATAATTCCGAAAAAAAAGATGACATGTAAAACTTATTAAATCTTGAAATTTACTCTAATATAAATCTAAGTGTAAAAATAAACAGGGTGAAAGTATATTCGTGTGGAATATTTTACTATGATACTGAGGTAGATGATTATATAAACAATTATACTATTAATTAATTCCAATAAATGATTACAAGAAACAAATACCAAGTTACTTTAAATATAACAGGGTAATAGAAAAGCCCTAGGTTTAGTGACAAGGGGATTAGCTAAGACCAAATAATTAAGAGTAAAAAAACAGGCAAAGATGCCAAACAAAAAATAAAAATAAAAATATAAAACCTTTGGAAAGGAAAGGCAGAGCTTAAGTACACTTTGGTTGTATGTGAGACTACAAAATATGTTCAGGTTATTCAGCTGATATCCCACAGTCAGCCAGGAAAGAAGTGAGGTGTGCTTCAGTGGTTATCACATAAGTTTTTCCAGTGTCAGTCTTCCTAGCTATTATTTTACCATCACGCACAAAACAATGTTTAATAGCACGGGATCTTTTGCAGATTCCACGTAGTTTAAATAAGAGATTTTGTCTGAACCTGGTTAGACATTCGTTCACATAAACATTGGATTTCCCAGCGACTGCAGCAGTGATAAGGTCTGACTTGCGGGAGCAGCTATCCAATTTCACACGAATCCTCCTGTTATTTGGACCAGATGATTTCGTACCCACTCTATAAGCTGACTTGATGTCACTTGCTTCGATTGAATAATTCAACTTGGTACGCAATTCCTGGATCACGATGGCAGTACAGTCTTCTCTGTCAGTTTCTTGGGGAAAATCATTTGATGAGATGATAACAGAATCAAGGAGCTTTAGTTGGTCTGATTCATCTTGGGTTGCAGTGTGTTGCTGTTGTAGGGAGTTAAAATGGTTCTCTAACTTTTGTAACATCTCTTCTTGCTTCTTAGAGGTTTCTGCTGATTTAGAGTTAGTAACCGAGATCTGAAGAGAGCTTAATTCATGTTCGAGGTGGCCGACTCTGGCAGACAGATCTTGGTTAATCTTGTGCATGGCCAAAGCATCACTCTGTAGCTTCGTTATCAGGTCCGACTGCTCTCGGATTATAGACTTTTGGTCATCATGTATCTGAGTCAATAATTTGAGCCATGGATTATCAGCGAGACGCTTAAAGTCAGTACAAGGGGAGGCAGCTCGTTTAAGTTGCTCCATATGGTTACTTAACTGTTGTATGGTTCGAGTCGGTGACGACGCTTCACTCAGCTGCTGGGACTGTTTGTTATTGTTGACGCAGAGAGGGTCGGTACCCCCCTCGGCAGCCACTAAGGGGGAAACAGCCGCGTTTTTCTTGTTGCTAGCTTGGCTGGTTGGGTTCATCCTGATAGGTGTGCTATCTTTATTTGTGGCCTTACCGAACTTGGAATTGTTTTGCATGGTTGCAGCAGAGATGTACACAGGCAGATGGGGTAGACTTGTTGATGTGGCAGCAGCAAACGTCAGGTTCAGCTTCCTCCAGGGAGCAACACTGATGAGGTCGAGATGAGTTTCTAGGTTAGGTTTTGTCGTATATTTCGGTCACATTTAGGTCACTGGGTACTTAGCTGCCTTCTGGGGTTGTTACATCATGTTTGGGATGTTGTGGGCTCAAGGAGCAGCTGATAAAGTTGGATATATGGCTACTTAATAAACTAATTATGCTAACTACAACAGTTTTCTACGTCACAAGTTGACGCCCAGGTTATACCCACCGATCTCTTTACATTATATAACGCAATAAATATATACATATCCTATTATTTATTAATATATTATGACAAAGAGCATTATGCATGAAAATATTGTTCACCCAAAACATATAGAAAATGGACAATATATTACAATTCTTTAATTTAGTAAAAGATTAAAACAAGTCTTATCAAAAATGGCTTTTTATTTACGTACAATTAAAATTGAAAAGTTATCTTAATTTGATAGTTTTTACAAATTAAAATAAAAAAATAAATATATTGTATGTTTATATATTTAACGCCTATTTAAGTAATAACAAAAAACAAATATAATTTAATTATGTATTTCCCAATTAAATCACCAATGTCTTTTGATGTTTCAAATATATTGTTTTAAAATATTTTTAAACGCACAAATGTGTGTTCATTGATTAATTCATTGAAAGAAAACATGAGATACTGGACACGACGCTTCTCAGAGTATATCCTTAATGGTGTTCCAGTAAGTTGTTGTGGTGGGTGAATAACCCTCCAGAGGTTGGTAGTCCTTATTAACCCTCCAGAGTTAATAAGGACTACCAACCTCTGGAGGGTTATTCACCCACCACAACAAATTACTGGAACACCATTAAGGATATACTCTGAGAAGCGTTCGTGCAACTTCCCAGGTTTTCCCCATGAATTAAGCCAATAAACGCACCCAAGTGCGTCTAAAAATATTACAAACAAAAAACTGAAGTTAATAATTTTTCCTCCTTGAAATACGTATATTATTTCTTTAAGTTTTGTTTTTACTTACATTACTATTATTATATAAATATATATTATTCTTGGACTTTCCTTTTTATTTGTGAACATTATATAATAAATTTATATTTTATTTTTTAATTAATTATAAGGAAAAAGTTCGTTTGTTTAACAATTCTTTTATTCTGTTATTTAATTTAATCTTTTGTAATATGGCAGCCATTTTCTATAGGTTTTGGGATGACAATATTGTTCATGCATGTTGCTCTTTGTCTTATTATATTAATTAAACTTGGGGGAATGTTATATATTTATGGGTTATATTAATGTAAAGAGATCAATGGGTATAACATGGGCGTCAACTTGTGATGTAGAAAACTGTTGTTGTTAGCATAATTAGTTTATTAAGGAGCCATAATAGGTAGGCCGCTTCTAGTACATATATATATATATATATATATATATATATATAGATCTATATAATATATAATTAATTGTGACCGGTAACGTGTTGGAAATGGTGGTCGGCCGTCTTCCCAACATAGCAGATGTCAAGGCTGGGCAACATACATGTAAGTTATTAAAACAAGGAAAAAAAAAAAACAGCGTGACTGCTTGTCTGATAATCTGTGGTAACGTAAGGTAAGACACGAAAACAAAATATAATAAGGCACTTTAATTGATCTAGAAACAAAGTAAAACTAAAGACAATTTCCCTTGGCAGTTTTAATAATTGTAAAAGTAAACACCGTAAAAATATATATATAACAAATTGAAAAGGGGGGAACTGGTTACGTTAACAAAGATAAAGGGTGTTGGGAATATATGCGCAAGCTATCGACCTCTAATTGGTCACACAAGGTGAGTCACGTAGGTGTTCAAAGCTAGAGCACTGGATATATTCTGAGGATGGTACAGCTTGCTGGCGTCGTCGTTGACTCAGCGAGGAACTTGGGTGGAGAAGGGCTGTAGTGGCATGTTTCTGCACGGCCCAATGCGAATGCCGGACGGCTGCAAGTCGGTAGATAGGACCAAGTCAGTTGAAGGGTGTCGGTTGCGTCGACCAGGTGTGGCAGCAGGTGCTGGATGTGGGGGGGAGGAGGGAGATTGTAGGTTGCGTTGTGGCTTTCTTGAATATACGTTTAAGCCACTATTAAAATGTATCTTGATATTTGTAGAGACGGGCATGAAGGAAGGAATAGCAGGCTCAATGCTCTGGAAGAGAATTATCGTCACATCTCTCTCCCGAAGCCTGCGGGTCTGGTAGAGTCACGTTCACGCGAGGTAGAGTGGTATGTGGAGCAGTCTCTACCTCAAGTGATGCTGGATGAGGGACGTTCTGGATATGATGTAGTCAGACTTATGGGTGTAGCAATCTCCAGGATGAGATGATGTAGCTGGTAAACCCATTATAGAAGTAGTCGATGGTTGAGTTGGGCTGTCTGTCGGAAATGAAGATGGTTGTGGTCCATGTAGATGGTGGTTGACTGAGTACTTTGCTGGTAAGGAGTCAAAGTGTTGCCCGTTCAGGACGACGAGTAGCTCCTTGATGCTCGTGGTGTCGTTTCTGGTAGTTGGTACGTATAGTCTCTCGCCTTTGTTGTACCAGGTCACCCACGTTGCCCGTACCCACTGGCGTCGATATGGCGACTGGGAACTTGGTGATATTCTGGTGAGGCGAGAGGCTGTATTAGAATATGATTTAGAGGAAGCACAATTATTGTCTTGAACAACTGCATTGTGAAAGTCAGTAAGGATTTCCGAATTAGAAATCGCTGTCTCAGTGTCAGTGTTTTCGGAAGGCGACGCAGGGAAGGGTCTCACTGTGGCTATATGGTCCTGTAGTGTAGAATAGGTGCGTTCGCACAGTGGGAAGAACAACCCATGGTAACAGTTTACAGCCAGTGTTGATGTGGCACAGATGGGTCGTCCGCCGCCTATCGGGTGTCTCGAGACCCATAGTTGAAGTTGTTTCCGGCACTCCTTAACACGGTAGGGTCCTGAGAACTGTTCTGCCAAAGGAGAACCTGGGATAGGGAACTAGGCAAGAACTTAAGTCTCCTGGTTTAAACTTCCTAACTTTGCAGGATGCTGGTCGTAACGAGTCTTCATCCCCTCTTGGGCTTTCTGTCGGTTGTTGCTAGCAAAGGAATGAACCCTCTTTAGAATGTGTCGGAGGTTTTGAATTTACTGGGGCACATTCTGATGCCTACTGAAGGTGGCATCACGCAGAGAATCCTTGAAAGCCTTGACATCTGCTATTTGGGGAAGACTGCCGACCACACATTTCCAACACGTTACCGTCCCAATATAATTGGGGGCCTGTCCTAGGAGCTGCACCCCGGTATTGGTAATTTTTGGTAAGCGTACTTGGCTTTTCATTCTCTTGCTTTCAATATTTACATAATCACGTTTATTATTATATGGTTCTGTGTATATGTGCATTGATCTTTGGGAGTAGCATCTGGTGAATGTGAGACAACTTTGGCATTTTACGTGGTGAATGTAGGCCGCAGTCATTCTCTTAATTGGTCCGCTCCCCCTTTCGTGTTATTCCCCGTGTTTAACATCTTTTGTCCCTCAGATATTTCTCACAATTTTGACAGCTTATCACATAGGTACCCTTGGTACTGTGGTCTGTCTCCGGGGTCAATAGCACCCAAGTCCAGCAATCCGACTCTAGGAGGAAAAAGATGGCCAAAGTTCCTCTAGCACAGACTATTATTGGCGAGTTGGGACCTCGCCGATAGTTCTCGTCACCCAGTTGACACTCGCACCCCTACTCGTTGGTCAGAATTAATGGTACTTACTTCAGGTAGGGAATTAGCTTTATTTCTTTTGAGAACGAAGTTCGCTAATTCTGTAAAATAAATTCAGTGGGTACCATTGCTTAAGTTCTACAGTGACTTGGCAAGGTATGACTACCTTTTTGGACTACCTCATTTATTTTGAAGCCAATCTAGTGTTTCACTTGTCTTTTAAACTTCGTTTTCACTTCATTAGTAGGATTTTCTTGCCTTTATGCTGCCACAGTGAGTACCAGGTACAAGATTTCCTGCGACCTATTCATTTACCATCTTGCAATTAACTTTTAATTATAATAATTCCCCCCAGGATAGGTTATACTAGTTGCCACGTTTCTGCTTTCTGACATTCACCATATTCTCAATGTATATTCGTGTCTCATTTATTTACCATTTTCACCATGTTTCGTAACCAAACTTTCAAGGCAGATCCACAAGGTGAAATAGAGAAATTGTGTCACGCTAAAAGGGGTTCGAATTATAAACTCTTGCACACGAGTATAAATTGGAAGTTACACCTGGCGCCAACAAATATGCCATACCTAATATAATTTTGGATCACCAAGCGGAAGAAGGTATTATAGACACTGATACTCACGAACAATACACAATTTCAGATAAGCATGATTTGAAAGCAATAAAGCTCAAGCTAGAAAGTGCTAAGATCGAGCGGGAGCAACAACAGGAAGCACCTGCAATCAGGGAGCGTGAAGCTGCCCTCAAAAAGGAAGCACAAGAGCGTGCAGCTGCCATCCTGGAAGGAAGAAAGTGAAAGAGAGGCCGCACTGAAGAAAGTAGAAAGTGAACGTGAGTTGGCCTTATACTAACACACGACTCGAGCTACAACGTGAACACGACAAACAGCAAGCAGAAACAGCTCTAGAATGTCATGACCGAGAACTCACTAGGGACGCTGCACCACCAAGCTCAACTCCAGCAAGCGGCATCTAGTCTTCCTCCCAGTTTCACTGTCTCCCATGCCAAGTCAGTTACTGCCCCCGTTCATAGAAACGGATGGGGTGATGATGTTTCTTCACTACTTTTGAGACCCTCGCTAATAAACTTAAATGGCCTACTGACCAATGGTCTACCCTTCTCAGTGCATCTTACAGGTAGAGTCAAGGCCGGTCACACATCAGCCACTTTGGCATCGGATAACGACTACACCACCTTGAAGCAAGTTGTGTTGGTGACGGCCTACCTTCGTACTCCACCGAAAGCTACGACGAAAGTTCCGTGCCTACGTCAAGGCAAGTACCACCACCCTTCTAGAATTTGCCAACACCCAACGGAGATATTTCATGAAATGGGGCTAGGAAAGGCCGGAAGCAGCACATGTCTGTACTTTCCAGAGCTTGTCAACCTCATGCTGGTTGAAGAATTTTTGAGACGTGTACCTCATCCTGTCCGCCTATACTTAGCAGACAAGAAGAGACCGATTTGGTGAAGTTCGCGAAGTCAGCTGACACTACAGCCTCATCCACCGGCTGACAACCAGAACCTACCAGCAAGCCGTCTTGAGTACAGTTACGGGAAAGCGCGCCCAGATCAAGGTATCTCTTCAACTGTACTGCAGGTATTGTCGACAATATGGACATACCATAGAAAAATGTGGAAAGTCCCAACCTAAAGGTAACCTAGAACCTCCTCCTAAGCCCAAACCTACTCAACCTAAGTCAGGTAAGCCTGTAATGATTGTTGGTGTTGATGCTAATGCTCTCTCTCTCCTTACCAAGCTCTATATCCAGGAACTATCACTACCCACGTTCAGATTCAGAGGGACGTTTCTGACTTAAGATTCCTGCGGGACACAGCGGCTCTACAATCGATCGTTCTGAAATCAGCTGTGCCCAACGTCGACTACCACAGGAGAGACTTTATTCATCACTGACCTTACTGCTACAACTCCTTATCCTCTTGTCAGAGTTTACCTAGATTGTCCCTTCGTGACCGTGGTGAAGTCCAACGTCGCCGTCAGGAAAGCCTTTTCCCATGCCTGGAGTGCAACTTCTCCTGGGCACCACGACTTGGACTTCACCGGTAACGAACGGACAATCCAGGTGAACTCTTGCAAGGGGATAAGGAGTTGTAGCAGTAAGGTCAGTGATGAATACAGTCTCTCCTGTGTAGGCGACGTTGGGCACAGATGATTTCAAGACGATCGATTGTAGCGCCGCTGTGCCCCGCAGGATCTTAAGTCCAAAACGTTCCTCTGAATCTGACCCGTGGGGAGAGATAGTTCCTGGATATAGATGCTGGCTAAGGATAGGAGAGAGCGAGAGAGATTCATTAGCATGAACACCAACATTCATGACCGGCTTACCGGACTTATGGTGAGTAGGTTTGGGCTTAGGCGGTTCTGTTACCTTTAGATTGGGACTGACTACATTTTTCTATGGTATGTCCATATAGACGACAATACCTGCAGTTCAGTTGAGAGATACCTTGATCTGGCCTCGCTTTCTCGTAACTCTACCACGACTTCTTTTTTTAAACTGGTAGGTGTTTCTGGTGTCAGCCGGTGGAATGAGGCTGTAAGTGTCAGCTGACTTCGCGAACTTCACCAAATCGGTCTCTTCTTTGTCTGCTCCGTATAGGCGGAACGGAGGAGGTACACGTCTTCAACAATTCTTCAACCAGCATGAGGTTGACAAGCTCTGGAAAAGTAGAGACATGTGCTGCCACAAGCCATTTCATGAAATATATCCGTTTGGTGTTTGCAAATTCTAAGAGGGTGGTTGTACTTGCCTTGAAGTAGTCACGAAACATTCGTCGATAGCTTTCGGTGGAGCGAAGTTAGGCGTCAACCACAGATGCTCCAAGGTGGTGTAGTCGTTTTCCGATGCCAAGTGCTGAGTGTGACGGCCTGCTCTACCTGTTAAATGTACTCTTGAGAAGGGATGCCCATTGGTCGTCAGGCCAATAAGTTGATTAGCAAGGGTCTCAAAAGATGTGAAGAACACATCAACCTCCGTTTCTATGAACGGGGCATTAACTTACCTTGCATGGGAGACATTGAAACTGGGAGGAAGGCTAGCTAGCTGCCGCTTGCTGGATTTGAGCTTGGTGTGGCAGCGTCACTAAGTGAGTTTCGGTCACGACAGTCTAGAGATGTTTCTGCCTGCCGTTTGTTGTGTTCACGTTGTATCTCGAGTCGTTGTTTGTATAAGGGCCAACTCACGTTCACTTTCTACTTTCTTCAGTGCGGCCTCTCTTTCACCTTTCTTCCTCTCCGGATGGCAGCTGCTTCCATGGCCAGGGCAGCTTCTTCCCTTCTGAGGGTAGCTTCACGCTCTATGATTGCAGCTGCTTCCTGTTGTTGTTCCCGATCGATCTTAGCAAGTTCTAAGCTTGCGCTTTATTGCTGTCAAATCATGCTTATCTGAAATTGTATGTTGTTCGTGAGTATCAGCATCTATCTTCCCTTCATCCAAAAGATAATCTACAATTATATTCTGTATGGCATATTTGTTGGCGCCAGGTGGAACTTCCAATTGATACTCGTGTGCAAGAGTTATCAATTCGACCCTTTTAGCGTGACACCAATTTCTCTATTTCACCTTGTGATCTGCCTTTTGAAGGTTTGGATACGAAACATGGTAATTAAATGAGACACGAATATACCGTGAGAATATGGTGAATGTCAGAAACAGGAAACGTGGCAACTGATTACTATTCCTGTGGGGAATTATTAATAATTAAGTTAATTCAAGATGCTAACTGAATTAAGGTCGCAGGAAATCTTGTACCTGGTACTCACTGTGGGAGCATAAAGGCACAGACAATCCTACTAATTAGTGGAAACTGAGTTTAAAAGACAAGTGAAACATTAATGGCTTCAAAATAAATGAGGTCGTCCAAAAATGTAGTCATACCTTGCCAAGGTCACTATAGAACATAAGCAAAGTTACCCCACTGAAAGTGAATATGGTATTTACAGAATTAGCGAACTTTTTGCTCAAAAGAAAGAACGCCAATCCCATACCTTGAGAAAGTACCATCAATTCTGACCAACGAGGTTAGGGGTGCGAGTGTCAATGGGTGACCGAGAACTATTCGGCGAGGTTCCCAATTCGCCAATAATAGTCTGTGCTAGCGGATCTTTGGCCCTCTTTTTCCTCCTAAAGTCGGATTACAGGACTTGGGTACTATTGACCCGTAGACAGACGACAGTACCAGGTTACCTATGTGATAATCTGTCAAAAATGTGAGAAATATCTGAGGACAAAAGATCGTTAAACAGGGTAATAACACGGAAGGGTGGAGACGACCAATTAAGGAGTATGACTGCGGCCTACACTCACCACGTAACCCAAAGTTATCCCACACTCACCCTATGCTATCCCCGTTACTGCACACTGATCCCAGCACACCATATAATAAGCGTGATTAATGTAAATATTGAAAGCACGGGAATGAAAGCCAAGTACGTTCACCACAATTACCAATACCTGAGTGCAGCTCCTAGGACAGGCCCCCAATTATATGTGGCGGTAACGTGTTGGAAATGGTTGGTCGGCATTCTTCCCAAATAGCAGATGTCAAGGCTTTCAGGATTCTCTACGTGATGCCACCATCAATGAGCATCAGAATGTGCCCCAATATCTTCAAAACCTCCGACACATTCTAAAGAGGGTTTCATTCCTTTGCTAGCAACAACCTACAGAAAGGCCAAGAGAGGATGAAGACTCGTTACGCCCAGCACTGCCAAGTAAGGAAACTTAAACAGGGAGACTTCGTTCTACCTTATTTCCCTATCCCAGGTTCTCCTTTGCTGAACAGGTTCTCAGGACCCTACCGTGTTAAGGAGTGCCGGAACAACTTCAACTATGGTCTCGAGACCCCCGATAGGCGGCGGAAGACCCAGCTGTGCCACATTAACCTGCTAACTTTACCAGGGTTGTTCTTCCCACCGTGCTAACCACCTATTCTACACCTTAACAGGACACATATAGCCACCGTGAGGACCTTCCCTGATTCTTCCTTCCGAAAACACTGACACTGAGCACGCGCTTCTCATTCGGAAATCCTTACTGACTTTCACAATTCATTTTCAAAGAACAATAATTGTGCTCCTTTACCATATTCTAATCCTATTCTCGCCACACCAGATATCACCAAGTCTTCCATCCTCCATATCGACGCCAGTGGTACTGGCAACGGGGGTGACCTGGTCCAACAAGGCGAAGAGACTCTACGTACCAACCACCATAAACGACACCACGAGCAACAAGGAGCTACTTCTCGTCCTGAGGGCAACAATTTGCTCCATACCAGCAAAGTACTCAGTCCACCACCCTACTACATGGACCACAACCATCTTCATTTTCCTACAGCCAGCCCAACTCAACCATCGACTACTTCTATAATGGGTTTACCAGCTACATCATCTCAGCCCGGAGATTGCTACACCCAGAAGTCTGACTACATCCAGTACTCAGACGGCCTCTCCAGCATCACTGAGGTAGCGCCTGCTCCACCTCCCGTGAACGTGAATCTACCAGAACCGCAGGCTTCGGGAGAGAGTTGTGACGATAAACTCTTAACAGAGATTGAGCCTACTATTTCCTTCCTTCATCCCGTTCTCTACCAATATTCAAGATACTTTTATAGTGGCTTAAACGTATCTATCAAGACAGCCACACGCACCTACACCTCCTCCTTCCCCCCCACTCCAGCACCTGCTGCACACCTGGTCGACGCACCGAACCCTTCAACTGCCTAACTTACCGACTTTGCAGCCGTCCGCATTCTCATTGGCCGTGCAGAAACACGCCACTACAGCCCTCTCCAACCAAGTTCCTCACTGAAGCAACGACGACGCCAGCAAGCTGCTCCATCCTCAGATATATCCAGTGCTCTACGCTGTGACACCCTACTTGACTCACCTTGTGATGACAATTTAGAGGTCGATAGCTTGCGCATATTATCTCCCAGGACCATTAATCTTTGTTAACGTAACCAGTTCCCCCCCTTTTCAATTTGGTTCTATATCATATTTTTACGTGTTTACTTTTACATTATTATAATGCCAAGAATTGTCTTTATTTTTACTTGTGTTTTCTGACTCAATTAAAGTGCCTTATTTATATTTTGTTTTCGTGTCTTACCTTACGTTACCCAGATTATCAGACAAGCAAGTCACTCTTTTTTTTTCCTTTTTTTTTATAACTTACATGTATGTGGCCCAGCCTTGACTCTGCTATTTGGGATAGACTGCCGACCACCATTTCCAACACGTTACCGTCAATTATATATATATAATAGATATATTAATATATATATATATATATCTAATATATATACTATATACTATATATTATATATATATATATGTACTGAGCGGCCTACCTATATATGGCTCCTTAATAAACTAATTATGCTAACTACAACAGTTTTCTACATCACAAGTTGACGCCCATGTTATACCCATTGATCTCTTTACATATATTATAACCCAATAAATATATACATTCCCCAATTTTAATTAATATAATAAGACAAAGAGCAACATGCATGAACAATATTGTCATCCCAAAACCTATAGAAAATGCGCTGCCATATTACAAATATTAAATTATAATAACAGAATAAAAGAATTGTTAAACAAACAACTTTTTCCTTTATAATTAATTAAAAATAAATATACATTTTACTTATAGAATTTTCACAAATATAAAAGGAAAGTCCAAGATAATAATCTATTTATATAATTAATAGTAATGTAAGTAAAAACAAAACTTAAAGAATTAATTTCACTATTTCAAGAGAGAAAAATTAATTAACTTCAGTTTTTTGTTTATAATATCTTTTAGACGCACTTGGGTGCGTTTATTGGCTTAATTCATGGGGAGAAACCTGGGGAGTTGACACGACGCTTCTCAGAGTATATCCTTAATTGGTGTTCCAGTAGTTGTTGCTGGTGGGTGAATATACCCTCCAGAGGTTGGTAGTCCTTATTAACTCTGGAGGGTAATAAAGGACTACCAACCTCTGGAGGGTTATTTTCACCCACCACAACAACTTACTGGAACACCACTTAAGGATATATCTCTGAGAAGCGTCTGTCCAGTATCTCATGTTTTCTCTTGCACTGAATTAACTCAATGAACACACATTTGTGCGTTTTTAAAATATTTAAAAACATATTTTTAGAAACATCAAAGACATTGGTGATTTAATTGGGAAATACAATAATTAAATATATTTGTTTTTCATTTGTCTTAAATACTTTTTAAAAAAAAATATAAAAACAATATATTTTTTTTTTATTTAATCTTGTAAAAACTATCAAATTAAGATAACTTTTCAATTTTAATTGTACGTAAATAAAAAGCCATTTTTGATAAGACTTTTTTAATCTTTTACTAAATTAAAGAATTGTAATATATTGTCCATTTTCTATATGTTTTGGGTGAACAATATTTTTCATGCATAATGCTCTCCTTGTCATAATATATTAATAAATAATTAGGATATGTATATATTTATTGCGTTATATAAGTGTAAAGAGATCAGTGGGTATAACCTGGGCGTCAACTTGTGACTGTAGAAAACTGTTGTAGTTTAGCATAATTAGTTTATTAAGGAGCCATATATCCAACTTTATCAGCTGCTCATTGAGCCCACAACACCCAAACATGATGTAACAACCCCAGAGGCAGCTAAGTACCCAGTGACCTAATTGTGACCGAAATATACGACAAAACCTAACCTATGAAACTCATCTCGACCTCTATCAGTGTTGCTCCCTGGAGGAAGCTGAACACTGACGTTTGCTGCTGCCACATCTAACAAGTCTACCCCATCTGCCTGTTGTACATCTCTGCTGCTACCATGCAAAACAATTCCAAGTTCGGTAAGGCCACAAATAAAGATAGCACAGCCTATAGGATGAACCCAACTCAGCCAAGCTAGCAACAAGAAAAACGCGGCTGTTTCCCCCTTAGTGGCTGCCGAGGGGGGGGTACCGACCCTCCCTGCGTCAACAATAACAAACAGTCCCAGCAGCTGAGTGAAGCGTCGTCCCCGACTCGAACACATACAACAGTTTAAGTAACCATATGGGAGCAACTTAATCGAGCTGCCTCCCCTTGTACTGACTTTAAGCGTCTCGCTGATAATCATGGCTCAAATTATTGACTTCAGATACATGATGACCAAAGTCTATAATCCGAGAGCAGTCGGACCTGATAACGAGCTACAGAGTGATGCTTTGGCCAATGACAAGATTAACCAAGATCTGTGTGCCGGGTCGCCACCTCGAACATGAATTAAGCTCTCTTCAGATCTCGGTTACGTAACTCTAAATCAGCAGAAATCTCTAAGAAGCAAGAAGAGATTTATCAAAAGTTAGAGAACCATTTGTAACTCCCTACAACAGCACACACTGCAACCCAAGATGAATCAGACCAACTTAAAGCTCCTTGATTCTGTATCATCTCATCAATGATTTTCCCCAAGAAACTGACAGAGAAGACTGTTACTGCCATCGTGATCCAGGAATGTGCGTACTAAGTTGAATTATTCAATCGAAGCAAGTGACATCAAGTCGGCTTATAGAGTGGGTACCGAAATCATCTGGTCCAAATACCAGGAGGATTCGTGTGAAATTGGATAGCTGCTCCTGCCACGTCAGACCTTATCACTGCTGAAGTCGCTGGGAAATCCAATGTTTATGTGAATGAATGTCTGACAAAGTTCAGACAAAATCTCTTATTTAAACTACAGAACGTGGAATCTGCAAAAGATCCCGTGCTACTAAACATTGTTTTGTGCGTGATGGTACAATAATAGCTAGGAAGACTGACACTGGAACAACTTATGTGATAACCACTGCAGCACACCCCCACTTCTTTGCCGGCTGACCTGTGGGATATCAGCTGCATCAACCTGAACATATTTTTGTAGTCTACACTACCCAAGTGTACTTAAGCTCTGCCTCCTTCCTTTCCAAAGGTTTTATATTTTTTATTTTTATTTTATTTTTATTTTTTTGTTGGCAATATTGTGCCTTTTTTTTACTCTTAATTATTCGGTCTTAGCTAATCCCCTTGTCACTTAACCTAGGGCTTTTCTATTACTCTGTTATATTTAAAGTAACTGGGTATTTTGTTTCTTTGTAATCATTTATTGGAATAAATTAATCGCTATAATTGTTTATATAATCTTCTACCTCAGTATCATAGTAAAATATTCCACACGAATATACTTTCACCCTGTTTATTTTTACACTTAGATTTATATTAGAGTAAATTTCAGGATTTAATAAGTTTTACATGTCATCTTTTTTTTCTTTTTCGGAATTATCTATTGAGTTTATTTTGTTTTCTTAGCTTCATACTAATTATAGGATTTTAATTAACCATTACTAAGCCAATTAATCTTCAAGATCCATTTTACATTTATGATATTAATTCTGTATATTTTTTATTTTACATTTATATTGTCAATCTCTACTGATTTTTTGTTTTTTATTTTAGGTAACTTCTGTGTCCTTCCATGGCTATCTATTGGATCTTTATGTTACCTCTAAGTTGTTACTATTTTATTCTATTTGCTTTTATTCTTGTGTTTTGCTTTAATCGTGTATATTGTTATCGTGATCCCTTTCTCTGCATCTTTATGCACACTGATCTTGATCCTGATCAAAATCTTCAATCTCATATCTACACCAACCAGCACATTGATTGATCATCATTATTGCAAGTATTTCACAGCACACCAGGCTACAAACCAAACTCCAAAATACCACCTGTTTATCAGTTTACAAACAAAATGTGCTAGATCTCATTCGGTAAACATTTTGATGATTTAAGTGCATTACTCACAGCACTTGTTACTAACTTATCGTTCATTATTTTAACAGAAACTTGGCTAAATAAAAAATATACCCAACTCTACAACATAGCTGATTATAAAGCCATTTCCGAACTGTAGGGCCTAATAAAAAAAGGGTGGTGGCACAGCTATATATTACCGAGATACATTTGTCTGCAACGATGTTATTAGTTGACAGAGATGATACTGTGAATATACTTT
>WNGS01061941.1:0-11032 GCA_020271785.1 Procambarus virginalis | reverse complement strand
TTCCAACTAGCAGGTGTCAGTGCTGGGCCACATATACTAAATTAAAATAAAAACAAAAAAAAAAAGAGTGACTGCTTGTCTGATAATCTGTGGTAAGGCAAAAACACGAAAACACAAAATATAACAAAATACTTTAATATAGAAAACACAAAATAAAATAAAGACGATACCTTGGCATATATATAATATAATGTAAAAGAAAAATATATAAAATTATAACAAAGCGAAAAGGGGGAACTGGTTACGTTAACAAAATAAAATGGTGCTGGGAATATATGCGCTAGCTAAGAACCTCTCTATTGATCACACGAGGTGGGTCAAATTCAGGTGTTCATAGCAGGAGCACGAGATATATTCTGGCTGCAGAATGCAAGGGACTCCCACAATAACTGGCGAAGGCTGTGATTGGCGAGGAACGGGAGTGGTTGTTGTTGGCGGCCAATGAGAACGCTGGACGCCGCAAGTCGCTAGTTAGGCAGTTGAAGGGTTCGGCGCGTCGACCAGGTGTGTAGGCAGTGCTGGAGTGGGGGGAGGAGGGAGTTGAGGTGCGTATGGCTGTCTTGTATATACGTTTAGCCACTACAAAACGTATCTTGCATATTGTTGAGGACGTGATGAATTAAGGAGATAGCAGGCTAAATCTCTGATAAGAGATTATCGTCACAACTCTCCCCCGAAGCCTGCTGTTCCGGGTGAGTCACGTTCACTGGAGGTAGAGTGGGAGGTGGAGCTGCCTCTACCTCATGCACTCTGGAGAGGGCGTCAGCGATGATGTTATCAGGCCCCTTGATGTAGCAGATCTTTAAATTGAAGCCTTGAAGATATAAAGCCCATCGCAGCAGACGTTGATTATTAAATTGGGCTTGATGTAAGAATCTCAGAGGGTTGTGGTCCGAATAGATGGTAGTGGACCTAGCACAGTGCAGATATGGTGCAAAGTGTTGTAAGCTCAGGACGATGGAGAGTAGTTCCTTCTCTATAGTACTGTAGTTCTTCTGATGAGGCTTCAACTTGCAACTGTAGTAGCTGACAGGTAGAACCTCCTCGCCTCGCTGCTGCATTAAGACACTTCCGATGCCGGTACCACTGGCGTCGACATGGAGGATGAAAGGCTTCTTGATATCTGGTGAGGCGAGAATAGGATTAGAACAGAGGAGGAATTTGAGTTGTTCGAATGCAACGGTTTGCTCTCTGGTCCAATTATACCGTTGCTTGGGACTGGTTAAGGTGATTAATGGGGTTGCAACAGTGCTAAAATTCTTCACAAACCTACGGTAATAGGAAGCAAGACCAAGGAAGCGCAGGAGCTGCTTCCTGGTAGTAGGCTGTGGATACTGTTGGATTGCTTGAATGTGAATGTTTAACGGAGCCAGGCTGCCACTCCCTATAACATGACCCAGGTACCGCACTTTACCTTTCGCGAAGGTGGACTTGCCCAGATTGATGGTGAGGCCGGCTTTCAGGAGCTTGTAAAACAATCGTTGTAGCTGGAGCAGGTGTTCGCTCCAGGTGTTGGATGCTACCATGATGTCATCCAAATAGGCGTAGGTGTTGTCCAAGCCCTGGATGACGCGGTTGACAGCTCTCTGAAAGGTGGCTGGGGCATTGCAGAGTCCAAAGGGAAGGCGGTTGTACCTGTAGAGACCAAACGGGGTTATAAAGGCGGACAGTACCTTAGCTCGCTCCGTTAAACTCACCTGGTAGTAACCCTTGAGTAAGTCTACCTGAGACAGGTAGCGGGCATTACCAATGGCATCCAAAATGTCATCTATCCTGGGTATTGGGTAGGCGTCCTTCACTGTGACCTGGTTCAACTTCCTATAATCCGTACACAGACGGATTTTGCCGTGAGGTTTGGGTACCAGGATGCATGGTGAGGCCCAGGGGGACTCACAGGGGGTAGCCAGTCCATGGTCCAAGAGATACTGTACCTCAGCCCGCATGACTTCCGTCTTGCTCGGGCTGATTCGGTAGAACGGTTTGCGAATCGGCTGGGTGTCAGGTAGCAGTTGAATGTCGTGCTGAGTCACAGTACACTCTTGGGGATCATCTCGAAACAACTCTTGATGTTCTCTGATGAGTTTGATTAGTGGAACACTATTATCGTCCTGAAAATGATGGTGAAGGTTAGTAAGGATTTCTGAGTTAGAGAGCGCTGTCTCAGTGTCAGTGCTTTCGGAAGGAGAAGCAGGGAAGGTCTCACTGTGGCTGTATGGACCTGTAAATGAGGTGAAATTGGTTAACACAGTGGGAGGAACCCCATGGTAGGGCTTGAGTAAATTGATGTGGCACAGCTGGGTCTTCCGCCGCCTATCGGGGGTCTCGAGAACGTAGTTGAAGTTGTTCCGGCACTCCTTAACATGGTAGGGTCCTGAGAACCTGTTCTGTAAAGGAGAACCTGGGATAGGGAAATAGGCAAGCACTAAGTCTCCTGGTGTAAACTTCTTACTTTACAGTGCTGGTCGTAACGAGTCTTCATCCTCTCCTGGGCTTTCTGTAGGTTGTTGCTGGCAAAGGAATGGACCCTCTCTAGAATGTGTCGGAGATTTTGAAGATACTGGGGCACATTCTGATGCTCACTGAAGGTGGCATCACGTAGAGAATCCTTGAAAGCCTTGAGAGGTGTACGGCACTTACGTCCGTAGAGCATCTCATAAGGAGATACTCCTAGTGACTCGTTGGGAAGACTTCTGAAATACAGTATCCACTCAATTTAACGACCTATATGGGGCTGTACCCTAGTCGTTATTTCCGGAGCTCCGTTATTTCCGAAGTTAGGTCGGGTCGGGTAATTTTTCAAGTAACATTCAGGTAGGATATATTTTATACTGTATAACTAAAATTAAATAAAGTTCATTGTGTAATTGCATTCCAGTTTAGTGCCACGCCGACGATTAAGCCAGCTGGTGGCTGCTGCATGGATGATATGTGAACACGGTCTGATCAAGTCCAGATGGGTGGAAAAAAATTGATTCATTCCTTTGTATTGCAAAATATTTCATGTATCAATCAGTGATTGTTAATATTTTCTCAATAAAATTTTAGAGATGTGTTTTGATTTACCCTGAACAGTGCAGGTAATGTATTTTTAATGTTATGACACAGGGCGTGGCGGCCAGGCCATAACAATGGCGATCGAGCCTTGTCACTGAGAGCTAGCCAAGACGAAATATTTTGAGCTCACCTTTTCTCTGCTAACGATAGAATATACATTTGCAGAGAGTAATATGTAGCTTTTGTTGAAAAAAAATTAATATCTTGTAATACTATAATAAAATTGGTAAATTGACTTACTTTTATTGAAGCTGAAGATTACGAAGCTTTGAAGATTACGTCATCCTCTGCAGCGCTTGTTTTATATTGTTTATATTGCATACAGGGTACATACAGTATGCACACTTATTTTCAGGCATTCACTTCACACAACAGCTAGGCTTACTACTAATTCACATGAGTTCTAATTCTACTTCACTATTGACAATTATTTCTACTGTATATTTACACTGTACAGTATCTTTTTGTCTAGGCTTAATTAATCATTAACACTTACAATACTGTACTCTATCAACACTTTTTACACTAATTTATATGCCTTTCAATCATAATTTATATCGTTAGTGGATGACTCGTCACGACTTGTCGATGAGAATTCAGCATCGGCGGGTGCAACATGGCTTGTAGAGCATTCATTGCCGGTGGATGCTCCATGATTTATCGATGAGAGTTCAGCATCGGCGGATGTAGCATGACTTGTAGAGCATTCGTTGCCGGCGGATGCTCCACGACTTGTCGATGGGAATTCAGCATCGGCGGGTGCAGCATGGCTTGCAGAGCATTCGTTGTCGGCGGATGCTCCACGACTTGTCGATGGTAATTGAGCATCGGCGGGTGCAGCATGGCTTGCAGAGCATTCGTTGCCGGCGGATGCTCCACGACTTGTCGATGGTAATTCTGCATCGGCGGGTGCAGCATGGCTTGTCGACGAAGATTTTTCACGAACCGTTGAAATCATGAATTTATCTATTTTTGTTTGAATCTGATTTTCTCTGGCTAACGTTCTGAGACATTGCTTAAAGGCTGTAAAGTGTACATAAAAATTTCCAACAACCTCATGTTTACTTTTTCTTGAATATTCAATGAGTTCCTCAATTTGTTCCAATCTTTTCTGATATCCGACACCTCTAGGCAGAGCCTCACCAACATCGTCCGAGTCATCATCAGAGTCATCAGAGTCATTTCCGAGAACACTTTGTGCAATCTGTTCTTCAGTTAACAATTCATAACCAGGATCGTAATCATTTTCTAACCATTCATTGATATCATTCACTTGTACACCCTGACCAGCTTGGAGCAACATTGTTCGGATCGTTTCTTCAAACCCTTCAAAATCATTGGCTTCATTTTCAAAACCTTCGAATTCACTATCAGATACTGCTGCGTCACATCTAGGCCTCTCTGTTAACAGTTTCTTCCATGAATTTGTTAGTGTGGTTTCTTTCACTTTATTCCAAAGCCTAGCCCAGTGGAATATTGCTTCCCTGATTGTGTACTTTTTGAGATTTTCTAGTGTTCTTTGAGCCCTTGTATCCTTTCCTGTCAATTCATCTTCCTCGCTAGGTAAAACAACTAAAACATCTTCAAGCATTGCTGTTTGGTACATACGTTTAGCAGCAAGGATAACACCTTGGTCCATGGGCTGGATCAAGGATGTTGTGTTTGGTGGAAGTGCCATGCATTTTATTCTGCCATCCCTTGAAATTAACTTGCTAATGGGATGAGCAGGGGCATTATCTAGCAGCAATAATGCCTTAACCTCACTGGCCTTTATTCCACATTTGTTGATCTGGAATTCTCTAACTTCTTTGCAAAAGTGGTTTTCAAACCAGTCCGTAAATATTGTTTGATTAAACCATGATTTCTTAGAACTGTAATATATTACGGGTAGTGCCTGCATTATATTTTTTAAGGCTCGAGGATTTTTAGACTTGCCTACCACGGCACATTTTGTCCTGTGAGAGGCATCAGCATTAGCACAGAGCAAGACTGAGAGTCGTTCCTTGCTTATCTTTCGTCCAGGAATATTTTCCTGCATCCTACTGGTTAAGGATGTACTTGGTACAGCTCGCCACATAAACCCAGTTTCGTCAGCATTATATACTTGATATTTGCTTAAATTATTACTGACAATGTACTCGTTTAATTTAGCCTTGAATGAATCAACATTAGTGGGATCAGCACTTGACGCCTCACCAGAAATTTTTTTGGTGTTTGAAATGTTATGACGAGCCTTAAATCTTCCAACCCACCCATCACTTGCATTGAAATCTTTTATACCTAATTGAATGGCAAGTTTACTTGCTGCAACTTTAAGCTCTTCAAATCTTATTGCCATGCCAATTGTGCGGTGCTGAATAAACCACTTATACACTGCAGCATCCAATTGTGGATACTGACCAGACTTTACTGTTTTTCTTGAACATGCAGCACCAGAAGTAGCACACTCTGTTGTGCTCACATATTTTAATAGAGTATCCTTCTGTTTCTTGATGTCACTTACTGTACTTTTCCCGATGTTAAACTCTGCTGCTGCTCGTGCATGAGAATATCCTTTATCGAGTTTCTTAATTAACTCCAGCTTCTGTGCAACCGTCAGGCGCTTCCTTTGGGTAACTTTTGGCATTTTGTAAATTAAAAAGATCACAATTAACAGTACAGTAATATCCTTCACAATTGAAGCTAGCCGCGCGAGTTCACAGTAAACAATGGGAACACATGGCGCGGCGGAGCACATTCTAGGTCCGTGGGAAAAAAAATACCTAGTGGCTATACTATAAAAGGTATTTAATAAGAAAACAAAGACTTTTGCTTAACAAAAACTGTTTCAAAATATTTTATTAATAATAATTTAGAATTTTCTTCATTAAACTGAATCATTTTAAAAGAAAATTAAGATGTAATATATGAGTCTGGACGATCCAGGTCGGTGGCCTGGTCGCCATGCGAGGGGACGCCTGTGCCACAACAATCCCAATACCGACCGTCTGTAATATCGACCGCCAGACGGTATAGGAGGCTCCAGATACCGGTCTCCCAAACCGGTCGTTAATACCGGCAGATCGGTATAAAAGAGGCCGTTAAATTGAGTGGATACTGTACACATGATGAGATCAATTTGCCTATCCCAATCCTTTGAGGTCTCATTACAGAACTCTTTTAAGAGTGCCTTGATGGTTTGATGACTACGCTCGAGAGAACCCTGTGAAGCAGGATGATAGGGGCTGGACAGTACCTGTTTGATGTTGAACTCCTCCAGAGTCCGTTTGAAGAGATCACTGGTGAAGTTGGTGCCACAGTCGCTCTGAATCTCCCTTGGAAATCCATACTGGGTGAAGATTTTCAGTAGATTCTTCACCACTGTAGCAGCTGTAATATTTTTCACTGGAACTGCTATCGGAAATCTGGTGGTAGGACACAGGATGGTTAAGATATATGCATTGCCTGCACTGGTCCGAGGCAAAGGACCAACGCAGTCGATAATGAGCTTGTGGAACGGTTCCTCAGGCACCTGGATGGGTATCAGTGGTGCTCTGGGAATGGAAACGTTCGGTTTCCCGGCTAACTGACACACGTGGCATAATCTGACATGAGTTTTGACGTCGTTTACCATACCTGGCCAGTAGTAGTCTTGTCGAATTCCATGGTAAGTCTTGTTGAACCCGTAGTGTGACAAAGCGCCGTGGGCCAGGTGTAGAATCGTGGGCCGCAGGCTGGTAGGAATCACTAGTTGTTCAACGTCTGCCCAATCGTCCTCGTCCTTCAGTTTACTGGGTCTATACCTGCGATAGAGTATTTCGTTCTCCATAAAGAACCCAGGAACACTGTCGGATTGGGTTTCAGCCTGAAAGAATAATGGTGTCAAGGTAAGATCATCTCTCTGTAACTTACGGAACTCCACCGCGGTCAGGTTAGGGGGTAGTTTCGAAGGGTCCTGAGGGACAGCGGTAGCAGTAGAGTCAGCTGGCTGTGGTCGTGCAGCTTGAGCACGGGTGGTCACCATAACAGGAGAACCTTCATCACTCTCTTGAACCTTTGCTGGAACATGTTCAAAAATCGGGTTATCCACCACAGAGTTGCTTACCTCGGATATGTCCTTGACGATCAGGTTGTTTGGTTGTTGGTCTTCTGCCAAGTCGTTGCCCAGGAGAAGTTGCACTCCAGGCATGGGAAAAGGCTTTTCCCTGACGGCGACTTGGACTTCACCGGTCACGAAGGGACAATCCAGGTAAACTCGGGCAAGAGGATAAGGAGTTGTAGCAGTAAGGTCAGTGATGAACACAGTCTCTCCTGTGTAGGCGACGTTGGGCACAGCTGATTTCAAGACGATCGATTGTAGAGCCGCTGTGTCCCGTAGGATCTTAAGTCCGAAACGTCCCTCTGAATCTGAACCGTGGGTAGAGATAGTTCCTGGATATAGATGCTTGGTAAAGAGAGAGAGATCATTAGCATGAACACCAACATTCATTACAGGCTTACCGGACTTAGGGTGAGTAGGTTTAGACTTAGGGGGTTCGATGTTACCTTTAGATTGGGACTTACCACATTTGTCAATGGTGTGTCCATATAGTCGACAATACCTGCAGTACAGTTGAGAGGTACCTTGATCTGGGCTCGCTTTCTCGTAACTGTACCAAGACTTCTTGCTGGTAGGTTCTGGAGTCAGCCGGTGGATGAGGCTGTAAGTGTCAGCTGACTTCGCGCACTTCACTAAATCCGTCTCTTCCTTGTCTGCTAAGTATAGGCGGACAGGAGGAGGTACACGTCTCAAAAATTCTTCAACCAGTATGAGGTTGACAAGCTCTGAAAAAGTAGAGACATGTGCTGCCTCCAGCCATTTCATGAAATATCTTCGTTTGGTGTTAGCAAATTCTAAGAAGGTGGTGGTACTTGCCTTGACGTAGTCACGAAACTTTCGTCGATAGCTTTCGGTGGAGAGAAGGTAGGCGTCCAACACAGCTTGTTTCAGGGTGGTGTAGTCGTTTTCCGAAGCCAAAGTGCTGAGTGTGACTGCTGCTCTACCTGTTAAATGTACTCGGAGAAGGGTAGCCCATTGGTCGTCAGGCCAATTAAGTTGATCAGCAAGGGTCTCAAAAGTGGTAAAAAACACATCAACCTCCGTTTCGATGAACGGGGGCATTAACTTACTTGCATGGGAGATATTGAAACTGGGAGGAAGACTAGCTGCCGCTTGTTGGAGTTGAGCTTGGTGTGCAGCGTCCCTCGTGAGTTCTCGGTTACGACATTCTAGCATTGCTTCTGCCTGTCGTTTGTCGTGGTCACGTTGCATCTCGAGTCGCTGTTGGTATAAGGCCAACTCACGTTCACTTTCTTCCTTCTTCAGTGCGGCCTCTCTGTCACTTTCTTCTTTCTTCAGTGCGGCCTCCCTTTCCTTGAGGCGGCTTCACGTTCTTGTTCTTCCTTTCTGAGGGCAGCTTCTTCCTTTCTGAGGGCAGCTTCACGTTCTCTGATTGCAGCTGCTTCCTGTTGTTGCTGTAGCTCGATCTTGGCAAGTTCCAACTTGAGCTTCATCGCTCTCAAGTCATCCTTATCTGAAATAATGTATTGTTCATGAGTAGAAGAATCTATAATACCTTCATCAGCAAGGTGATCCAGTATCATATTATTAATGGCAAATTTGTTGGCTCCATCGGGAACTTCCAAGTGATACTCATGTGCAAGAGTTAACAAATCGACCCTCTTAGCGTGACGTAAGGTCCCTATTTCACCTTCTGGATCTGTTTTGAATGCTTGTAGGCGGAACATTGTGAAAATATAGCAAAATATAGGAGACACGAATATATAGTGAGAATATGGTGAATGTCAGAAACAGGAAACGTGGCAACTGATACCTATCCTGTGGGGAATTATTAATAATTAAAGTTAATTCAAGATGGTAAATGAATAAGGTCGCAGGAAATCTTGTACCTGGTACTCACTGTGGGAGGATAAAGGCAAGAAAATCCTACTAATTAGTGAAAACTGAGTTTAAAAGACAAGTGAAACACTAAATGGCTTCAAAATAAATGAGGTAGTCCAAAAAATGTAGTCATACCTTGCCAAGTCACTATAGAACATAAGCAAAGGTACCCACTGAAATTGAATATGGTATTTACAGAATTAGCGAACTTTGTGCTCAAAAGAAAGAACGCCAATTCCCTACCTTAGGTAAATACCATCAGTCTGACCGACGAGTAGGGGTGCGAGTGTCAACTGGTGACGAGAACTATCGGCGAGGTCCCAATTCGCCAATAATAGTTCGTGCTAGAGGATCTAAAGCCCTCTTTTTCCTCCTAGAGTCGGATTGCAGGACTTGGGTGCTATTGACCCGGAGACAGACCACAGTACCAGGGTACCTATGTGATAATCTGTCAAAAAAGTGAGAAATATCTGGGGACAAAAGATGTTAAACACGGATAATAACACGGAAGGGGGAGACGACCAATTAAGAGTATGACTGCGGCCTACAGTCACCACGTAATCCAAAGTTGTCTCACTCTCACCATATGCTATTCCCGTAATGCACAATATACACAGCACCATATAAAATAAAAAATGATTAATGTAAATAATGGAAGCAAGGGAAATGAAAGCCAAGTATGCTTACCACAATTACCAATACCTGAGTGAAGCTCCGTGGACAGGCCCCCATTTATATGTGACGGTAACGTGTTGGAAATGGTGGTCGGCAGTCTTCCAACTAGCAGGTGTCAGTGCTGGGCCACATATACTTAAATTAAAATAAAAAAAGGAAAAAAAGAGTGACTGCTTGTCTGATAATCTGTGGTAAGGCAAGAAACACGAAAACACAAAATATAACAAAATACTTTACTTTAATATAGAAAACACAAAATAAAATAAAGACGATACCTTGGCATATATAATATAATGTAAAAGAAAAATATATAAAATTATAACAAAGTGAAAGGGGGGAACTGGTTACGTTAACAAAATAAAATGGTGCTGGGAATATATGCGCTAGCTAAGAACCTCTTATTTGATCACACGAGGTGGGTCAAATTCAGGTGTTCATAGCAGGAGCACGAGATATATTCTGGCTGGCAGAAATGCAAGGGACTCCAACAATAACTGGCGATGATTGTGATTGGCGAGGAACGGGAGTGGTGTGTTGGTTGGCGGCCAATGAGAACGCTGGACGGCCGCAAGTCGCTAGTTAGGCAGTTGAAGGGTTCGGCGCGTCGACCAGGTGTGCAGCAGGTGCTGGAGTGGGGGGAAGGAGGGAGTTGAGGTGCGTGTGGCTGTCTTGATATATACGTTTAGCCACTACAAAACGTATCTTGCATATTGTTGAGGACGTGATGAATAAGGAGATAGCAGGCTAAATCTCTGATAAGAGATTATCGTCACAATATCTTCAGCTATGTGCGATTTATATTTCTCCCGTAACTGTTGGAGATGAAGTAGAACAGGCGGTCAATATGATTGCAAACAATGCACAAATTTGATTTGAATGTGACGTGATGGATGCGTCATTAATGCATACATCCCAGTGTCGGTCATTTTCAAATAAATTCAGAGCTTGACATACAATACGGAAAGTAGCGTGTGTTACGCCGTTGACAAATCTCAGTTGCTCGAAAGACGTTGGACCAGACTCATTCACCAACAGCATGCGAAGAAAGAAGCATTCATCTTGATTGGGATGCACGGTGTACAGTCTGCTATCGTAGTTTATTCAAATATGCCATGTTGTCCGTCGACTCGGTCTCGTTTGCGTTCGTTCAAATAATTTTCTACTCGCATTCCATGTGTAATACGTAGGAACTTCAGAATACAGCAGTGTTTTCGCAAACGCGTCATTTTGACATAACGTGATGAAAGCAGTTAACATTGCAGCCTGTGGATTCATAGCTGTTTGTTGCACATTTGCAGCTGTGAAATAAACGTTTTGTCCATTTTCTTGTTTTCAAACAAAAACAAAATATACTAACAAAAATTTCAATTCAAACTCAGATCA
>WNGS01061937.1:0-10349 GCA_020271785.1 Procambarus virginalis | reverse complement strand
CTAATTAATCCGCCAAAGGGTAGAAATATCCAATTGAATCTTTGAATATCCATAAACTAAGACACTGGTTTCTCTAACTAAGGGGCAGATGATGTACATTTCTAATGATCAAAAAATTATTATTTGTTTTCCCTCTTTTCTCAAAAACATGGCAGGTACAATGTAGTATGGTCACGTATTTCGATTAGTAATTATTAATACTACCAAGTCATTAAAAAAAAATTTATTTGTTCTGAGGTATTCACTAGTAGTGGAGGACACAGAATATACACAACATTAATGGAGTCTATCCTTCGAATAGTCCGAAAACTGAATACCATTAATATTTTTAAACAACTATACGGTTTTCGAAGGCAACTTCAACCAAAACACACATTATTGGTCTAGCTTCGAACGAAGCCGTCAAGATTAACATTAACTATTACCAAGTTTTATAATGACTGGGTATCCAAAATCATCTTTAATCGTTGTTCTCAAGCAACCAGTAAAGAAAGTCATTCACATTTTTTTTTTTTGGGTTTCTTTGTTGGGTGTATTTGGTGATTTATGTTCTGCGTGGGGTTCATCAATGCCTCATATGTTGTATTGTTAATGTCTATGTCGTTTAGCAAGAGTTAGTCGCTGTCTGTTGTTTTTGGATCTTAAATTTGGAGTTTTGTCTGGTGTGATGATGTACTGCCTAGCAGTGTGGTTAGTGTCGACCATTGATATTTAGATGTGAATATGGGGGCAATTTTTTGTGCGTAAGGATTCATGGACCTTCGTCGCTGGTTTTTGTTTTGGTCTTTTTAAGGTCTTCGGTGGTTGGTGTTTCTTGGTTGTGAGTGTGTGAGGTTCGAATTTTTGTTTTATTTTGCAACGTCCTGTTTTTACTTAGTAATTATGCTCTGTGGCCTGTCGGGTTTCTATTGGTTATGTTGATGTGTGTTATTGATTCCCTAGTAGGTTCTAAGTTTCTCTTTGTTTCTGCGTAGCTTTCTTTATCCTGTGGTTAAGCTATTGTGTGTGATGAGCTTATATACGCCTCCCAGGTATGAGTTATTGGTGTTTTTGGTGTACAGATTGGTGAGGTATTTGTATTTTATCTGGTCACTAATGATTGCTTGCGGTTTTGCTTTAATTTGTTTGTGATATCTTTTGATTTTGTGGTGCTACTGTACCATCTAATAAGGCCTTTGCATGAATGGGTCCTGATTTCTAATACCAGCTATCCGAAGGTTCTGATTATTCATTTAGCCTGTCCTTCAAATGTTAAACCTTCCTTGATAAGGTTTAAGTTCTGTAGGGTTTTTGTTTTGCTTTTTAGTTATGGGGACATGTTCTGAGATTTTATACATCAGCAGATAATCATGTATTTCCCTAACGCGATTACTAACGTAGGGAGTTTTATGTGTTATTTCTTACCCATTGTAAGACTGCCTCATTGTCTGACCACACTACGATCTCACCAAGTGAATATTATGAGTGTCTTGGTCAGGCAATGAGCCAATCTTACTCCCACTAGCAATGCAGTTAACTCCATTTGAGGTAAAGATCTCTTCTGATTGGAGCAACTCTCGCTTTAGATGTGAGTAAAATTGATTGTGCACTATTGACTAAGTAGGCTGCAGCGCCATATGCTTTGCCAGAGGCATCGCAAAAAATGTGCAAATTTGTAGGTAAGTTTGTCCTGAAGCATTACGAGGAAATTTCAAAACACTAATTGATTGAAATCCGCTGCGAGTATTTGCCATTTCTCTTGCAACTCAATTGGCAACGGATCATCCCATCCCATATGTTTCTGCCAGCATTCCTGCATTAGGAGTTTGCCCTTATTAATATAGGACTAAGTAAGCCTAAGGGTCAAATGGTTGACTGACATATGAGAGTAATTTTCTCATGGTAAGGGATGAATTATTGGTTTGTACTGACTTGATATTCATCTCGTCAGTACCTGTGTTCCATTCCACACCAGAACTTTAATTGAAGGCACTGATAAACCTGAAATCTTTCTCGATTATCTGGTTTAATGATTTATGTTTGAGGCCCATGATTGTAGTGGCATATTGGCTCCTAATAACTCACGGTTAGCCTCATGGTAAATTTCTACCAATTTGGATTTATATTAGTAGTTCCCTGGAAATTATCGACATACAAGTTGTCACTGATCTCTGCCTTATAAGGGCTATTTGACTTCTTCAAATGTGTATCTAATGTGGCTTGAAGTAGAAACGGCGAGGAAGTCGCTCCGAAAAGCACCGAGGCAAACCGATAGGTTATGACATCACTGTCAGGCCTGGGGATCTTTATCCAGAGAAATTTGGTGTAATTACGATCCTCTCTTGCAAGCCTACTCTAAGGAAAGCTTTACTGATATCAGCAGTATAAGCAAAAATACCAGTACGGAATCGTAACAGTACATCATGTAGCCTTTGTGTTAGGCTAGGTCCCGTTTGGAGACATCATTCAAAGACACGCTGCTTGCCTTCACTTTGGCACTACAGTTGAAAACAATACGTATTGGTGTTGTCAATGAATCTTTCAACACAGCGTGAGTGGGGTAAATAGTGACCTGTTTTCGGTCATCATTATCAACAACTTCAATAAATTACTGTTGAGTTGTTGCTGAATTAATTGATGGTACATATTTCATTTATCTGGCTGTTTTTTCAGCCGTATTAATTGTGACTGTAATTGAGAGGCTGCCATGAAATAATTAACTGGAAGTTGTGGATGATTCAACTTCCATGGCAATCTCACCCAGTATTGTTTGTCTTATAGACAACTGTATCCAGATATTGCTGGTAAGTCCACATATCATCAGGACTTGGTTGTTCAGGGACAATACCTAAAGTGTCTAAATCCCACAAACGATGTACAGGTGGATCAGACTCATATCTTCAGATATTTCTCTGAAATGTAGGGGTGACTGTTCCAAGCCTAGTCACGCCACTATTGCATTGTTATCTTGTTTGTTGGTTGACGCTGTTTTTTGTTGGAAAAGCACCGGTCCAGTAAGCAACTTGCCTCCAGCAGATGACAACAAATTCATTCCGTGTTGTCTGGTGCATCCAGTTATAAATTTATAATAATGGTCAGCGCCTATAAGTATACCAACATCTGTGAGGCAGTCAGAATTTATTTTGTAATCTGCTAGCCTCATGCGGTTTCGTTTAAGATATCTCGCAGTGCGAGCTAGTCCTGTGACCTGCAGGTCTGAAGGCAGTTTATCAACTACTACCGCTTGTATTGGACTAGTAGAAGATCCAAGTCTCACTAATACCTTGACTACTTGGTATTCACGAGGTCCACTATTAGTCAAGAACCCAGAAATGTTCAGTCTCACACTTTTGGCAGGTTTTAATTTTAACTGCTCACTAATTGTTGTGTGATGAAGGTTTTCTGTGATCCCTGATCAAGAGACCTCTAGTGTTGACTCTAGATTTTGTCTATTAGTTTAAGTTGAGCTGTAGGCAGAGTGGTATTATTGCCTGACTCAGTAGCAAGTACACTTATTTCTGATGTACCTTGCAATATTGTACTGTGGTAGAATTCATAGAATTCTTCCCAGGTGTCACAGATTGGGTAGAAATTGTCTACATAAGGCATAATGATGTACACCTTTGTGGCATCTACTGCATAAACGTAGCTGCACAACACATTTAGGGGTCATGAGAACCCATGCACTTGGTGCATCTGTGTAATTCTTGAAGTTGTTTAATCCTGGTGTTAAAGTTAGGATAAACTGTACATTTGTAGGTGAGATGTTCTTGATCGCAGAACAAGCACCTTCTCTCTCTGACTGAATTTGTCCCTTCAGTAGACACATCAGTTGCAGTGTCAGAGGGAGATACAGTATAAGTACCTACACTACTACTCCCCTTTCCAGTGGATGGAGTAGTCTTAGGCTTAGATTTATTGGATTTATTCAAAGTCAATTTAGGTTTGACTGAGATGTCAATGTTAGGTAATTTAGACTCAGGTTTAATTTTATCATGAGTCTTCAACCTGTTAACTGTTATTCTCAGCCCCTCGAATATCTGCTCGAGAGTGAGAAACTCAGTTTTATAATGTGAACATATTTCTGCTAGGATAATTTGAGGTAATTTCCTCTGCAAAAGTAACTTGATTGACCATTCTGAAGCTGGTACATCAACTTTAGTACCTAAAGCCTTCACTAGTGACTCTGCTTCTAGTCTGAAGCTTTGAAGTGAGTCTGGTCTGTTACTTGGTGCATTCAGATCTAGCAATTGGTAATAAAGGTTAGCTATACTTAACTCCTGATTGCAATAATTCAACTTCAGCAGTTTGATAGCTTCCTCATAATTACTCTCAGTGAGAGCTAAGTTATTTATAACCTTTTTAGCTTCCCCTTTGAGAAGACTAATCAGGTATGAAAATTTAGAAATTGGGTCAAGATAAGACCTGTTATGGATATGAACTTCAAATGAAGTCCAAAATGTGTCCCAATTTTCTTCATCCAGCCCTGCAAATGTAGGCAAGTCTAAAGTAGGTAGACGAACCTCAGGTAATTGATTACTGGATTGAGACATAGTAGAATTTGTATTGGGTTGATGGTTTACTATACTGGATAGTACATCAAATTTATCTTGAGTCTCATCTTCGTGTTCTGAAATATTTGCTACAATTTGATCTAATTCCTCTAGATCAGTTTCAGTAGCATTCAGTGAGTTAAGATAAGACTGACTTGCTGATTTAACTTGATCAAACTTAAGATTAGCTACTCTCACTGATGATTTTAGTAGATAGTAATTGTGGTGTCTGGTGTATAGCTGAGATAGTCTTGGTAGTAAGGTTGATGTAAAGTCATTCCTGGTTACTGACTTTAATAACAATGAACGATTACATGACTATGGCTCCCAAGCTTGGCAGGCGTCCTGTGTGCTCTTGTTTACGTCTTCCAGTCTAGTGGCGTCCAGCCGCCGCACATAGAATACGGATGGTACCATTTTCTGTGAACATGACATCCCTCCTTTTCTTTAAAAAGAATGAATACAGGATGTCTACCATGCTTGTAGCACAAAGCAAAGTTATTGACACAAAGTAAGTTATTAACATATCAAGAGATATTGCATACATTTAACATTAATTAAACACACAAAGAATTTAAACAATCTTTACCACAAAGGATTTCAATGTTAAAAATACATATGCAATGTTAAACAAACATGAAAGAAACTGTAATACAAAGTTACAAAATATTGAATGAGAGATCTGCATTATTCAAACAATATTAAATTTAGTTCAGCATAACAAGTAAATACTTTGCATTACATAGGAACACAATTAATCATCATATCGTGTAGGGCGTTTAACATGTCGTTTTGGACGAGAGTCCTTAAATACAAAAACATCCCTCGATGAATTGTTTATCGAGTTATAACTCATTTTTTCTTTTTCTTTTGCACGACTTTGCACTTCATCATTTTCTACACTATTTGGAATCACTTTGAAATAAGCCATATTACGTGTTATACTATGATCTCTATTACTCGCTGTTACCATAGTTCCTTTTACACTAATCACTTTATATGGTTTTGTATCATACGGCATATCTAGCTTTCCCTCTTTTTTCTTTTTAACGAGAACAGTATCTCCAACCTTTATGAATTGTTCCTTTGCACGTTGATCATGAGCAATTTTCATTTTGCCCTTGGCTAGTGCATCCTTCTGAGCGAGACGTTTATCCGTTACCTTGGCTGGCATGACAGGTAGTGCGATTCTCATAGGACGTCCAAATAAAAGTTCGCCAGGCGACTTGCCCAGTGTTCCATGCGGTGTTGCACGGTAGTTCCTGAGAAAAGCATACATAGCTTGTTTCCAGGATCGTCCTTCGGCATGAGCACAGCGTACAGCTTTCATGAGAGGTTGCATGAATCTCTCGACTTCTCCATTTGCTTGTGGATGTAGTGGCATCACACGGCGGTGTTTGAATCCAATATGCTCAGCAAAGTTGACAAAGTCTTGTCCATTAAATGGCGGTCCATTGTCCGTCTTGACAACTTCAGGAATGCCAAAGTTTGAAAAGATCTTGTCGAGTTTCGGGATGACAGCCTTTGCAGATGTGGAAGTGATGATTTCTACTTCTGGATAACGTGAGTGATCATCAATGACTACCATCAAGTACTCTCCAGTTGGTAGCGGTCCACAGAAATCCATCGATACTTCCATCCATGGTGCAGCAGGTAGTGGTGAAGGTTGTAGAGGTGTTGGTCTTGAAGTATCCACTGCAGCTTGGCAAGGGACACAGGCATCATGCATGTCCTTAGCTTGACGATCAATGCCAGGAAACCACACCTTTTCTCGTAGCAGCTGTTTGGTCCTTACAAGACCTTGGTGTCCTTGATGTGCAAGCTTCAGAGCACGTTGCTGGAGAACAGCTGGAATGACGATACGAGTACCTCGCAGCACGGTGTCGCGTTGTTGCGTAACACTTAATTCTGTCTGGATGCGTTCAAGTGCTTTGAATGCATCTTGGTCAACTCCTGAGGGTGGGATGCGTGGAAACTTTTTCTTAGTCAATGCATCCACTGTTGCTTGCAGAGTTGGGTCCTCTAGGGTTGCAGTACGGATTTCATCAAGAGTGAGAGCCTTAGGGACTGCATCACAGGTTACAGAGTGTACATATTCCTCGGCAACTTGCTGATGCTTGGTGATGGTGAAACTGTTGGCAGGATGTCGACTGATGTAATCAGCGGGATTGCCTGCACCTGGCTTGTATTTCACCGTAAAGTTGTATGGTTGCAGACGAAGAGCCCATCTCTCAATGCGAGCTGGTGGTTTGGACTTTGGATTATTGAAGATGGTCTCCAACGGTTTGTGGTCAGTGACTATCGTGGTAAAGGGTGCACCAAGCAGATACACATTGAAGTGTTCACAGCCCCATACAAGAGCAAGAGCTTCCTTCTCTGTCTGACTGTATCGTTGCTCAACATCTGTGAGAGAACGGCTGGCATAGGCAATTACTACTCTTGAATCTGGTTGACCAGGTTTGTGTTGGGCTAACACAGCACCTAAACCAACAGGACTAGCATCCACCGTTAACTCAGTGTCCATTGATGGATCAAAGTATGCAGCAGTCGCATTTTCTACTAGTGCATCTTTCACAGCATCAAATGCATTTTGCTCGACATCGCTCCAGTACCATGATGCATTTTTCTTCAGGAGCTCACGTAGAGGCTTCGTAATGGTAGCAAAATCTGGAATGAAGCGAGAACAGTAGTTTGCCATTCCCAGAAAACTATGTACTTCAGTGGATGTTGAAGGAGGTGCAGCATTCTTGATATCTGCAACTTTCTTAGGATCTGGAGACAGACCTTTGTCACTAAGTACATGTCCAAAGAATTCAATTTTATGTTGATTGAACTCACACTTTGCTCGGCTTAGCGTCAAATTCTTTTCTCGTAAGCGTTGCAATGTTGCACGAAGAGCTTTGTCGTGTTCAGCTTGGGTACGGCCATAAACAATGATGTCATCAGACATGTTGTCAGCATTAGGTATATCTTGCAATACCTGGCTGATGATGTGCTGGAATACTTCAGCAGCACTGTTAATACCAAAACTCAGGCGCTTGTACCTATACAGACCTCGATGTGTCGTAAACGTTGTGATGAATCGACTCTCATCATCAAGTTCAAGCTGATGATAGCCCTTGTTTAAATCTAACTTGCTGAATACAGTTGCACCATTCAAGCGGTATATCATATCATCTACAGTGGGTGTAGGATGGCGTTCACGCATTATTGCCTTGTTGGGAACACGCATGTCTACACAAATGCGTATCTCATCTGGATTCTTCGGCTTTGGTGGAGTGACAATTGGGCTTACCCATGGTGTTGGGCCTGTTACCGGTTCAATGATATCTAGTTCTATCAGCCTATCCAGTTCGGCATCGACTTTCTTGCGAGTATGGAATGGTTGTCGGCGATGTGGTTGGGCAACTGGAATTACATCTGGGTTGATATGCAGATGTACCTTGCTATCAGTATAACAACCTATGGATTTAAACCGATCAGAAAATTCAGCAACAATAGCATCAACATTGTTTGCAGATTCCACTGCTACAGCATTAGAAAGCTGAAGTAGCCCCAATTTGGTTGAAGTCTTGTAACTGAGTAAAGACTCCTTTGCATTCCTAACAACATGGAATGTAGTAATGAGCATTGCATTCTTTGACTTAATCTCTGCAGTGAAAGTTCCAATCACTGGTAAGGCTACCTTTGAAGCATAGGCAGTGGCTTTGCCATTATAGTTTTCAAGCTTTGGGAATTGTTTTTTAAATTTTTCATAGTGGCACTCAGCAATGGTGTCAATGTTTGATCCAGTGTCAATGAGAATTTTGAGACAAATGCCAGCAATGTATACTATAGTCTCTGGGTTGTTTGGAAGATCATTCCATTTTGTGATTGATTGTACTCCATAAATATAATCACATTCACTGTCATCTGAGACTGGTTGTAATGAAATGTTGTCTTGTATATTATTAACATTCTTGATTTGAGGTGCAATATTGTGTTTGCCACCTCGACTCCTATGACTTGATCCTCGTACATTGCTTTTATTTATTGATTGTGGTTTCTTTAGTGCGGAACGACACATAGCACCAAAATGATTTAGTTTTCTACACTCATAGCACTTCTTACCTTGAGCAGGACAAACATTATCTTGGTGTGGGTAGTCTCCTCCACAATTGTAACATTTATTATTGACAACCTCTGATGTGAGTCGTTGTGACTGCTTGAGTCTTGTTCCATGACTCCAGTTGTGATGTGGTTCTCGGCTCAATTTAATGTTAGGTTTGGCATGATATCTTCTATGATCATGGTGTACTCCCTGAACCTTACATACTTCATGACTGTTAGTAACAGTGGCAGAACCGTTGTTGGCACTGCACTCCATGACACGAGCATCACGTGCAGCATCTTCCATTCGACGAGCCATATCCAGTATCTTGGTAAGAGAACTTTCATCATCAACAAGTTCTAGAGCTCTTCGACGAAGACGTGTAGATGTGCATGTTTCAATTATTTGCTGTTTGATTTCCTTGTCAACATCAGCAAACTCACAGTGGGCTGCTAAACCCTGCAGACGTGTATGGTATTGATCAACAGTTTCATTAGAGAGTTGTTTTGCTCTCCTGAAATGCATAATTTCCATAGCAGTATTTTGCCTTGGTTTGAAATGCTCAGTTAATTTGGCCTTGGCAGTGTCATAATCTTTAGCACCACCAGTATCTTTCAGTGTATCAAAGATATCACAAACTCTATCACCTGCATAGTGAAGCAGAAAGGCACGCTTTCTTTCAGCACTTTTGATATCAGAAACTATCAACAAATTTTCAAACCTTTTAAGCCATTTGACCCACCTCTGTGACAGGTTTGTCTGGTCACAGTCAGGATCAAATGCAGGAAACTGAGGTATATTTGCCATTTTTACTGAATAAATTTAAACTTATCACTTAAAATGTTCCTCAGAATATATAACACTTACTGCACTGTATATGTTATTCAAGAATTCACTGTAATTACTTTAATTTTGCAAAGCACACAAGCATTTTAATGCAAAAGTTCACAACAGTGCACAACACAGCAGCAACTGACTTCTTACCTAGCCCTTGTGTACATGTGTTGTTCCTACTCACAGCAACACAGCAGTTGTTAGCAGTTGGTACAGCAAATGGCAGCAGTTGCAGCAGTAGGCAGCAGTTGGCAGCAGTAGGCAGCAATGGCAGCAGTTGGCAGCAGTAGCAGCAGAAGGCAGCAGTTGGCAGCAGTAGGCAGCAGTTGGTTCACAGCGTGAAGAATTTTGTAGCACGGAGCGTCGTTTCGTAACCAAAACATCGGGTTTTGTACACTGCATCAAAGCGTCGTTTCGTACACAGCGTCGGCAGATTCCTCTCTCACAGCAACACTCAGCACAGCTTGGGTAGCACACAGCATTGGCCAGCACACAGCAACGGCCAGCACACAGCAACGATCAGCACACAGCAACAGTCAGCACACAGCATGGGGTTGCATACAGCATCGGGTATGGTGCTCACAGACAGCTTCTCCTTCCTTCTCTAGGCGAGACAGCATGCTCCTTCCTTGTGTTTTGTTGAACAAAATACCTGCGTTCCCAGTTCATCCTCGTCGCCAGTGTGGTGTCTGTGTATAGCTGAGATAGTCTTGGTAGTAAGGTTGATGTAAAGTCATCCTGGTTACTGACTTAATAATAATAAACGATTACATGGATGGCTCCCAAGCTTGGCAGGCGTCCTGTGTGCTTGTTTACGTCCTTCAGTCTAGTGGCGTCCAGCCGCCGCACATAGAAAACGGATGGTACCATTTTCTGTGAACATGACAGTACAA
>WNGS01061926.1:0-20170 GCA_020271785.1 Procambarus virginalis | reverse complement strand
GTTTCTTCGTCCTGACGCTGTTTTTGGGGCGTAGGCATGGGTGTACGTACGTTCTTGTGACAGTGGTCCATATCGCCCGAGGTGCCTGCTGCTGGGCTATTAGCCCATATATGGGGCTCTTGTTCTCTCCACCTGATTCCTTCCTCGGTTCACGGGTGTCTGCGCGGTGGCCTCTTGGCCCTTTCGAGGCGACCCCTGCCTGTACTCCTGCCCCTCTCCTATGCTTGTCTCACCTGCTTGAGTTCGGGGCCCGCCTCCACCTTGTTCCACGGTGCAACGGTGGGGGTGCCTGTGTGGTGGTACGTTTCCTGTGTCGAGGGTGTTGTGTGCTTGCGGGTTGGGTTCTGGCTCTTTAGTTCCGCCTCTCCCCTGTCGTTTGCCTGTTGAGCGGTTTCTGTGCTTCATGGGCGCTCTCGTCTCTGCTCTTGGGGCTGTGTATGGGATCAGCCCATGTTGGGCTGCCCAATGTGTTCCTTCGGTTGCCTGTTACACTGCACACGTTTCTCCTACCGTCCCTGTGGCTCGTTGGGTGCTCGGTTTCGCCTGTGTCCCCTTGTGTGTGCTCGTGTACGATTTATCTATCTTCTCTGTCGCTCCCTCGGGGAGTGTGGGGACGTTTTGCTGCGGTTTTGGTACTGCAGCTGTGTGTCGGGGTGGTTGTGGCATTATGTTCGGCCCTTCCGTGCTCCTTTTGGGGCCCTCCTTCCTTGTCGGTCTTGCTGTGCTGGGCCTGGTTTTCCAGGTTCCTTGGATTCTGTTTTGTCCTTGCCTCATTGTGCTGGTTGGGGATGAGCTTGGGGTCGTCGTCTCGCCCCTCGCTTTTTCCTCCGGTTTCCGTTCAAGTTCCGGAGCCTAGTGGGCTCCTTCCTTGGTGTTTTTCACGGCTGCCCCGGGGTTTTCTTGACGCTGGGGCTTTGAGGGGACAGCTCGCCCCGGGGCCTGCAGGGGGGTTCCCGGGGCTGGGGTGGTGCTAACGTAAGGGGCCTTCGCCCCGTTGGTCCCCGCCGGGGTCTTTCTACCCCTCTGGGCCAGGCTTACGGTTTTGTGGTGTGGGGTTTTTCCGTCCCCCCGCTCCGCACGTGCTTGTGGGCATCGGTCCTCCTGGGCCTCGGTTTTCCTTGTCCAGCGTGCCCGTTGTTTCCGTCCTGTCGGTGGGTGTTTTCTACAGTCTTCGCACCTTTTTCCAGGACGGGCCTTCTCAGTCATGTCCCCCTCTTCTTGGGGTTCTGCATGACTTTTGGTCTCGGGTGCGACGGAGTTTTTGTGCCTTCGTTCTTTGTTTGCTGCTTTTGTTTTCGAAGGTTTGGGACTGTTTTGGGGTAGCCTTGGTAGCTGCACCCAATTGCCGTGGGAAAGGAGAAAGCGGATAAACAGAGGGGAGTTCAACACCCACTGTGTGACGTTGACATGTCAGTCAGTCCGACCAGCGCAGGTCAGTCCTAGCGCCGTATACTGCATTGGTCATCTGTTGGGGCTCGTGACACCCGTCAACATCTTCTTCCTTGTCCCCGGTCGCTCCGTGGCTTCTGGCACCCACACCATAGAGAGAATGCAGCCGGCGATGACACTGCTGCTCCTCTCGTTGACGGGGCCGGCGCCTGCTACTCTGGCGGCGTCTTTGTGCTGGGTTTTCCTTGACACACTTCCCAGTGGGCCCCTCCTCCTTCACTCTCCTGTAAACGTACATTACGTGTGCGGCGGAGAATGACAGGGCAGGAATAATGAGAGAGTGGGAAAGAGCAATTCTGTGTCTTCTAACCCCAGTCAGCTCTTTCCCTTTTTCTGGTACGTCTGTCGTCATTCGGTTGAGCTTCCCTCCGGTCCTTTCTAGGGCTTGTGGGTTCTCTTCCCGGCAGTTTCTGGATGTTTGGCCTTCTGGTTCTTTTGTGCAAATATCTCTTCTTCGCGCTGTCTCGGCGCTCCTCGTTTTCCTGTGGGCGATTGCTCCTTTTACTGAGTCTTCGCTCCTGCCCTTCTGCCGGGGGTTGGTGCGGGGCGGCTCCTTATGCAGGTTCCTTCCCTGTCGGCTGCACTTGTGGTGGTGGCCTTGCACGCTTGTGGCGTTTTGGTTTGGGTCCTGCGTTTTCTTTTCCCTCCTGGGGCTGTCATAGGATTGGCTTGCAGAAGGTGTAGAGGCGCTTGGGACTGTTCCTGTGTCTTGCGCCTTGGTTTCTGCTGCTAGCTTTCGGTTTCGATGTTCCTTCTGTGCCGTTTCGCGGGCTGTATCGTGCATTGTTTCACCTCCGGCCTGTTTCTGCACTGCCTGTGCCGCCCAGGTCTTTGGACAGGGTGCTCTCCTGTTTTTCTTCTCCTTGGTGGTTGTGGCTCCTCGGGGCCAGGTTTGCTTTGCCTCGGCTATCTTTTGGCATTGGCCTCTGGGGGTCGTGTGGCAGTGCTTCATGCTCTTCTCAGGCGCAGTGGTTTCTTGGCTCCTATGATCTTGGTCATAGTTTTCTTCGTCTGTGGCCGTTCTCCCTTTTTCTGGCGAATGTTGTGCCTGCTGCTTTCCGGAGGGGTCCTTTTGGTTGTTGTCTCGACTTCGTGTTGAGGAGTGGTTCACCGACCGCCTCCCGGGTATGTCCCCTTGTTTTCTTAGGTAGTCTTTGGTGAGGTAGCTCCGGGGAGCCGTAGGGGCTCCCCCCAGAAAACCAGCGTTGAATGTAATGAAACGCCATTTTCTGGGTGAGTCCCGGAGGCTCCCCGGCATCCCTCCCGCCCTCCGGTCGGCGGTTTTTCGTGGTTTTGATATCCAGCCTCGGAACTGGGGTGTGGATAGCCGGCGCGGGGGTCTGGGGCTCCCCTTCCCCCTCCCGGGGAGGGGGGAGCTGCGCAGACATGCGGCGCGGCTCGTGTGACGTCATGCTTGTTAGTTCGTTTTCCTGGGGGAGTTCTGTCCACTCGTTTGTCAATTTTTGTGGTTAACCAGAATAGGGGTTTGTTTTGTGGCGCTTACCTTTCTGGGTGCCTGTCCCGGTCGATGGCAGATATAGAATGCTCCAAATCACATGTGCATTTCTATGGGCCATTGCTCCCCGTGCCTCTCTGAGGGGGCCAGGTTCTGGCTCGTGGTCCCCGGTAGGCCTAGAACTCCACCCACATCGACTGATGCAAAATAGTTAGGGTATCCATATCAGCCATGGATAGCTCCGGGGAGCCTCCGGGACTCACCCAGAAAATGGCGTTTCATTACATTCAATGCTGGTTTTTTGCCCCCTCTTGTTTGAGGCTTCAGCCATTGCGCAGTTTATTCAGGCTGCTTCGGCTTCTTGCCATCCTATGTCGGACTTGCTGGTTCTCCGGGGGTCCCGTGGCGGGCCTTCCCGGAAGGGTCGTGCCAAGGTTCGGGGTTCTTCTCGTCGTGGTAGGCCACTGGTGTAAGGTTCGGTTTCAGCGCCTCCTTCGGACCTGCCTTCGTCTGGTCGGCGCGGTGTTCGCTCTGTGCGAGGTTCTGGGTCTCGTAAGGGGTGCCGGTCCTTTCGCGGTTTGCCCATTGATCGGGCGATGGGGGGGAGGAGGCTTGCGCTGTTCGCGCATGCCTGGTCCCATGATTTGTGGGCGTTTCGAGTCGTTTCGCACGGCCTCCGGTGGCGTTAGGTGGCCCCTCCCCCTATGGGGGTTCGGGCTGGCAGGGCAGGCTTCTTCTCCTACACTCTCTCATGTCATCTTGGAGTGGGTTCGCTTGGGCGTGGTGGAAATGACTACATTCCTCAGATGGGTTTCCCATCTCTTTCCAGTCCCAAAACGTTACTGCGCGGACCTGCGGTTCATTCTGTACTTGTCCCGTCTGAACCCTTGGGTTCATTGCCCCTCCTTTCGGATGACCACGCTGTCACAGGTTCGGCTCCTCTTGGAGCCGGGCGCTTAGATGGTGTCCCTGAACCTCCGGGACTCTTATTGGCACGTCCTGATTCATCAGGGGTTCAGGGACTGGCTCGGTTTTGTTGTGGGGCTTCGTGCTTACCGCTTTCGTTGTCTTCTGTTCGGCTTGAACCTGGCACCTCGTGTTTTCACGGGCCTCACGCGGGTCGTCGTGACCCGTCTGTGTCTGTTAGGTGTTCGGGTGTTGGCCTACCTCAACGACTGGCTGGTTTGGGCTCCCAGCCAGTCTGTTTGTCTCTTAGCCAGGGATCGTGTTCTTTCTCAGCTTGCCGGGTTCGGGTTCTTGGTGAACTGTGGAAGTCCCATCTGGTTCCCTCCAGGCCAGGTTCGGACCTGGCTGGGCCTTGTGTGGGACTCTCGGACCACTTCCTTGTCTCTTCCTCTGGAGTCTCATCTGCAGCTATGGTCCGCTTGTGCCTGTTTCTGGGGGGCTCCCGGGTCTCNAAAAAACAGCATTGAATGTAATGAAACGCCATTTCTGGGTGAGTCCCGGAGGCTCCCCGGAGCTATCCATGGCTGATATGGATATTCTAACTATTTGCATCAGTCAATGTGGGTGGAGTTCTAGCCTACCGGGGACCACGAGCCAGAACCTGGCCCCTCAAAGAGGCACAGGGAGCAATGGCCCATAGAATGCACATGTGATTTGGAGCATTCTATATCTGCCATCGACCGGGACAGGCACCCAGAAAGGTAAGCGCCACAAAACAAACCCTATTTGGTTAACAACAAAAAGTAACAAACGAGTGGACAGAACTCCCCAAAAGAAAAACGAGCAAAACTACCATGACGTCACACAAGCCGCGCCGCATGTCTGCGCAGCTCCCCCCTCCCCGGGAGGGGGGAAGGGGGAGCCCCAGACCCCGCGCCGGCAATCCACACCTCAGTTCCGAGGCTGGATATCAAAACCGCGAAAAAACCGCCGACCGTAGGGCGGGAGGGATGCCGGGGAGCCTCCGGGACTCACCCAGAAAATGGCGTTTCATTACATTCAACGCTGGTTTTCTGGGGGGAGCCCCTACGGCTCCCCGGAGCTACCTCACCAAAGATTAAGAAAAACAAGGGCACTTACCCGGAGGCGGTCGGTGCTCCACATCTCAAGACGAAGCCGAGACAACGAGCTGCAACCGCCGACCTAAAGCAACACAAGCCCGACTGGGCCCGGGAATGTTAACAAGGTAGCGTGCAGCCAGGACCCTGTTCGACCGCCAAAAACCCCGAGCCCGAATGTCAGCCCAAGACATATTGCCGAAGACGGGAGCAAGAGCAGCAAACTTACGAACGTCATGGGCACGGGGATAGACCGCAGGTTGGCTGGATTTAATAACCCTGCGGACAACCTGAGAGACCCGAACCCGCGAACAGGGAAGAAGGGAAACCGGATCAACAAAAAAGCGCGTCCCCGGACACAGAAGCCGTGGCGCGCAGATAACGGCGGAGGGCCGCAACCGGACACAAAACATGGTGAACCCCCGGCCTGACAAACACGCATCAACAACCCAAGGACCCCTCCGGAAAGCAGCAGTCTCATTCTTAGCCAAAAAGAGGGGAGACGGCTGCAAACGAACAAGGGGCAGTCTCAGAAACCTCTAATCCCCACCCCGACCCCGAAGCCCTCAGACGCTTGGGGGCCGGAAGGAGGGGGGAGGGGCAGAATGAACCACTAAAGGGGAAGAACAAGGGGTGCGGGCGGAACCAAGGCCGAAGCGACCAACACCCCCAAGTCCGGGTCCCTATACACAAAGCGGGGCAGCCGCGGGGCGTCCGGGGAAGCAAGAGTCCGCTCGCGTTGCAATAACCTAAACCTACCTTGCAACGCACGAGCTGCCTGCACCCGAAGTGATTCATCAGCAGACTGGGTGAATTGAGTCACAAACAAGCAACATAGCTCGCAGGACTCAGGGTCGAATGTGTCACCGACCCAACAGGCAGCATGACGGAGGCAAAAACAATGAGAGTCACCCTGAGACAAGGGGACAGAGCAACCCTCAAACTCGCACACAGCGAGAGGGGACGCAAGGGACTCCTCCATCGGACCCAAGAGCCCCGCGGGGTTTTCCAGGGCCCCTAGACTGGGTCTGCTAAGGGTTATCCCAGGCAGGGCACTGCTAACTGGCTACCCAAACTACCAAACAATCTGCTAAAAGCTGAACCCACGGGACGTGTCCACTCGCGAGGGCGAAGCAGGGGGTGCCACCACACAACCGATCCTAATATAAGGGGAACAAGGCAGACCCCCCTACCAGGCAAAACAAAAAGAAAAGAAAAACCACACAAGTGGACAACGTACCCAGAGGGAACAGAACCGGCCGCTGGTATAGGTGAAAACTAGCAACGCAGTGCCCTGCGCCCCACCAGTGCTATAACTACCACTTACCCCAAGGTAACAAGGGAGTAAAAACCCCAAACCCTCAGGGCGGCCAAACGCCAAGCAGCGAAAAGCCAACAGAGGTAGACCAAGGTGACTTGTGGAAGGTAACCCCAAGCCCCAAGGGGGGTACTTACAGGGCACTCAGGGAAGGTGACCCTAAGCACATGCAGCCCGAGTACCTGAGAATACTACTCCCAGCTCACACGACCACCGTAAGAGCAGCACTGAAAAACAATTCACAGCGCTGAGACAAGACTGGAGCTGGAGCCACACGACCATGCACGATCCCATCAGCCGAGGAACTGAGGTGTGGATTGCCGGCGCGGGGGTCTGGGGCTCCCCCTTCCCCCTCCCGGGAGGGGGGAGCTGCGCAGACATGCGGCGCGGCTTGTGTGACGTCATGGTAGTTTGCTCGTTTTTCTTTTGGGGAGTTCTGTCCACTCGTTTGTTACTTTTTGTTGTTAACCAGAATAGGGTTTGTTTTGTGGCGCTTACCTTTCTGGGTGCCTGTCCCGGTCGATGGCAGATATAGAATGCTCCAAATCACATGTGCATTCTTTGGGCCATTGCTCCCCGTGCCTCTCTGAGGGGGCCAGGTTCTGGCTCGTGGTCCCGGTAGGCTAGAACTCCACCCACATCGACTGATGCAAAATAGTTAGAATATCCATATCAGCCATGGATAGCTCTGGGGAGCCGTAGGGGCTCCCCCCAGAAATGGTCCTTGAATGAAAAGGATTCCTTGCACACATTATCCATCTGTCCCTTTAAATCAACTGTTGTTAGATGTATAGTGTATCTTAATGTATCAGATGATATATCTCCTTAATGTATCAGATAATGTATCTCCTTAATTCCTTAAACTCTTTATTGACAGATTTGTCTGAATTACTATATTTGTGAAAATGAAGCAAAGAAGTTTTCACCACAGCCAAGATAAAGGAGTAATAAAACACCATGTAAGAATGGATGTAACTCACGAAAACATTAATGGGGAAAATTCAGGAGTAGATGATGTTGGAACAGAAGACACCTTGCACAGAGATGAGGATTTAGAGACCATTAATGGATATGATGAAGATGAACCTTCAAAGCAAGAGGATGAAGTTTTTAAATCAAAAGTATTTGTAGAAGCTGCTAATGATGATTTAGAAAGCAGTTTCTCAACAGAAGAAGAGTACAATGAAGAGGTTAGAATTTATATTTAAGTTTTCATTCCTAAGAATACCAATAATGAGGTGCAAATCCTATTTGTAAATAAACAAATCCACAAGGGTCGTGACGAGGGGTTCGAACCTACGTCCGAGAGGATCCCAGATTACACATCCCTGATGTGTAAAGTCCCACTTGTAGTTAGGCAGGGCTGACCTAAAGGTTGCTGACACCCCAGGCAAGTTGATCTTCAGCGCCCTTACTAGTATAATTTGTTAACATTTTCTCAGTGAGGAAAAACAGGAAATGTGGGACTAGAGAATTTATTTGAATATATATAAGTAATTTTGACTCTAAGGCCTCTTTTCTTCATCAATCTTCTGTAATGTAATGTTATTAGTTTGGTAGCTGTGGTGTGGGTTGTTTTGCCCCACATGCATGGTCTTGCATTTGTTTATATTAAAAAGCATTTGCCAATCTTCTGACCATTTGTAAAGTTCATGTAGTTTTCAGATAAGTGCTGGTGAGCCAGGACTCGGTCTGACAGGGGACATATGCCTGTGTATTTGTTCTTTATTTTAGGTTTTTCACAAGGTGTGTACATTTGTTTTACTTCTTGTATAGACTGTTTAACTCTTCACCTTGAACTGCTCATGCCTAGAATGATCATCTCTAGGTGTTCGACACTGTTGCCCATGTGTGGCCCGAGTTCTTTCTTAATGATGTGGGGTTCAGATGGCTGTCTCTGACAGGCCAGCTTGTGGTTGGAAGGTGCCTCACCCATAGCAGTACATGGGTCGTTGATTCTGTAAAGCTTTCTGGATGGGCGCAGTTTGGATTTTCATTTAATTAAGGGGCCCAGTGCTTGTGTACTGAAACTTCCTCAAACACTCATTTTTTTTTTTTTGTGAATAATATCTTCATGGTAAATGCTCCAACTTTTCCTAATGAACTAACATCATACTATGAACAGAAAAAAAATAAAATAGAATTTGTTTTTTTAAATTTCACAATTTCAAATTAGGTTTAAAAATATTAAAATGTCATCAATTTTTATTTTATGCATTATGGCCTCAGAATGCCATGTAACATTCATGTTCCTAGATGAAAAATATCATTTGAGAGTACAGTATAGTTTACTGTAAAAAAAATTATTCAATGTGGCCTTCCAAATATGTGCAAAATTTAGACACAAACAATTTATAACTCCAAAGTTATGGGTTTATGACTAAACGACAACAAGGATACCTTAGAACAGGGGTCTCCAAACTTTTCAATGTAAGGGCCACATTATATATTTCCCATATTTATGCGGGCCGAAGGAATAAAAAATGAAAAAAAAAACAAAAAACAAATCAGTGCCAGTAATTTAATTTCCTCAAATATTAAAGTATAAACATGGAAAAATTAAAACATATCTTTTTGGAAAAAAATAGGGTAAACTAAATAGATTCCTGCCTTTAGTTTTATGCAACCAAATTAGTGTGACGAATGATACTGTCGTTTTGACTTCAAAATTTCATTAAAATCAGGTTCCAGATTAGATGAGCCAATTGTAAGAATTGATTTCAAGTGATCATCAGACAAATTTGCTCGATAGTTAGATTTCACATACTTCATTTTGGAAAATGTTTGTTCACACAAGTATGTTGAACCAAAAATGGACACAAAACTACAAGCAAACTTTATCAAATTATAACTGTTATACACAACTGATTGGTTGTAATGCACAACACATACCTACCAGTACTAGTATCTGTGCGTCACACTATCGAGAGAGAGGAAAACTGACTCGGGCTGAGCGCCACCAGTCAGCAGCCCCAGCTTTGAATAATTCTGCGATGCCATTCGTACGATAATTATTTTTTCAAGGCCACCACACAGGGATTTGTTTGGCGGGCCGGATGAAATTATGTGGCGGGCCGGATGTGGCCCGCGGGCCATAGTTTGGAGACCGCTGCCTTAGAACTAAGAACATTGCACCTAATACTATGTGAAAATGGTGAGAATCAGTCAGAAACTGAATTTTTGAAGTTGTCTCAAAATTGAAATTCCTGCTCTAGAGATAATTGAACATGAAGTTATCGACAATGAATATGGTAGTTCTAATTAATGAATTTTCTTGTATGTTTTTTGTATGACATTACTTGGCATTTGTTCTCGAATATGTTAAAGTTGTGAGGTCAATATGTGTTGAAATGAAGTCAAGAAAAAATACCCCCACTAAAAAAAAATATAGGGATAGGTTAGGGATAACAAACATATATATATTACAGTAACTTTATTGCCCATATATATAAGTGATAAAGCCCTCATCTGGTCCTCATTCATCAATACAACCTAAAGAGACAGAATAGAGTTTAAAATCTCTATATAAATTGGCCCCCCCCCACCCAAAAAAAAAAGTCACAACTTCTGCCACCTGTAGCTCTTTAACATGTTGACCAATTTCGTTCCAACTTCACATGCCTAGTGCCGGACATGTATTCTGCAAGATGTTGAAGTTACAACAAAATCCACATTAAAACAAAGGAGAGAAAAAACAAGGAAAAAATTACAACATACAAAAGAAAAAAAGTGGTCGTCAGCTTTTTGTACAAAAGGGGACAAGAAATAATATTGCCATTGGGCAATGTATTTATATGATGTATAATCAAATACAGCATAATAACATACTAACTCATTATTGTGTGTGAAATCTGGTCCTCCAGGTGGCACCAGCTGCATATCCACTTTGTGGACCCTCCTTACTACTACTTTTCTTCTGTGTACGTCAGACAAGTGCTTGCATCTCTTTATCCCTGATTTCCAGTAAATAGGAGGTGTTATTGTTATTATCAGTACCGGTTGCTGCCCGTCTCACGCATTTATTTCTTAAAATTTCGTAAAATATCCATTTCTTAACATATTGGGATGAAAATTTCATGATGCTGATGCCAAATAATGGGAGAGTTGTTTAAAATTGCTTACTGTATTTTTTATTTGGATAAATACTCCTCAGTCACCGGGCCCATTAACCCTTAAACCGTGCATATCATATATATATGATATCAGTGACAAAACCGAAACCGCGCACATCATATATATATGATTTCGTGTCTAGTGCTATAATTTAAACGCCCCGCCTGGGATAGGGGCAGCTATAGTACAGCCACGACCGAAAGTTGCCAGATGCCACCTAGAAAAAAAATCCAGGCCAACATTCTTGGGTGTTAGAGCGTCAGTATTGAGCAAGCCACCAAGGTTGGCGCACGCAGCACGAACTCACAGCACCGCTGTTCAGCTTGTGACCACAGCATCGCCTACAAATGCCATAATATAAATGATACTGCTATTATTTAGCAGTGATAGTATTACTGAAGCCCCCTGACTGTGATAAAACTGACCAGGATTCTGATAATAGCATGATTGTGGTGATATTTAGCGCTGTGCTCCATGGAGGGAGGAGTAAGGCTGTGGAGGGAGGGTTGTGGCGTCGTCTTCTGACTGTGTGTGGCCACCATTTATTGACTGCACTCACCATACCAGCTTAGTGGTTCGCTATGGTGAACACAAATGTAGATACTTATATATAACGTGTGTATAGTGTGAGATAACAGTAAGAGGAGTAGGTTGGGAGCCGCCATTTTGGTGAGGGAGGAGCGTCGTCTGCACGACTTGGCATGTTGTTTACTGATGGCCACTATGGTCTTTGGGCACCATACCAGCTTATTTGTACAGGTATGGTGAATAAAACAGGTAGATACTTATATATAATGTGTGTATATAGCGTAATAACACCACAACCAATATTGATGGAGGAGAAATATTAGTGTGTCTGGCCTTGAGGACGGCCGCCGATCAGCTGACTGTGTGAGTAGCTACGTCTTTGTGCCTTTACTCACCATACAAGCTTAGATGTACAGTTATGGTGAACAAAACATGTAAATACGTATATATAACGTCTGTGTATAGTGAATAAATGTAAAAACAGTATTGTGGGAGGAGAATGAGGGCGAGTGAGGTGGTGTTGAGGGAGGGAGTGGCAGTGAGTGGCTCGCTGGTGTGTGGCGGTCACTCCTCGTTGCTTTTTGACTCACAAGACCAACTTAGTAGTTTGTTATGGTGAACAAAACATGCAGATACTTATATATAACCTGTGTATATAGTGTAACAACAGCAAAACTATTTGTTTATTGTTTTATGAACATAATTGAATCACTATTATGCACATCATAATTTTGAGTACAGCGATGGTTCACACATTTTATTATATAAATATACCACAATTCACTGTATGAAATAATATTACTGCAAAGAAACTAAGAAAAAATTAATCAGAGACATTGAAATAATTAGGTAATAATATATTTGTGGCAACTGCTGTCTGACAGCTCGGGCGGAGTAGACCTCGTCTGGCGAAGGTTCTGCCAACGCCCCTTTTTTGCCACACTTCCCTACCCTACTGCGGCTAAAATATGCTACCTACGATTTTTTTGTTATTTTTTCCGTGATCAGGGAACAAAAATGAACACTTCTATAAGACGAAAGAATTTTTTGGATTTTTTTTTTGTTGCGCCTGTGGGTGTGAATTCCATTTGTGCCCCTAGTGGTTTGAGGGTTAAGAGTCACATAGGTTTTTCACATGCTTGTTATAAGGTATGCTGCTAATTCCTTTAACAAATGCATTTACAGTGTGGCCTCGACTTACGATTTTAATCCATTCCCAGAGACGTAAGTCGAAATATTGTAAGTCGAAATATCGTAAGTTGAAACAAATTTTCCAATAAGAAATAATGGGAATTGAATTAATCCGTTCCACACCCATAAAAATATTAACTTAAAAATACATTTTATACTGAATACAATTCTTTTCTCTAACTACAATACAGTACATATGTTTATCTTACCTTTATCGAGGACTCTTGTTGGCATATGGAAGATGGTGAGGAGGGGGGGGGAGAAGGAGAGGTGTTACTGTTTGGAAGGAGAGTCCCCTTCCATTATAACATCAGGCAGTGATGACTTCTCTGGGGTACACTCTCTCCTATGCTTTGCCTGCATACCACTAGGACCTGGTTGTGGTTCACTGCTTGTTTGTCTCACTAAAAATTTGTCCATGGAGATTTGTTTTTCCCTTCGTTCATCACAGTGTCATTGAAAAGGTTAACCCTTAAGCTGCGCATGGCGTATATATATGCGCCATGAATAACATGTAATTACCTAAGTGTAGTTACAGGATGAGAGCTACGCTCGTAGTGTCCCGTCTTCCCAGCACTCTTTGTCATATAATGCTTTGAAACTACTGACGGTCTTGGCCTCCACCACCTGGCCTCCATGTAATTACCTAAGTGTAATTACCTAAGTGTAGTTACAGGATGAGAGCTACGCTCGTGGTGTCCCGTCTTCCCAGCACTCTTTGTCATATAACGCTTTGAAACTACTGACGGTCTTGGCCTCCACCACCTTCTCCCCAACTTGTTCCAACCGTCTACCACTCTGTTTGCGAAAGTGAATTTTCTTATATTTCTTCGGCATCTGTGTTTAGCCAGTTTATATCTATGACCTCTTGTTCTTGAAGTTCCAGGTCTCAGGAAATCTTTCCTGTCGATTTTATCAATTCCTGTTACTATTTTGTATGTAGTGATCATATCGCCTCTTTTTCTTCTGTCTTCTAGTTTTGGCATATTTAATGCTTCTAACCTTTCCTCGTAGCTCTTACCCTTCAGTTCTGGGAGCCACTTAGTAGCATGTCTTTGCACCTTTTCCAGTTTGTTGATGTGCTTCTTAAGATATGGGCACCAAACAACAGCTGCATATTCTAGCTTTGGCCTAACAAACGTCATGAACAATTTCTTTAGTATATCCCCATCCATGTATTTAAAAGCAATTCTGAAGTTAGAAAGCATAGCATAGGCTCCTTGCACAATATTCTTTATGTGGTCTTCAGGTGATAGTTTTCTATCTAGAACCACCCCTAGATCTCTTTCTTTATCAGAGTTCTTTAAAGATTTCTCACATAATATATAGGTATAATATATATATAATGTCCCACAGTGCGCATGCCGTATATATATATATATGCCATAGGGTGCCAGGCACGATTCAAATGGTCTGCGGCTACTAGGGGGTTCACATTAGCTTCCTCAATGCTCTTGTAAACAGACGCCACGTTTAAAAAAATCGAGAGCATTATTCTCCGGTGTGAGAGCCACAGTACTGTGGGAGCCACCAAGGCTGGTGCATGTAGCATGAGCTAACAGCATTGCTGTTCAGCTTGTGACTACAGTATCGCCTAAAAATGTCAAAATAAATATGTAACTGCTATTATTTAGCGATGACAGAATTAAAGATGACCCCTGACTGATAAAAATGACCAGGATTGTGATAATAGCAGGATTGTTATGGTAATTAGTGCTGTGGGAGGAGTAATGCTGAGGGAGGGAGGGAGGTAGCATCATTTGCTGACTGTGAAGCCACCTGTTATTGTCTGCATTCACCATACCAGCTCAGTGGTTCTCTATGGTGAACACAAATGTAGGTACTTGTATATAATGTGTGTATTAGTGTAATAACAGCAAAAGGATTATGTTGGGAGGAGCCATTTGACGGAGGTGGCGTGGTCTGCATGACTTGTCTGGCTGTGTAGAGGGTGGCCACTATGCTCTTTGGACACCCTACAAGCTTAGGTGTACAGTTACTGTGCATACAACATGTAGATACTTATATATAATGTGTGTATATAGTGTAATAACACTGCAAACAGTATTGTTGGGGGAGAAAGTTTAGTGTGTGTGACCTTGAATGAGTGAAGGAGGCAGCTGCCAGCTGACTATGTGTGTAGTGATGACTCTTAGTGCCGTAACTAACTAATATAAGCTTAGTTGTACAGTTGTGTTGAACAAAACATGTAGATACTTATATATAATGTCTGTATATAGTGAATAAAATAAAAAACAGTATGGTGGGAGGAGAATGTGGGCGAGTGAGGTATTGTTGAGGGAGGGAGTGGCAGCAAGTGGCTGGCTGGTGTGTGGCGGTCACACCTTGTTGTTTTTTGACTCATAATATAATTTTAGTGGTTCATTATGGTGAACAAAACATGCAGATACTTATATATAACCTGTGTATAGAGTGTAATAACAGCAAAACTATTTGTTTATTGTTTTATGAACATAATAATTGAATCACTAATATACACACCATACTTTTGAGTATAGCGATGATTCACCACTTTTATTATATAAATATATTACAATACACACTATTGAATAATATTACTGCAAAAAACTAAGACAAAAATCAATCAGAGACATTGAAATAATTAGGTAATAATATCTTTGTGGCAACTCCCACTTGTCAGCTTGGGTAACACTGACCGCCACTGACGACCGCTCTGTCTGTGCCTACATTTTGCCAGACTTCCTCGGTTTATTGCGGCCAAAATATGTCACTTACAATTTTCCTCACCCCCTCACTTCATGCGAGTTTGAGGGTTGTTCGGTCCCCTTGTCTCAGGGTGACCCTCACTGTTTTTGCCTCCGTCATGCAGCCTGTTGGGTTGGTGACACTTTCGACCCTGAGTCCTGTGAGTATTGTTGCTTGTTGGTGACTCAATTTACCCAGTCTATGGATGATGATCTTCGGTACAGGCTGCACAGGCATTGCATTCTAGGTTTCGGTTGTTGCAACGCGCTCGTTTGGTTGTTCACCAGGATGCCCCGCGGCTGCCCTGTTTTGCTTATAGGGACCTGGACTTGGGGGTGGGGGTCGCTTCAACCCTGGTTCAGTCCACACCACCTGGTGCTTCCCCTCCTGTTGTTCGTTCTGGTCCCCCTCCCCTGCTTCCGTCCCCGAAACGTCTGAGGGTTTCGGAGTCGGGGCAGGGGTTAGTTGGTCTTGAGACTCGGGCAGCCTTGGGGGATGCCNTGCTTCCTGGGGGTGGAGGCCTGGTCGAGGACCGGGCCGCGGAGACACTTAAGCCCGAAATCATCTCAAGATAACACTCAAGATATCTCAAGATATTGGTCTAAATCAAATGCAGTAGTGCAGTGCTCTTTGGTCTGTATTCAACATAAATGCATTCCCAAGTTAAGTATGGGTCTTGGTAGTACAGATGGGTTTGGTTTAGACTCATAGTCACGACTCCCGGGTTCGTATACCGTGCGGGTCAGAAATAATAATTATAATAATAATAATAATAAATGATAATAATAATACAGTATATGTAAATTTATATAAGGAATTTATCCTAGTGTTGTTATGTCTGTGAGAAGCCATTACCATTACTAATGATAATGAAAGCAATAGTAATAATAATTTGTTTAAAAAATTATGAATAGGAATAGTGTATAATAATAATATATTGCACAGGGGGTTTAATAATGGTTACAAAGCATGTACATTTAATAAGGCCACTAATATGCAAAGCATTTCAGGCATATATAATAATAATTCATTTTGTCGGGGGGACAGGCAGCCAGTATAACATACAGTACATGTTAGGCTTATATTGAGGTCCCCCCCCCCACTTCCCCAGGATGCAACCCCCATAATCTGACTAACTCCTGGATGCCTATCCACTGTTAAGTGGACAGGGGCATTAGGTGATTGGAAACGCACCTAACCATTTCTGTCCTGCCCAGGATTCAAACCCGAAAATCTCAATTGTGGGTCGAGAATGAACCCGATTGTACTACCGGGATATACTTATAACTTAAAGAATATAGTGAGGTGTTTTAAATGTTTGGTGTGGTAGACATTTGTAGACACTACAGGTGTCTTTTTTTCCACCTATTTTCTGTAAGAGGTGGTTGGGTTGACTGTGTCTACCTGAATCTAAAAGAGGCTTTTGCCCATTTTCGAACCGTCGCTTGTCTTCGGACTATCGTCAGTCTCCAGACTTGTTTGTCTCCGACTCTCACCTGTCTCCAGACTCTCACCTGTCTCCAGATTCTCACCTGTCTCCAGACTCTTACCCGTCTCCGGACTCTCACCTGTCTCCAGACTCTCACCTGTCTCCAGACTCTCACCTGTCTCCAGATTCTCACCTGTCTCCAGACTCTTACCTGTCTCCAGATTCTCACCTGTCTCCAGACTCTCACCTGTCTCCAGACTCTCACCCTGCTCCAGATTCTCACCTGTCTCCAGACTCTCACCTGTCTCTATACTCACCTGTCTCCAGACTCTCACCTGTCTCCAGACTCTCACCTGTCTCCAGACTCTCACCTGTCTCCAGATTCTCACCTGTCTCCAGACTCTCACCTGTCTCCAGACTCTCACCTGTCTCCAGATTCTCACCTGTCTCCAGATTCTCACCTGTCTCCGGACTCTCACCTGTCTCCAGACTCTCACCTGTCTCCAGACTCTCACCTGTCTCCAGACTCTCACCTGTCTCCAGACTCTCACCTGTCTCCAGACTCTCACCTGTCTCCAGACTCTCACCTGTCTCCAGACTTTCACCTGTCTCCGGACTTTCACCTGTCTCCAGACTCTCACCGGTCTCCAGACTCTCACCGGTCTCCAGACTCTCACCTGTCTCCAGATTCTCACCTGTCTCCAGACTCTTACCTGTCTCCGGACTCTCACCTGTCTCCGGACTCTCACCTGTCTCCAGACTCTCACCTGTCTCCAGACTCTCACCTGCCTCCAGACTCTCACCTGCCTCCAGACTCTCACCTGTCTCCAGACTCTCACCTGTCTCCAGACTCTCACCTGTCTCCAGACTCTCACCTGTCTCCGGACTCTCACCTGTCTCCAGACTCTCACCTGTCTCCAGACTCTCACCTGTCTCCAGATTCTCACCTGTCTCCAGATTCTCACCTGTCTCCAGACTCCCACCTGTCTCCAGACTCTCACCTGTCTCCAGATTCTCACCTGTCTCCAGACTCTTACCTGTCTCCAGACTCTCACCTGTCTCCAGACTCTCACCTGTCTCCGGACTCTCACCTGTCTCCAGACTCTTACCTGTCTCCGGACTCTCACCTGTCTCCAGACTCTTACCTGTCTCCAGACTCTCACCTGTCTCCAGACTCTCACCTGTCTCCAGACTCACCTATTTCTAGACTCTTGCCTGTCTTAAACACCATTGCCATTCTGTGGACATCAAGGCTTTTAAAAATCATTACCACCACCATTGTTTAGGAAAAGTACTAAAAATATTGCCAGAATATCCTCATATATTCCACAATAGGTACAGGCAGGTTCCCTTCTATGAACAGGTTACGTTCTGAAAAATATGGTCATACAGCATTTTTCAGAATGTAGAATGAGATTTCCCATAGGTGTAATGTTATAAATGGGGGATGCATACCCCCAAAATTGTCACCAAAACTAATATTTTTGAGACACACACAAAATACAGCATATTATTTACCTTAAATGAGCGTTGTCCTGCATGTCAAAGTTGATTGTGTTTGAGGAGTGAAGAGATCAAGTGGCTGGAGGAGGCAGCAGATGATTATGATGTGCAGGTGGTGGCTGTCAGTGGATCAGTGGCGGAGAGTGGCTGGTCATTTTCAGTGTCACTGGCTGCGTTTAATGTGGGATATAAGTGGATGGGAAACAATAGTTATCAGTGTCGTTAGCTGTTATAGGATTCAAAGGTTTTCGGTCAGACTTTTCTTGAAGGTTGTTGAGGCAAGCTCAATTGACAGCAACTTTTTGAGAGGTGATTGCTGGCTGGAGCATTTTTGGGAAATATATTCTCAAAGTACTTTGCAGAACTATCTTCCTTTCCATGTAATTTGCTTGTAGGATGTAAAGTCATTATTATCTGTTCTGGAGGGAACTTCCTGAAGCTGTCATCCTAAAATTTTTCATACTAAGAGGTCACATCAGTTGCAGGTGTAACCTGTTTGACCAACCAGTGACCAGCACCAAAACCTGGCTTCCTCATAAGAGGCACAGGGAACAATCCACCACCTTGCCAGAAAAAGCCTCCAGAAAGTTAGTATAGCTCAGTCCCCCAGGGTACTGTGCTTGCCCAGTACTTTTTCTCATCCTCATATCGGACATATATAAGAACACAACCTATAGCACTGTATCATCCTTTGCAGATGACACCAGGATCTTCATGAGAGTAGGCAACATAGAGGACACGGCAAACCTCCAGTCAGATGTAGATCAGGTCTTTCTATGGGCTACAGAAAATAATATGGTGTTTAACGAAGATAAGTTCCAGCTCATGCGCTATGGAAAAAATGAAAATATGAAAACGGAAACCACGTACAAAACTCAGGCAAATCATAACATAGCACGAAAAGGCAATGTAAGGATTTGGGTGTACTCATGTCGGAAGACCTTACCTTTAAAGAACACATAAAGTGGCCGTCACAACTGCACGAAAAATGACGGGTTGGATAACAAGAACTTTTCACACTAGAGATGCTATACCGATGATGATACTTTTCAAAACGCTGGTGCTCTCTAGAGTGGAGTACTGCTGCACAATGACACCCCTTTCAAAGCTGGAGAACTTGCTGACCTGGAGAGTGTGCAGAGATCCTTTACTGCTAGAATCCACTCGGTAAAACATCTAAACTATTGGGACCGACTAAAGAGCCTAAATCTGTACTCCCTTGAGCGCAGGCGGGAGAGATACATAATAATTTACACATGGAAAATATTAGAGGGGCTGGTCCCAACCTGCACACAGAAATAACATCACATTTTTTACATTAACATTATGGTTGCAAAGAAAAGGAGATAACATCTAGGTCAGAAAGAGCTGTCGAAGAAACTAAAGTAGTAATAAATTGTTGGCCTCGTAGAAGGTCTCACTACCATAGAGAATGTATGCGACTACAGGAGAATAGGCAGGTACGTAAAAGGGAAAGATCGACCTTTGAGGATCACCCTAAACGGTGCCAAACAGATGGAAGAAGTACTAAGGAATGCTAGAAAATTGCAAAGTGATGAGGATGGGAAAGGGTGGTCGTTAAGACGAGATCTTTCAAAAGAAGATAGAGAGAAGCTGAAACTGAACCTTGCCGAGGCAAAACGTTTTAATGAGAACAGGAATGAAGAAGAAATCAATTCTTTTTTCTACAAAGTGTTAGGGGTAGGCAAACCAGTAAAGTGGTACATAAAGGCAAACCAACAAAAACAATAGAGAGAGGAGGAGTGAAGAATAAGGAGAGGGGGAACAGGTTCCTGAAGATTGCATACACCAACATAGATGGAGTAAGGTCAAAGATACTGGAGTTAAGTGATATAATACAGCTGCAAACACCAGACATTGTTGCACTCACGGAGACAAAACTTGAAGATGTTATTTTAAATGAGGTCATATTCCCAAGGGGCTACTCAATTTGGAGACGGGACAGAAAATTAGAAAGGCGGTGGCGTTGCTGTGCTGGTGAAAGAACACTAAAGTGAAGGAAATAATGACTGCCAATCCACAAGAAGTTGACATAATAGCACTAGAGATCTGCCATGAGGATGATAAACTAATGATAATAATGCATATAGTCCACCGCCAAGCAGCACATGGTCAAAGGAGGAGCTAGATAGTAAACGAGAAGGTCTTATAACAATAATGAGAGAGATTATAGCGAGAGCGGATAACGATAGATCACGACTGTTGATAGTAGGTGACTTCAACTTGAAATCCATAGACTGGAAGCATATGATGCTAAAACAGAAGATTTTTGGACCTGTAGATTTGTAGACCTCATCCTGGAAACATTCTTGTATCAACATGTTAACAGTACGAGGATGAGGGAAGGGGACGTTCCCTCCATGCTAGATTTGATATTTACCAGGAAGGAGGAAGAGAGAGTTGACATTCAG
>WNGS01061913.1:0-11727 GCA_020271785.1 Procambarus virginalis | reverse complement strand
CCAAAATTGTAAACAAGCAAAGTAACAACATGCATGATGGGCAATACATCCAAAGTAGTATGAAATTTTGGTAGGCTAAATGTAACATTTAGCCCAAAATGTTAAAACACCATCTGTAACCGGTAGTAAGCAACATAAATGTGCAGCAAATACCAGGCGTAAAGTAAGGTAATAAATTTAAGGGGGACGTCGACACGGATCCTGAACCTATGACACTTACCAATTGCTGAAACTTACTGCAGCCCTGATGAATAATTATAAGGGCATGCTCAGCTGGGACGCCGCTAGCTGAGCCTTCGGCCGCTTGACCATCGGCGGGGAACACATCCGCCAGGACATCACCTGCTGTAGCATCGGCTGAGGCACATCAGCCGCCGGGTTCGGCCCCCAGGGGACATGTTCAGCTGTAACACCATCAGCCGGCCCATCTGCCGCTAGACCATCGGCAGGACCACATCAGCAACATCAGAATCAGCCGCGGGTCGTGTCCCATGGCAGCTGCCGGATCGTCGTCTGGGCCACATCTGGCAGAACATCATCGGGTGGGGGTGGCCCCCCACGGGACATACTCAGCTGGAACCCACCAGCTGTGCCAGCGGCTGCTGGGACATCGGCAGCGTAACATAATGGTTAATTATTACCTGTAAATAACTAACAACAAGTGAGTAAGAAGAAGACTGCAACAGCACATTCCAGCTGACTTTACTTAATAACTTTACACAAGAGGCGAGGTCCCGTAGACTTTAACTAGCGCATCCAAGCCGCCCTAGATAATAACTTAAAGGCAGCTAAAGTTAAACAACCGGTCTGCAAAGACAGCAATATTAACCTAGACATGCAGCATGAGCAATGCACCAAACGTAGGGAGTTTATAAGTAGTTAATAACGTAAGAGGCAAACTAAAGTTTAAACAACCTGACTGTAAAGACAGCAGAAGTAACATGGACATGCAACATGGGCAAGGCATCAAAAGTAGTAATAAAGCGTGCTAGGCTAAACGTAAACATTTTGCCCGCGCACTGATAACCACATAAATTTAACCATAGTAAGCTACATGACTGTGCAGCAAAGTCCCCGCATACAGACTGTAATAAGTTAATAAATTATTGAGGGGTTACAGCAAAGGGGTTTGGTTACAGCAAAGTAACCAAACATGCAACATAAGCAAAGCACCCAATGTAGTATTAAAATGTGGTAGGCTAAATGTAACCATGTTAGTCCGAAAATGATAACAGCATAAATGTGACCAGAGTCAGCAACATAAAATGTGCAGCCAAAAGTACTGTAATAAATACGGCAGGACGTTGACGATGTATCCTGGACCTGTGGCACTTACCGATTGCTGAAGTTACAGTACCTGTGATGAGTAGTTATAAGGCATGCTCAGCTGGAACACCGCCGCCCGGGCCTTCAGCTGCTGGACAGTGGCAGCATAACATAATGGGTAATCAATAACCGTAAATAAAATAATGCCGGGCAACACCGGCCAGACATGAGTCTGGAACAAACGTCCTGGGAACATCAGGCCAACCTCAAGCATTGGTCGGAGCATCCAACATCAGTCGGGACACCTTGGACCACATCAGTCGGACACCGGCCGCTGGGCCATCAGCTGCAGGATCATCATATGGGCCCACTTCAGCCGGGACTTCAGCGGGGGGAGTTGTCCCGCAGGGGACATGCACAGCTGGAACACAACCAGCTGTGGCAGCTGGTGCAGGGACATCGGCAGCATAACATAATGTTCAATTGTAACCATAAAGGACTAAATAATGCCGGCAACACCGGCCAGACTTAAGTCTGGAACATCAGTCAAAACCTCGAGCATCAGTCGGAACATCAAACATCAGTCGGGACATCAAACATCAGTCGGGACATCAAACATCATTCGGGACATCAAACATCAGTCGGGACATCAAACATCGGTCGGGACGTAAACATCGGTCGGGACATCAAACATCGGTCGGTACATCAAACATCGGTCGGTACATCAAACATCGGTCGGGACATCAAACATCAGTCGGGACACCGGCCGCTGGGCCGTACCCCATGGCAGCCGGGCCATCACCTGGTGGATCCTCGACTGGGGCCATATCAGCGGGTGGGGTTGGGCCCCCGGGTGCATACTCAGCTGGAACACCATCGGCTGTGCTAACAGGTGCTGGGGCAACAGCAGCATAACATAATGTTAATTATTAACCTGTAACTAACTCAACAATGCCGTCGACATCGGCCAGACTTAAGTCTGGAACATACCTCCTGTGGGCCCATCAGTCGGTACAGCGGCCATAGGGCCGTGCCCCGTGGCAACTGGGCCAGCAACTGCAGGACATCGTATGGGGCCACTGCTGCCGTCACTTGGGCTGGCGGGGCAGGCCCGCAGGAGGCATGCACAGCTGGAGCACCACCAGCTGGTCATGGTCAGCAGAACATAATGGGTAATTTTGCGCCATAATAACTGGTGAGAATAAGCGCGGTGTAATACTTGAAGAATGGCTACAGTAATTAATTAATAGTGATACCCAATTAAATAGGTTTAAGAAAACTGCTGGACCGTGCCCCACGGCAGCTGGGCCATCTGCTGCTGGGTCGTCTGGAACATACATCCTGTGAGCACATCGGACGGTACAGTGGCCACTGGGCCGTGCGCCATGGCAACTGGACCAGCAACTGCAGGATCATCATATGGGGCCGACATCAGCGGGCGGGGTCGTCCATCAGGGGACACGCACAGCTGGAGCACCACCACTGGGCCATCTGCAGCTGTGTCATGGTCAGCAGAACATAATGGGTAATTATGCACCATAAATAACTGGTGAAAATTAGCGTGACTTAATACTTGGAGATTGGCTACAGTTATTATTAAAGGGATATCCAATAAATAGGAATAAAAAAACCGCTGGATCGTGCCCCATGGCAGCTGGGCCATCTGCTGCTGGGTCGACATCCGGGGCCACATCAGCTGGGACGTCGCTGGCGGCTTGCCCCGTGGGGACACACTCAGCTGGGACACCACCAGCTGGCCCAGCAGCTGCTTGGTCATCAGCAGCGTAACGTAATGGGTAATTATTAACCATAAATTACTGGTTAAGAGCGGTTTTGTAAAATGATCAACAGCCACAAACAAGTAATGGAATTAAACAAATGATAGATGGAACTAAATATAGGTCCTGTGTCAACGTCAGGGAACACATCAGCTGAGCCAACGACAGCAGAACGTAATGAGTAATCAGTAACCATAAGCAACTGGTTAAATTAGCGGGGTTGAATAGTTGAGTAAGACCCACGAACGAATAAATAAATTTACTAAAATTAAAAAATGAAATAATTATAGGCCAAGTGACATCAGCAGGAATCGCGTCCGCTGGGCCAATGTCAGCATGACATAATGGGTAAGCAGGAAACCACAAATAACTGGTTAAATAGCAGGTGGAATAGATGAATGAAAGCCACAAACGGATAGTTAAAATAACTAGCAAATAAATAAATGAAATTATAGGCCATGGGTCATCATCAGGAATCACATCTGCTGGGTCAAAAGCAGCCCAGCGTAACAGGTAACCAGAACCACAAATAACTGGTTAAAATAGTGTATTCGTGTAAGTGTTTAATAGCCGCAGCTATTAGTTAAGGGACAAACGAATTAAATGAATAAACATAAGGCCATGAGTCATCGGCGTGAAACACCTCCACCAGGCCGACCGGGCATCAGCTGAGCCAGCGTCAGTAGCTGGGCTTGGCCCCCAAGGGACGCTCGGCCGGGACACCCCCAGCCAGGCCAGCAACTGCTGAGCATCGGCTGCATACCATAATGGGGAGTAGTAACCATGAATAACGTAAAATTAGCGTGAATGAATATTTGTTGAATGGCCACAACGTGTAAAATAAGAAAAGAAACGGATTTAAGGTCATGATCATCGGCGGGACTCACAAACGCCAGACCGGCCAGGACAACAGCTGAGCCAAGCCGGGCTTGGCCACCATGGGACATGTGCTCGGGCCGCACCCAGGGTCCAGGCAGGGCGACACCCGTGCCCGGGACGCTGCTGGGCCCCCCAGGGCACGCACAGTAATCACGTGCGCACGTACGTACGTGCACACGCTCGCACGTGCAATCCATGCCGGATGCCGTCCGCTAAGGACGGGGCCGAGCACCCGCTGGCCCGTGGCAGAGGGGCAGGAAGGCTGGACACGGCCCAGGGCGCGCGCTCCAAGGAGCTCCTTGCCGCGTGGGCGTCTCGACCAGGGCGTGGGCCCCGGGAACAGGCCCAGGCATAGGCCTGGAGCCTGGTCACATGTCGAGGTCGACTTGGCTTGGGCCCTAGGGGCCGGGCCGAGGGCGGAGGGCCGCCCCCCCCCCCAGCCACGTGGTGAGCACGGCCCAGGGCGTGCGCTCCAAGGAGCGCCTTGCCGCGTGGGCGTCACGACCGGGGCGTGGCCCCGCAGGCCCGGGAACAGGCCCGGGCGTAGGCCTGGAGCCTGGCCACGTGTCGATGCCGACGTGGCTTGGGCACTAGGGGCCGGGCCCGAGGGCGGAGGGCCGCCCTCACCCGGCCACGTGGCGAACACGGCCCAGGGCGTGCGCTCCAAGGAGCGCCTTGCCGCATGGGCGTCACGACCAGGGCGTGGGCCCCGGGGACAGGCCACCTGGAGCCTGGCCACGTGTCGACGCCGACTTGGCTTGGGCCCTAAGGGCCGGGCCCAAGGGCGGAGGGCCGCCCCCGCCCGGCCACGTGGTGAGCACGGCCCAGGGCGTGCGCTCCAAGGAGCGCCTTGCCGCGTGGGCGTCACGACCAGGGCGTGGGCCCCGGGGACAGGCCACCTGGAGCCTGGCCACGTGTCGACGCCGACTTGGCTTGGGCCCTAAGGGCCGGGCCCAAGGGCGGAGGGCCGCCACCGCCTGGCCACGTGGCATCAACGCCAAGGGCAAAGCGACCCAGAAAGCATCGCACGGCGGAGTCTGGCGCGGACCCTAAGGGCGCTCCTGCTTCCCCAGGGCAGCAGGAGGCCAAGGTAGCTAGCTAAGGCGGTACACACGGACCTCTAGGGGATGGCGCTTTTCACACGCCGCACTGGGGAGGTCCTGACTAGATTAAACAGAAACTTCACTTTTACCTTGGCGATAGGAGTGTGGGGCAGGAGGCCCCTGCCGAAGCAAGTTGCGAGGTCGAGGGTACCAACACGTCCAGTAGAGCGAGGTCTGGGACCAGGGTAGCCGTCACGTTGTCCATCTCGTGCGTGGTCAGACGTTGTGAGGAGAGGAGGAGTTTCGAGCACTGTTGTGGTGACTGTGAGAGTGAGGCTGATCCTCCCGCTCCTTCCCTATTTATAAGCTCCCATACCTTCCCGCGCAGGCCGCGGAAGGCGCTGCGCAAGTGTTTCTTTTTCCCCCCTTTCAGAAAAATCTCCGCTTTTATGCAATCAGAGGTCATATGCCGCACGCCCACACCTTAGAACATTATGTATTAGAGTGTCAACTTATTGATAACTATAGAAATAAGGAAATAAGTAATGTACCACATCAAATTGTTTGGATGTGTAATAATGGTATGATAGACAGTATACTTAGGAGCTACAAGAATTTTGCCCCAAGAGTGTAACAATTATATGCTGTACTTACTATATTAACCTGCAATGTTAAATGGGATTCTTGTAATGTTATTTGTCTATTTGTACTCACTGAATTTGTGCGCCCCTTGAGGGACTTGAGGTAAAGGGGGGTAGAAATAGCCTAAGCTACTCTATCCCTTTGAGCTATATTTCTTGCTTATCTCAATAAACATACTTGAACTTGAACTTGAACTGCAAACAGACCGGAAGTAATTGTGAAAAAATAGAAGAGGGAGCCAGCATGTAGCAGTACTAATTATTCTCGTCGTTGGATCCATGGTTACATCTTCGATTGTAACGCAAGCGGAACGAGGCGGACATTAGATGAACGACACGGACTCCCTACAGAGTACAGTCTACTTGCCATAGAAGCGGGCCACAGCCTCCCTCGGCCCAAGGTCAACTGTACAATGGTATACACGCATGGTGTTTACGGTGGGGAGCCGGTCGGCCTAGCGGACAGCACGCTGGACTTGTGATCCTGTGGTCCTGGGTTCGATCCCAGGCGCTGGCGAGAAACAATAGGCAGAGTTTCTTTCACCCTATGCCCCTGTTACCTAGCAGTAAAACAGGTACCTGGGTGTTAGTCAGCTGTCACAGGCTGCTTCCTGGGAGTGGAGGCCTGGTCGAGGACCGGGCCGCGGGGACACTAAAACCCCGAAATCATCTCAAGATAACGATCTAGTAGTCTGGTGTCATCAAGAAACGCCTGAGATGAAGTGAACCATGGTGACTGAAGATTGGAAGCCACTTGTTTTGTCAACACGCCACCCACCTCAACACCTTTCTGCAGCTACTTCCGTCACGAGACATCGTTGTGCGTCTAAGTCCTGCACTCCTGTGATATTAGGAGTAATATATAGAACTGTGATATTAGTAGTATTCATAAACAAATGATATATTGTGTTTGATTGTCTATTGTATATTGATTGATTGTCTTTATCTTGATTGGCTCAAATTGTCGCAAATTTAATTTGTGATATTAAGAAGTAGAATGTGTATTTATAATAAAATCTTTCATGAACAGCCACTAAATGTTTAATATTTATTAAACAAAACATGTCTGGAAGTTAAATCAACTCCACAGGACAATAAATTTGTTATATAGATACTAGCGTTATTCGTTGGTATGCGTTCGCTATTTAAACTACTCATGTCCTTTTCGTTCATAGAACACCGAACCCTACACGCTCTCTGATATATTGCTTAATTAACAAATATTCACAAATAAAGATTATATTTGTATATGTTATCAGAAAGGCAGATATAAAATAGTTTTGTGAATCCATCACAGAATTATAACTTATTAGAGACGAAAAATATTCATACTTTAAACAAGGCTTCTTGGCTGACGCTCTCCTTATCGATATGGGAACTACGACCTTTCGAAGATCAATGTTAATTTAATCTAGATATTGTTATAAACGAAGTTTTCTATGTCATCATAAAGATAGAAATATAAGCTGCATGTTAATACTTTGGCATAAATATAACTGAAGTGAAAGTGAAGATATATGCCTTTTATAGTTACTTGATGGCTCGCTCAGGGAGTGTGAAGGCCTCCACACAAGCCAATCAATTTTATAATTAATTTGCATATATGCAAATTAATAATGTACTACATTTCAAGGAAAACATATCTTAAATGAAAGCAAAGTTATGGTTAAATAAATAGCCAATACCACACCATCGCCGGTGTCCGGACACATGAATAGTCGCATTAGGTGAAAGGAAATGTACCCAACCATTTCCATTTACCTAACCAGTTTGTGCACCCTATACTCATCCTCTGTGCGGTAATTTATTGTGCATCCCATACTCATCTTGTTACCGGTAGTTTGTGCAGCCCATACCCATCCTGTGACCTGTAATTATTGTGCAACCCATATTTATCCTGTGACCTGTAGTTTATTGTACAGCTCATACTCATCCTGTGAGTCATTGGACATTGCGCAACCCTTTCTCATCGTGTGAATCTTTGTTTACTTTGCTCTCCATACTCATCCTCTGCGCGATAGTTTCTTGTGCAACCCATACCCATGATGTGAGTGGTAGTTTATTGTGTACCCTATACTCAACCTGTGAGTATAGGGTACACAATGAGTTCATTTGTACTCCATACTCATCATCAAGAAGTGTATTTTACCAGCATTGTAATATAAATTAAGAATAAAAGCTTAACTGGATTACGAATCTATAATCAAAATAAGAGCCATCAATAATTATCATGACAAACTGTCTAGGCTCCACTATCGCCCAGCTCAGCAAGCTGTTCTAGTATGATTTCCCTGTTTGCTGTATGAAAAGCTGCAGCTAGGTCAATGAAGACTGCTTGAGGGGAAGCTTTAGTATAAGCGAAGTACTCAGCAAAACAGTGTTGTGTACTGAGCCCAGGCATAACTCTAAACATTTGAGGTGACAGGTGCCCCTGTATACGATACATGAGTCGGTTAAGGGCAATGCGTTCAAGCACTTTACAGACACACAATGGTAGAGATATATGGGTCTATAATTATCTGAGTGTGCTTTGGGGATGGGAACAATGACACTGTCCAATCATCAGGTAATACTCCTTCACTTAAACTCATTCTGTACAACACTAAAAGTGGATTACCTGGTACTTGTGAGACTAATCTCAGTAAACTGTAAGTAATACCGTCCTCTTCAGGAGCAGTTGACTTATTTGATTGTGCTACACAGCCTTCCCGGCTTGGTGCCTTCTTTGGTAATTACTTGTCAAAGGCAGCTCCATACGAGGAGTAACCAATGTTCCAGCGATGTGTAAATATTTCATTCAAAATGATCTGCTACCAGAAATTCTAGCCAAATATCCCCAGTTTGCTAACTGTAGGTAGTAACTGAGTGATTGTAACCTATCCACCGCTACCCACTGGATGGGGGGCGGTGTGCAGGACAAACATATAAATTGTGACACTAGCTCTCCACTAGCTCATCAAGATTGTCAGTTGCTTAATTTAGAACCTGTATTTGAGGTCGATCTCGAACCCATTGTTGATGTGACGACTTATATTGAATTTTCCAACTAGCTCATCAAGATTGTAACTTGCTTAGCTAAATGAATTGTGGTTATGTGCCATTATGTGCCTCTGTAACCCTTTCCACTACCGCCCACGGGATGGGTATGGGGTGCATAATAAATGAACTAAACTAACTAACGAGGAGCTGCCTCGTATGGGCCAATAATTAAGGCTTTTGCAGTTACCTTCATTCTTATGTTCTTACTTACATCTATTGAACTTTATCATCATCATCATTTACAGAAAGAAATTACATAAAAGTAATCATTTTAATACACAAAACAGAAGTAGATATTATGTAAATTATGATGCAGGATAGGATCACTATTAAGAACTTAATTATAAACCACATTATATGTTTTATATCATCAGAAATTCGGAAACATACCATATATTTTCAAATATTTACAATTAAAGTATTTATTTAGGAAATAAGTATTTTAGTTACCCTAGTTACCTCTGAGAACACACATTCTTGCATCAAGAATTTCTTCCACCAATCTGAGCGATGCTAATGAGACCAGTCTCGACCCACTGGACAGGTCATGAACAACAATCAACTATAGCACCATCTATGTCAGAAGATATTCAAAATGTTTTTGATATCATTCAAATTGTCAATACGAGAGCAGAATACATAAGTTGAGTGATGTCAAAGGATCATATTGACTGACCGAGCCCCATTGTAAATATTTGTGGCTTCCTGGCTAATTGGCTTCCTGGCTATTAGGCTTGTGGCTATTTGTGGCTTTTCAGATGTGATAGGAAACACCGGCTTCAGGGTGGGGTCAGCTATAACATCAAAGACACACTCATCTGTACTGAGCTGCTAAACCCTCAAATGATATGGTGGAAGTGCTGATAATCAAAATAGAGATTATAAATGTAGTTAGTCCTTGTATATAAGTCACCGGAGGCAAACCCTCAGCAGTTTAAGACCAACTAATGAAAGTAGAACACTGCTTGGAAAACCTCACAAATCCAGCTCCGAACATCATCCTGCTTGGGGACTTCAACCTACGGCACCTGAAATGGAAGCACCTGGCTAATACAGTAATATCAGAAAGAATACCAGGAAGTAGCCTTAATGAACAGGCACATGCAAATGACCTGCTACGGATGTGCGACAGGTTTGCCTTAAACCAGCAAATAGTAGAACCAACCAGGAAGGAGAACACGCTGGACCTCATTTTCACTAATAATGATGAATTGATCAGGAACATAATGATTACAAATACCTGTTACTCAGATCACAACTTAATTGAAGTTATGACAACCATGGGGAATAGACCTTCAAAACCAGTCCAGATTCCCGGTGGAGGAGATTTCAGCAAATTCAACTTCAATAATAAACAGATAAACTGGGAGCAAATAAACCAGGACTTCACAGAAATAAACTGGGAAGAACAGCTAGGAAATGCGAACCTGAACCAGTGCCTGGAAAAAATAAGCTCAGTAGCACTAGAAATATGTACAAACCGCATCCCCCTAAGAAAAAAGAGGAAGAGATGCAGATTGGAACGAGAACGTCGTTCCCTATATAGGCGAAGAAAACGAATCGCGGTACAACTTGAGAGTCGCACCCTATCTCAGGAACGGCGAAGAAGGTTAGGTAGCGAAATAGGAAAAATTGAACTCAAGCTACAAGAATCATACAAAACGCAGGAGAGGGAAAGAGAGCAAAAGGCCATCAGTGAAATAGAGAGAAACCCGAAATATTTTTTCTCCTATGCAAAATCAAGATCAAAAACCACATCTAGTATCGGGCCCCTGCGAAAGGAAGATGGAACTTTCACCGATGACAACAAAGAAATGAGCGAGCTACTGAGGAAGCAATACGACTCTGTCTTCAGCGAGCCATTAAACGCACTAAAGATCGATAACCCAAATGAATTTTCATGGATATGATACCAACATCAAATCATATATCAGACGTCACCCTATCCCCACTGGATTTTGAAGAAGCCATAAACAGTATGCCTATGCACTCCGCACCAGGCCGGATTCTTGGAACTCCATATTCATCAAGAACTGTAAAAAACCACTATCGCAGGCCCTTCACATTCTGTGGAGACAAAGCCTAGATACTGGCGTTATTCCTGATATACTAAAAACAGCAGAGATAGCACCACTTCATAAAGGAGGAAATAAGGCAGAGGCAAAAATTACAGACCGATAGCACTAACATCGCACATCATAAAAATTTTGAGAGAGTGCTAAGAAGTAAGATCACAAAATACATGGAATCACAGCATCTCCATAACCCCGGACAACATGGTTTCAGAACAGGGCGCTCTTGCCTGTCGCAGTTGCTGGACCACTATGATATGGCATTAGATGCTATGGAAGACAAACAAAACGCTGATGTAATTTACACAGATTTCGCAAAAGCTTTTGATAAATGTGACCATGGTGTTATTGCCCATAAAATGCGCTCAAAAGGAATTACCGGAAAAGTAGGCAGATGGATCTACAATTTCCTGACCAACAGAACCCAATGTGTAATAGTCAACAAAATAAAATCCAACCCGTCAACCGTTAAGAGCTCAGTCCCCCAGGGTACTGTGCTTGCTCCAGTACTTTTTCTCATCCTCATATCGGACATAGACAAGAGCACAACCTATAGCACTGTATCATCCTTTGCAGATGACACTAGGATCTTCATGAGAGTAGGCAACATAGAGGACACGGCGAACCTCCAGTCAGATGTAGATCAGGTCTTTCTATGGGCTACAGAAAATAATATGGTGTTTAACGAAGACAAGTTCCAGCTCATGCGCTATGGAAAAAATGAAATATAAAAACGGAAACCACGTACAAAACTCAGGCAAATCATAACATAGAACGAAAAGGCAATGTAAAGGATCTGGGTGTACTCATGTCGGAAGACCTTACCTTTAAAGAACACAATAAAGTAGCCGTCACAACTGCAAGAAAAATGACAGGTTGGATAACAAGAACTTTTCACACTAGAGATGCTATACCGATGATGACTTTCAAAACGCTTGTGCTCTCTAGAGTGGAGTACTGCTGCACAATGACAGCCCCTTTCACTGCTGGTGAAATTGCTGACCTGGAA
>WNGS01061898.1:0-10782 GCA_020271785.1 Procambarus virginalis | reverse complement strand
CGAAAACTTGGCTTATTGGCAAATCGGGCCTTGCATAGTAGGCTGAGAAGTACGTTCTGGCTACTAGGTACGACATATATATATATATACATGAATTAATTATTTTTCGACTACCTAACCTACCTAACCTAACCTAACCTAACTTTTTTGGCTACTAACTTAACCTAACCTATAAAGATAGGTTAGGTTAGTTAGTAGGTTGGTTAGGTCGGTCATATATCTACGTTAATTTTAACTCCAATAAAATAAAATGACCTCATACATAATGAAATGGGTAGCTTTATCATTTCATAAAAAAAAAATTGAGAAAATATATTAATTCAGGAAAACTTGGCTTATTAGGCAAATCGGGCCTTGCATAGTAGGCCGATTACGACGTTCTGGCTATTAGGTACAACATATATATATATATATATATATATATATATATATATATATATATATATATATATATATATATGTCGTACCTAGTAGCCAGAACTCACTTTTCGCCTACTATGCAAGCCCCGATTTGCCTAATAAGCCAAATTTTCCTGAATTAATATATTTTCTCTATTTTTTTCTTATGAAAAGATAAAGCTACCCATTTCATTATGTATGAGGTCAATTTTTTTCATTGGAGTTAAAATTAACGTAGATATATGACCGAACCTAACCAACCCTACCTAACCTAACCTAACCTATCTTTATAGGTTAGTTAGGTTAGGTTAGGTAGCCGAAAAGTTAGGTTAGGTTAGGTTAGGTTGGTTAGGTAGACGAAAAACAATTAATTCATGAAAACTTGGCCTATTAGGCAAATCGGGCCTTGCATAGTAGGCTGACAAGTGCGTTCTGGCTACTAGGTACGACATATATATATATAATATATATATATATATATATATATATATATATATATATATATATATATATATATATATATAATGGAAATGTTCGTTTGTTCAAAATCGCTAATCTCCGAAAGTTTTTCACCCTTTGCTTTGAAATTTTCACACAATGTTCTATTCGCATCTGGCCAGGTTTTTATATACATGCTGTATAGGTGACACGTCTGTGACAGTAAAAAAAAAACATGATTTTCTGAAAAACTGTGTTTTTCATGTGTTTATCGTGTGAGGGAAATCTTCGAAACCTCTTTACCGATTGCTTTGAAATTTTGACACAACGTTGCATTTGAATAGGCGCTTCTTTTTATATATCTACCATATACATGCCTCACCTGTGACAGGAAAAAAACATGTTTTTTTTTAAAAACAGTGTCATTTGTTGAACAGAAGAGCAACACACACACTGTAATCTCCAAAAGTTCTTCACCAATTGCTTTGAAATTTTGACACAACGTTGCATTCGAATATGCACGTCTTTTTATATACCTACTACATCGATGTCACCTCTGTGATGCATAAAAAACATGTGTTTTTGAAAAACAGCGCCATCTGTTGCACATAAAAGCAACATTCACGCTATGCTAAATATGTCACGAATTCCATTTCAATGTTTCCGATTGCATTGATAATTTTTTGTTCATAGATTTCAATTTATTAAATTTTATATTGAACTATTTTGTGTGACATTGTGTTGGAATTGAGTTGTTTAACATACCGTTCATTTCGTAAATATAAGTATAGATGCCACTCCTGTGACTGGTAAAACTATGCTTTTCTTGACAAACAGCATAAGTAAGTAAGAGTAACACTCGTGTTATACTAAATATGTTACAATTCCATTTCAATGTTTCTGATTGCAGTGATAAATTGAATTTTCATAGATTTTGATTTATTATCATTTTGATTTAATTATTTTGTGTGAATTGCATTGGAATTCAGCTGTGTTGTTTACCATACCGTTCATTTTGTGAGTATAGTTTATTTTTTATTTTTTCAAATTTTTCATTTCATTTTTTAACTGTTTTTCTTATACTTCAGTGATGGGAGCATCAGATCACTTGATGTTCCCAATTTTCTGAAGGGAACCTCAGACCATTTGGGAAGGCATCAGACAAGGGAGTGGGGATTGGTGGGGATGGGGAGGGGACGGAAGTGAGAGATGGTGGGGGAGGATGAGGGGACAAGGCAGGGGGTAATGGTGGGGAAGGACGAGGGGGACGGGGGAGTTTGGGATGGTGGGGACGAGGGGATGGAGAATGGTGGAGAGGACAAAGGGACTGGGGAGTGGGGCATGGTGGGAAGGAAGAGGGGATGGTGGAGTGGGGAATGGTTGGGAGGCCGAGGAGACGGGTGAGGAGAGAATGGTGGGGAGGAGTGGTGGACACGGAAGGTTGCTGTGGCTCAGCAACGCACATGCGTTACTGAGCCACAGCAACGTGTGGCCGGGTACTGCTAGTATATATATATTTATATATTGTGACGATAATGTCTTTCAAGAGAGATTGAGCCTGCTCTTCCCTACATAAAGTTACTTATACATCTACAAGAATAAATGCTACATTCAAGATACGTCAACCAGTAGCAAAAAACGTTTTGACCAGGAGGCAAAACGTACCCTGAACCCCCCTTCACTCCCTCCACGCCGGCTCGCCACCCGTCTTCAACCAGCAAACCACCCATTCTCAGCCTGCCTGCTCCTGATTGGTGACTCGCCGACTGCACACTGCACCTCAACGCCATCTACCTGAGTCGATGTTTGGGCCTGCTCCACCCATCATCTTCAGAATATCCTCGTGCTCCCAGCTGTGAACAACTACCTGATATACATCCTGTTTATCGGTGGAGATTCTTAGCTAGCGCTCATATTCTCAGCACCTAATTTGTCATTTTTGCCTTTATATTATTGTTAGAGTAATTATTCACTTAGTCATTTTTATGTTATATTTTTTGACTTGTTTGCACTGTACATAGCCAAGGGATTGTCTTTATTTTTGCTTTGTTTTCTATATTAAAGTTTCCTTGTTCGTACTTTGTGTTTTGCGTGTCTTCCCTTACTTTTACCACAGACAACAGCCAAGCAGTCTCTTTTTTTTGTAAATGTGACAGGCATTGACACCAGCCATTAGAAAGACTGCCGAACATCCACACTCCTACATTTTCCCGTCACATTTCATGGGGGCCTGTCCTATGAGCTTCACCCTTCAGGTACTAGTACTAGAACATCAATTTGTGGTAAGTGTACTTGGCTTTACTGCAGTTGCTTTTCAATATTTTCATTACTTTTCATATTCATATGGTGCTGTGTGTATTGCGCATTCCGAGAGTAGCATATGGTGAGTGTTGGATAACTTTGGATTACGTGGTGACTGTAAGCCGCAGTCATTCTCTTAATTGGTCATCCCTCCCTCCTTGTTATTACTCGAGTTTACCACCTTTTGTCCCTAGGATATTTCTCACTCAGGCAGATCACCATTGTGGTACCCTGGTACTTTGGTTTGTCTTCGAGTCAAAGCACCCAATCTTCTGCAATCCGACCGAAGGAGGATAAAGAGGGCCATAGTTCCTCTAGCACGGACTTTGTTGCTGAGTTGGGACCTCAGCAGCAGTTCTCGTCACCAGTTGACACTCGCACCCCTACACGTCGGTCAGAGATGACGATATTTACTTAGGTAGGGAATTAGCTTTCTTTTTTACAGAGCACAAAAGTTCGCTAATTCTGTAAGTATCATATTTGGTGGGAAACCCCTTGCTTATGTCCTATAGAGACTCGGCAAGGTATGCCTACATTCTTGGACTACCTAATTCACTTTTGAAGCAATTAAATGTTTCATTTGTTTTAGAAACTCAGTTTCGTTTATTTAGTAGAATTTTCTTGCCCTTATTCTCTTACATTGAGTACCGGGTACAAGATTTCCTGCGATTTTGATTTACTAATCGTTTACGTTAATTGTTAACAATTCCACAGGATAGGTACCAGTTGCCACGTTATCCTGTTTCTGACATTTACCATATTACAGTATATTCGTTGTACATTTATTTGCCATTCTTTCACAATGTTTCGTCTCCAAGCTTTCCGTAACGATCCAGCAGGTGAAATAGGGAACTTAAGTCGTGCTAAGAGGACCGAATTACAAGCTCTTGCACATGAGTATCAACTAGATGTTCCCTCTGGAGCCAACAAAAATGACTTGCACAACATACTCTTGGAGTACCTCTGAGAAGAAGGGATAATCGAGTCTGAAACTCACGAAAATTATTCTATTGCAGATAAACATGGTCTGGCAGCAATGAAACTCAAGCTCGAACTTGCCAAGATCGAGCGGGAGCAACAAAAGGAAGCTCTCCAGCTCAAGAAAGAAGAGGCTGCCCTCAAGGAACGAGAGGCCGCCCTACTTAAAGAACAACAGGAACGAGAGATGGCCCTCAAAGAACGTGAGACTGCACTACTCCGTGAGCGTGAGCGAGTACAGCTTGAAGCAAAACAACGTTTCCTGGAGATGCAACGCGAGCATGACAAGAAGCAAGCTGATGTGGCCCTAGCATGTCGTCGACAAGAACTAGAGTTGGAAACTACACACCACACTCAGCGCCAACAAGCTACCCCCTAGTCTTCCTGTAAGTTTCAATATCTCCCATGCAAGTAAGTTAATGCCACCGTTCATTGAGACAGAGATCGACGTCTTTTTTACCACCTTTGAGACCTAGCTAATCAACTTAGCTGGCCTGCAGATCAATGGTCTACCTTCTCAGAGTGCATCTTACAAGTAGAGCTGCAGTTACCCTCAGTACCTTGGCATCTGAGAATGACTACCAACCCTGAAGCAAGCAGTTTTGGACGCCTACCTTCTCTCCACTGAAAGCTACCGACGAAAATTCCGTGATTACTAAAGGCAAGTACCACCACCTTTCTAGAATTTGCCAATACCAAAAAGAGGTATTTCATGAAATGGCTGGAAGCAGCACATGTCTCTATTTGCAGAACTCGTCAACCTCATGCTAGTTGAAGAATTCTTGAGGCGTGTACCTCCTCCCGTGTTTATATTTAGCAGATAAAGAAGAAACCGACTACATCAAATGTGCGAAGTCGGCTGACACCTACAGCCTCATCCACCGGCTGACACCAGAACCACTTCCAGTAAGAAGTCTTGGTACAGTTACGATAAAGTAAGTACAGATCAAGCGAGCTCACATTGTATTGTAAGTATTGCAAACTCTATGGACATACCATAGATAAATGTGGGAAGTCTCAATACAAAGGCAATGAATCTACTAAACCCAAACAGACTCATTCTAAGTCCGGTAAGCCTGTGATGAATGTTGGTGTTTCTGTTAATGATCTTTCTCTCTTCAGTAAACACCTGTATCCTGGAACTGTCTCTACCAACGGTACAGATTCGGAGGGACGTTTCAAATTGAAGATCTTGAGGGACACAGCGGCTCTTCAGTCCATAATATTGAAATCAGCTGTGCCTAATATCACCTACACGGGGAAACCGTCCTCATCACTGACCTCACTGCTACCACTCCTATCCACTCGCCAGAGTCCACCTGGATTGTCCTTCGTGACCGGTGAAGTCCAAGTCGCCATCAGGGAAAAGCCTTTTCCATGCCTGGAGTGCAACTTCTCCTGGGCAACGACTTGGCAGAAGATCTGCAACCGCCAACCTGATCATCATGGACAAACCCCAGGTGTGTACCTCTGTAATGGATAATCCCATCTTTGAGTATGTTCCAGCAGAGGTCAAGAAAGTGATGAAGTTTCTCCTCCGGTTTGGTGACCACCCGTGCACAAGCTGCACGACCGCAACCAGCTGACTCTACTGCTACCGCTGTCCCTCAAGACCCTCAGAATCTACCACCGAATCTTACTAGATTGGAGTTCCGTAAGTTACAGAGGGAAGATCTTTCATTAACACCATTATTCTTCCAGGCTGAGACTCAACCTGACAGTATCCCTGGGTTCTTCCTAGAGAACGAGTGCTCTACCGCAGATATAGACCCAGTAAGCTGAAGGAGGATGACGATTGGGCCAATGTCGAACAACTAGTGATTCCCACCAGCCTACGGCCCATATTCTACACCTGGCCACGGAGCACTTTCTCACTATGGTTTTAACAAAACCTACCACGGAATCAGACAAGACTACTACTGGCCAGGTATGGTTAAAGAGGTAAAAGTACGTACAACAGTGTCATACATGTCAGATGGCAGGTAAACAAACTCATATCCAATCCCAGCATCGTATCCAGCATTGACTCCTATCCAGGTGCTGCGGAACCTTTCCACAGACTCATCATAGACTGTGTTGGTCCTTTACCCGGACCAGTTCTGGCAACGCCTATATACTAACCATCCTGTGTCCTACCACCAGATTCCCCATAGCAGTTCCAGTAAAGAACATTACGGCTGCTACTGTGGTGAAACAACTATTGAAGATCTTCACCCAGTATGGATTTCCAAGAGAGGTTCAAAGTGACTGTGGCACCAACTTCACCAGTGATCTCTTCAAGAAGACACTGGAAGAGTTCAACATCACACAGGTATTGTCCAGCCCTATCATCCTGCTTCACAGGGTTCTCTTGAACGTAGTCATCAGACTATTAAAGCACTCCTAAAGAAATTTTGCAATGAACCTTGAAGGACTGGGATAAACAACTTGACCTCATTATGTGCATTTTCAGAAGTCTCCCCAATGAGTCTCTAGGAGTATCTCCTTATGAGATGCTCTACGGACGTAAGTGCCGTACTCCTCTCAAAGCTTTTAAAGACTCTCTACGTAATGCCACCTTCAGTGACCCTCAGAATGTGCCCCAGTTTCTTCAAAACTTAAAACACATTCTAGAGAGAGTACGTAAATTTGCTAATGACAATCTATTGAAAGCTCAGGAGAGGATGAAGACTCATTTGACCAAACAGCAAAATAAGGAAATTTAAACCAGGAGACTTCGTGTTGGCATATTTTCCTATCCCAGGTTCTCCATTGCAAAACAAGTTTTCAGGACCCTACCGCATCAAGGAGTGCAGAAACAACCACAACTACGTTCTTGAGACTCCAGATAGGCGGCGGAAGACCCAGTTGTGCCACGTCAACCTCCTGAAGCAGTATCAAGGTACTCCCCCCACTGTGTTGGTATCATTATCCACATTTAAAGGTCCATACCTCCACAGTGAGACCTTCCCTGCTTCTCCTCCCGAAAGCACTAACACTGAGTCAGTGCCTTCCAACTCGGAAATCCTAACTGATCTTCATACCTATTTGCAGGACAGTAATAGTGCTCCTCTCATCAGAATCTTCAAGGAACATCAGAAGTTGTTCAGCGATGATCCACAGGAGTGTAATGTGGTTCAGCACGACATTCAGCTACTCCTGACACCCGGCCGATTCGTCAACCTTTCTACCGAATCAGCCCGAGCAAAAAGGAAGTTATGCGTGCTGAGGTACAGTACCTCCTGGATCATGGGCTGGCCACCCCTTGTGAGTCCCCTTGGGCCTCACCCTGCATCTTGGTGCCGAAACCGCAAGGTAAAGTGAGGTTGTGTACCGATTATCGGAAATTGAATCTTGTGACTGTCAAGGATGCGTACCCCTTACCTAGAATAGATGACATCCTTGACGCCATTGGTAATGCTCGGTATTTGTCCAAGCTAGACTTACTCAAAGGATACTACCAAGTATGTTTGACAGAGCGAGCTAAGGAAATATCTGCCTTCACCACTCCCTTTGGCCTTTACAGATATGAACGCCTTCCTTTGGTCTATGTAATGCCCCGGCCACCTTCCAGTGAGCAGTCAACCACGTCATCCATGGTTTAGATAACACCTACACCTACTTGGATGATATCGTTGTAGCATCCAACACCTGGAACGAACATCTGCTCCAGCTGCAACGATTGTTCGCCAAGCTCCTGACAGCCGGCCTCACCATAAACTTGGGCAAGTTCACCTTTGCTAAAGGTAAAGTGCATTATCTTGGTCATGTGATAGGGAGTGGCAGCTTAGCTCCGTTAAACGTACACACTCAAGCCATCCAGCATTACCCACAGCCTACCACCAGGAAGCAGCTCCTGCGCTTCCTTGGTCTTGCCTCCTACTACCGTAGGTTTGTGAAGAATTTTAGTAGTAGCGACACCATTGATCACTTTAACCAGCCCCAAGCAACGGTATCATTGGACCATTCAGCAAACCATTGCTTTTGAACAACTTAAATCTCTGCTCTGTTCTAATTCTATTCTCGCCTCGCCAGATATCACGAAGCCTTTCATCCTCCATGTCGACGCCAGTGGTACCGGCATCGGGGGTGTCCTGATGCAACAACGAGGCGAGGAGGTTCTACCTGTTAGCTACTACAGCTACAAGTTAAAACCACACCAGAAGAATTACAGCACTATTGAAAAGGAGCTACTCTCCATCGTCCTGAATTTACAGCACTGTGCATCGTACCTACAAGGTGCTCGGTCTACCACCACCTACTCGGACCACAATCCCCTACGCTTCTTGCAGCAAGCCCAATTCAACAATCAATGACTTCTACGATGGGCTTTATATCTGCAGAATTTCAACCTGGAGATCTTCTACATCAAGGGTTCTGACAACATCATAGCAGACGCCCTCTCCAGAGTCTATGAGGTAGAGACAGCTCCACCTACCACTCTACCATCAAGAAGTAACTTGACCCGTAAGAGCAGGCTTCGGGGAAGAGTTGTGACGATAATCTCTTTCAAGAGAGACTGAGCCTGCTCTTCCCTACATAAAGTTACTTACATATTTACAAGAAAAAGATGCTACCTTCAAGATACGTCTACCAGTAGCACAAAACGTTTTGACCAGGAGGCAAAACGTACCCCCAACTCCACACTCCCTCCACGCCGGCTCGTCCGTCGTCAACCAGCAAACTATCATTCCCAGCCTGCCTGGTTCTGATTGGTGACCAGCCGACTACACACCTGCACCTCTGCACCTCAGTGCCCTCTACCTGAGTCGATGTCTGGGCTTGATCCAGCCACTGAAGTCAGAATATCCTTGTGCTCTCAAGCTGTGAACAACCAACTGATACACGTCCTGTTTATTGGTGGAGGTTCTCAGCTAGCGCTCATATTCTCAGCACCTTTATTGCATTTTTGTCTTTATATTATTCCTATAGCAAATTATCCCTATTCTTCATTTTTTGCTATATTTCTTGACTTGTTTGTTTGCACTGTACATAGCCAAGGGATTGTCTTTGTTATTGATTTACTTTCCAGTTAATTACAGTTTCATTGTTCATACTATGTGTTTTGTGTGTCTTCCCTTACTTTACCACAGACAACAGGCAAGCAGTTTCTTTTTTTTTGTAAATGTGACAGGCATTGACACCAGCCAATAGGAAGACTGCCGAACATCTACACTCCTACATTTTCCCGTCGCAAGAGTTTCAACTTTGAGTCAGCTTCAAAAATATCCAGTTTCTGACCAATTCTCACCATTTTTTTAAATAATGTGCACAGCTGTCTGTTCTACAATCCTATTAAAATGGACTTTTCACAACCCCTAAACATTTGAAGTTATCCTTTTTTTCTAAATTTGGCACATAATTCAAATGCCACATTGACAAATTTTTTTACAGTAAACTAAACTGAAAACATATATTCTAAATCTATGAATATGAAGATCCTATACTATTCTGAGAGCATAATAACACCAAATGAACAATTGGTGATAGTTTATATTTTTGCAGCTGATTACAAAATCTGAATTTTTCAATATTCAATTTTATAATTATTATTTATTTTCTTAATTTGCAAGTTACGTTTGTGATCATTTAGACAAAGTTGCAGGATTTGCTAGTATGCACAAAAAATTAGAAAGCATTAGAGAAAATTTGAGAAATTGAACTTTGCCATCAGGTCCTGTCGTATATGTATGCCATGCACAGCTTAAGCGTTATGAAAGTTTCATCCCAATATTTTCAGAAATGTGTTTAAAAAAATTTATTTTAAAAAGAACATTTTGTTAAGGAGAACAGCTCCTTTTAACTGGAACTGAGGGATAATGCAGTAATAAAGAGATGCAAGTACTTGTCTGATGCACAAAGAAGAATAGTAGCAAGAAGTATCCACAAAGTGGATATGCAGCTGGTGTCTGTATAGCATTGCTGAGTAATACATAATAATACTAATAATAATGAGTATGTTATCATGCTCTATTTCGTTATATATCATAAAAATGCATTGCCTAATGTTAATATCTGTTACTTTCACCAATGTCCATTTTTTTTGGAGGGGGAGAAGATTTGTTGTACCCTCTACATCCTGGAGAGTGCATACCCATCCCTAACTATGTCAAGATAGAATGAAATTGGTCATCAAATAAATCGGTCACAACTGGCAGAACTTGGGACTGAATTTTTTGACTGAGTTTTTCAGATTTCAAATTCTATTTTCTTTGTATCTTTAGGCAGTTTTGATGATTAGGGACCAGATTAAGGCTTTATAATTTTTATACAGAATACATTTTTATCCCCTAATTAAATCCCTAGTTAATAACTATATTTTGTTTCTTGGGGAGGGGGGTATATTTCCTTCACATCATTACAACACATATTGACCTACATTTCACATATTCGAGTAAATGCCAAACAGCCTTTATTAAAACATATAAGTAAATTAATGAATAAGAACTAAATTATTCATTGTCGATAACTACAATTATCTCTAAAACTACAGTTTCAACATGAGTCAGTTTAAAAAAATCCAGTTTCTGACAAATTCTCACTTTTTACAAAGAATGTGCACAGCTGTCTGTTCTACAATCCTATTGAATGGATTTTTCCCAAACCCTAAATGTTTGGAGTTATCAATTGTTTGTCTAAGTTTAGCGTATAATTCATATGCCACATTTACAATTTTTTTTACAGTAA
>WNGS01061893.1:0-19471 GCA_020271785.1 Procambarus virginalis | reverse complement strand
GTTATGTCCACGAGGCTTAAGTACGGCCAGGAGTGAGGTTATGTCCACGAGGCTTAAGTTATGGCCAGGAGTGAGGTTATGTCCACGAGGCTTAAGTTATGGCCAGGAGTGAGGTTATGTCCACGAGGCTTAAGTTACGGCCAGGAGTGAGGTTATGTCCACGAGGCTTAAGTTACGGCCAGGAGTGAGGTTATGTCCACGAGGCTTAAGTTATGGCCAGGAGTGAGGTTATGTCCACGAGGCTTAAGTTATTGCCAGGAGTGAAGGTTATGTCCACGAGGCTTAAGTTATGGCCAGAAGTGAGGTTATGTCCACGAGGCTTAAGTTACGGCCAGAGTGAGGTTATGTCCACGAGGCTTAAGTTACGGCCAGGAGTGGTTATGTCCACGAGGCTTAAGTTACGCCAGGAGTGAGATTATGTCCACGAGGCTTAAGTTACGGCCAGGAGTGGTTATGTCCACGAGGCTTAAGTTACGGCCAGGAGTGAGGTTATGTCCACGAGGCTTAATTAAGTTACGGCCAGGAGTGGTTATGTCCACGAGGCTTAAGTTACGGCCAGGAGTGAGGTTATGTCCACGAGGCTTAAGTTACGGCCACGACTGAGGTTATGTCCACGAGGCTACGAACTTCCTCCCCCCCCCCCCCCCCACCCCACCCCGGGATCACACACCATATATAACATGTTAATTAAATTAAATTGTGGTAAATATATAAACTGAGAGCTCATGTGTGTTTCAATGTGTAACTAATATAACTCTTAACTCTCTAATATGAAATATTGTAATTTTTTTAAACCAAATATATTAAGCCGATCAAATATTTAGGAACTATGAAAATTGATTTAAAGAACAAATTAAATGGATCGTCTTACAGTCAATAATATTTAGCATAAGTTACTGGTATCAAACATTTTATAATTATTGCCTGTAATAAAATACTAAACTATTAATACCGAATTAATATACAAGATCTTGAACATTTATGTCGTCTCGACAAAGGACGACCAATTTCACTAATTATACATTTGTTCTGTCCTTCAGGTCTCTAATTGCATCAGAAAAATTTACAATTGGGCGGAGAACACCCCTCGCCGTATATTATATATATATATATATATATATATATATATATATATATATATATATATATATATATATATATATATATATAACATTAATAAGTAAAGAAATGAAATTCTTTATTAGTACGTAATTGTTATTATAATAATTTAAAAAATGTTTTATGCAGAATTCCATATTTGTCTTGAATATTTGTCAATTGATTTACAAAACGTAAATTGAAGAGCATGTTTTGGTCGTCAGGATATTGCCAACATGTGTTCTATAATTGTGTGTGTTTCAGGTGTTGAGAGCGTTGAGATTGGAGTTGTCGCGTAATGGGAATATAATCTGCTTGTTACATTTCGCACGATAATTTGGTAGTTAATTCTTTAGGGCTGTACCCGTAGAGGAGATAAATGGTGAACCTGCACTATTTAAATTGTTTAGTCACAGAGACACCAGAACGAAATTGGTCAGAGTAATTACCGACGGGTCCACTAAACGCGCCGCGGTGCAGACGGACTCTATGCTCAGTTACACATGGTGGCACGATAGAGCCCAACAGGATTAGAGACTCCCTTACGCGAGTTGATTAACAGTTGAGTTCTGAGAGTGATTGGAACCTGAACCAGGTGATTAGAACGATGTGAAGAGTCTGGATGACCAATCGCTCCTTGTTTACATTAACCTAGGCTTCCTACCAGTGAGGAGCATTAACCTAGGCTTCCTACCAGTGACGAACATTAACCTAGGCTTCCTACCAGTGAGGAACATTAACCTAGACTTCCTACCAGTGAGGAACATTAACCTAGGCTTCCTACCAGTGAGGAACATTAACCTAGGCTTCCTACCAGTGAGGAACATTAACCTAGGCTTCCTACCAGTGAGGAACATTAACCTAGACTTCCTACCAGTGAGGAACATTAACCTAGGCTTCCTACCAGTGAGGAACATTAACCTAGGCTTCCTACCAGTGAGGAACATTAACCTAGGCTTCCTACCAGTGAGGAACATTAACCTAGGCTTCCTACCAGTGAGGAACATTAACCTAGGCTTCCTACCAGTGAGGAACATTAACCTAGGCTTCCTACCAGTGAGGAACATTAACCTAGGCTTCCTACCAGTGAGGAACATTAACCTAGGCTTCCTACCAGTGAGGAACATTAACCTAGGCTTCCTACCAGTGACGAACATTAACCTAGGCTTCCTACCAGTGAGGAACATTAACCTAGGCTTCCTACCAGTGAGGAACATTAACCTAGGCTTCCTACCAGTGAGGAACATTAACCTAGGCTTCCTACCAGTGAGGAACATTAACCTAGGCTTCCTACCAGTGAGGAACATTAACCTAGGCTTCCTACCAGTGAGGAACATTAACCTAGGCTTCCTACCAGTGAGAACATTAACCTAGGCTTCCTACCAGTGAGGAACATTAACCTAGGCTTCCTACCAGTGAGGAACATTAACCTAGGCTTCCTACCAGTGAGGAACATTAACCTAGGCTTCCTACCAGTGAGGAACATTAACCTAGGCTTCCTACCAGTGAGGAACATTAACCTAGGCTTCCTACCAGTGAGAACATTAACCTAGGCTTCCTACCAGTGAGGAACATTAACCTAGGCTTCCTACCAGTGAGGAACATTAACCTAGGCTTCCTACCAGTGAGGAACATTAACCTAGGCTTCCTACCAGTGAGGAACATTAACCTAGGCTTCCTACCAGTGAGGAACATTAACCTAGGCTTCCTACCAGTGAGGAACATTAACCTAGGCTTCCTACCAGTGACGAACATTAACCTAGGCTTCCTACCAGTGAGGAACATTAACCTAGGCTTCCTACCAGTGAGGAACATTAACCTAGGCTTCCTACCAGTGACGAACATTAACCTAGGCTTCCTACCAGTGAGGAACATTAACCTAGGCTTCCTACCAGTGAGGAACATTAACCTAGGCTTCCTACCAGTGAGGAACATTAACCTAGGCTTCCTACCAGTGAGGAACATTAACCTAGGCTTCCTACCAGTGAGGAACATTAACCTAGGCTTCCTACCAGTGAGGAACATTAACCTAGGCTTCCTACCAGTGACGAACATTAACCTAGGCTTCCTACCAGTGAGGAACATTAACCTAGGCTTCCTACCAGTGAGGAACATTAACCTAGGCTTCCTACCAGTGAGGAACATTAACCTAGGCTTCCTACCAGTGACAAACATTAACCTAGGCTTCCTACCAGTGACAAACATTAACCTAGGCTTCCTACCAGTGACGAACATTAACCTAGGCTTCCTACCAGTGAGGAACATTAACCTAGGCTTCCTACCAGTGACGAACATTAACCTAGGCTTCCTACCAGTGAGGAACATTAACCTAGGCTTCCTACCAGTGAGGAACATTAACCTAGGCTTCCTACCAGTGAGGTACATTAACCTAGGCTTCCTACCAGTGAGGAACATTAACCTAGGCTTCCTACCAGTGAGGTACATTAACCTAGGCTTCCTACCAGTGACGAACATTAACCTAGGCTTCCTACCAGTGAGGAACATTAACCTAGGCTTCCTACCAGTGACGAACATTAACCTAGGCTTCCTACCAGTGACGAACATTAACCTAGGCTTCCTACCAGTGAGGAACATTAACCTAGGCTTCCTACCAGTGAGGAACATTAACCTAGGCTTCCTACCAGTGAGGAACATTAACCTAGGCTTCCTACCAGTGACGAACATTAACCTAGGCTTCCTACCAGTGACAAACATTAACCTAGGCTTCCTACCAGTGAGGAACATTAACCTAGGCTTCCTACCAGTGACGAACATTAACCTAGGCTTCCTACCAGTGAGGAACATTAACCTAGGCTTCCTACCAGTGAGGAACATTAACCTAGGCTTCCTACCAGTGAGGAACATTAACCTAGGCTTCCTACCAGTGACGAACATTAACCTAGGCTTCCTACCAGTGACGAACATTAACCTAGGCTTCCTACCAGTGACGAACATTAACCTAGGCTTCCTACCAGTGAGGAACATTAACCTAGGCTTCCTACCAGTGAGGAACATTAACCTAGGCTTCCTACCAGTGACGAACATTAACCTAGGCTTCCTACCAGTGAGGAACATTAACCTAGGCTTCCTACCAGTGAGGAACATTAACCTAGGCTTCCTACCAGTGAGGTACATTAACCTAGGCTTCCTACCAGTGAGGAACATTAACCTAGGCTTCCTACCAGGTGAAACATTAACCTAGGCTTCCTACCAGGTGGAACATTAACCTAGGCTTCCTACCAGTGAGGAACATTAACCTAGGCTTCCTACCAGTGACGAACATTAACCTAGGCTTCCTACCAGTGAGGAACATTAACCTAGGCTTCCTACCAGTGAGGAACATTAACCTAGGCTTCCTACCAGTGAGGAACATTAACCTAGGCTTCCTACCAGTGACGAACATTAACCTAGGCTTCCTACCAGTGAGGAACATTAACCTAGGCTTCCTACCAGTGAGGAACATTAACCTAGGCTTCCTACCAGTGAGGAACATTAACCTAGGCTTCCTACCAGTGAGGAACATTAACCTAGGCTTCCTACCAGTGAGGAACATTAACCTAGGCTTCCTACCAGTGAGGAACATTAACCTAGGCTTCCTACCAGTGAGGAACATTAACCTAGGCTTCCTACCAGTGAGGTACATTAACCTAGGCTTCCTACCAGTGAGGAACATTAACCTAGGCTTCCTACCAGTGAGGTACATTAACCTAGGCTTCCTACCAGTGAGGAACATTAACCTAGGCTTCCTACCAGTGAGGAACATTAACCTAGGCTTCCTACCAGTGAGGAACATTAACCTAGGCTTCCTACCAGTGAGGAACATTAACCTAGGCTTCCTACCAGTGAGGAACATTAACCTAGGCTTCCTACCAGTGAGGTACATTAACCTAGGCTTCCTACCAGTGACGAACATTAACCTAGGCTTCCTACCAGTGAGGAACATTAACCTAGGCTTCCTACCAGTGACGAACATTAACCTAGGCTTCCTTCCAGTGAGGAACATAAACCGAGGCTTCCTACCAGTGAGGTAGACCTATCCAGACATTGCGTCCAACAACTTTAGATAAAAAGGTGGAAACGAATCATTATCTACAATATTAATATACTTGTTACACAGGGAAATTACTAAGGTGTGAATTTTCAGTGAGAAATTCAGTGTGAGTAATGCGGGATATTTGAAGACTTCCCTTTCATACTATATACATAATTATTACGCTAATTTTCCGGATTTAGGATGATTTGGGAATGTGGGGGAAGCCATGACTGGAGTGTGTAGTGTTGGAAATATCCAACAGTTTTATACATCATTGTATTTATACAACCTTTGAATTAACCAAAGTAGTTACTAAAATTACTAACTTGTAGATTTAATCTTTATCATGATTTATTCATTGCCAAATTCTTCCTAGTCCGAGTGACGACGTGAGGAACAACAGGCAGTAACATGAATTTTCTCCACATTTAGTTGGATTTATAACAAGAGTCCAGTTTACCATTTCATTTACTAAAAATAGTTAAGTTTAATTTCGTAGTATACTATTACTTACTGGAGCTCCCTTATTTAGTTAATATTAAACATTCTAGAGGAAGTTACTTTGATGCAAATGATTTTACTTTAATTTTCTCGATTGGCTGCACAACTTTAATAAGCCAATTTATGTTACGAGGAATTCTATTTATCACAGAAGAATTTAATGTGATATTAATACTCGGTATTACCTCTTCCTTCCTTAGTCAATTGCGATAAATACATATTCATTTACGCTCGAGATGTATATCGAGAGCCGCGCATGCGCAATAAGGAGGAGGAGGAAGACGGGAACGAGAGCACGGCGTGGACGCCATTGACAGCGTGTAGCAGAGCTGTGTTTTGACCTACTTATTTCGCTCCCATGATCAGTTGAGCGGTGCCACGTTATCTGGCATAACATTAGCTGTGTCACAGAATAGTATATGAGCAACTCCAAAATCAACGTCTTTCAAGCAGCAGCTGGAGGACAAAGAATTGCTCAAGTCTCCACATCAACGACACGAGGCTCGGCAGCTAGGTTTACCTTTTTGTTAGCTTTAGCTTTGATGTCCAAAGAGCTTGGAAAGGATGGGGGAGGTAGAGGGATGGGGAGATGAAATTCAGGAAGAGGATGCGGGTGTAGAGAGAGAGGAGGTTTGAAAGTTGGGTGGCCTGTCCACCATGGGTTGACATATGTGTATGTGTCGTTTGTTTGCGTATGTGTCCCTCTCCCCATCCGGCCCGTTGGCGTCGTGAGAGGGCTTAGTAGACGGCTGCCGGAGTGTGATGCTCCGTGGGACAGTCCTCTGTCCTTTTATGGCCTTGTACTCCTGCTGCTGTCTTCTCTAATTGTGCCGGATCGTTTTTCCTTTTCCTTATGTTTCGTTTTTCTCCCCCCTCTTCTATCTGCTTGTCGTTTCCTGCCGACCTTTCGCTTGTTTTGGATTATTCCTTTGGACTTCTTCTATTTTGACGCCCGGGTGCTTGAGGAGGCATACTCTTGCACCCGTAGAACTGTAGTACCCAACGTCTCATGCGAGGGGAACCTTTTACTGTCAATCCCCCTTTCGTCGCTGAACCCGATCTCGATGGACTGACGGTTCTTAAGGTGGCGTTTGTGGGGCGTATACTCACGACGCACCCCTAGGGGGCTCCGGCACGATCGGCAATAGCTTCCTGTTGGGTGTCCTGCCTCTAATTGTGGCTCCATGGTGGGTATGGGGGCACATTCGTGGATGAATGTCTTTTTTCGTCTCTATGGCAATGGATGTTTCTGTTGTACCCTCTCAGGCTCGTGGGGTGGGCGACCAAGCCCCCGAGTCGGCCTGTATTGGAAGACCAGGCTCTGTAGCCTCCGCTGCATTGGGCCCCGACCTTGCTCCTCCTTTGGCCTCTCTGACTCCTCCCCTCGGCTCCCCTCGCTCCTCTGTGGTTAGGTCGAGCCCCAAGCCCCCAGTGGTGACTACCTCATCCCCTGGCGCGGCTCCATCTCTAGTTGTAACTACTGCGCCTTTTAACCCCTCTCTCTCTGGGGGTTCTCACCGCCGTCCTCGTCACGGCCGCCCTCGTTCGATTCCTTCCCATTCTGATACCTTTCAAGCCTTGTTTGGTCCCGCTTCGTGGGCCAAATATTTTGATCTCCTCCCTCTTGATTCTGCGCCTCTTGATGATTTCTCCCTCCATCGACATCTCGTTGATTCCGTGGATGCATCTGTTACTTTCAACCCCACTCGTCTCGGTACTCGTGTGGTTGCTGCTCCTTCTCAGGATGCTGCTTCCCGCTTGGCTGCCTTATCCTGCCTTGGCGAGACCCCTGTTCGGGTCTCGAAGAACGCTCAGTTGAATGCCAGTGTTGGCACTATTCTGCTCCCGCCCCATGTTGCGACCGGTGTTCGGGATCTGCGAGACTGCCACGACGATATTCGACATATCCTTGCTGCCCAGGGCCATTCTATTCTCCAAGTGGACACGTTTACTCGTCCCCCGCGTGGTAGTCGCCGTCAACCCCTTCGGGTTGTGAAGATTACCTTTGATGGTAGGACCCTTCCACCCTCCGTTATTCTTGCTGGTGCCAGGTGCTCTGTCCAGGAGTACATTCCTTCTCCTCGGCTCTGTAACAAGTGCTGGAGGTTTGGGCATGGTGCCCTCCGCTGCTCTGGGACTGTCTCTCTCTGTCCTTTGTGTGGTGGCGAAGGTCACTCTAAGTCAGAGTGCACTTCTCCCCAGGCTCGTTGCCTCAACTGCGGTGAGGCCCATCCTACCTTCTCCCGTGCGTGTGTCCATTACAAGCTTGAGGCAGCCGTCCTCAGCTTGAAGCACCGGGAGCGCTTATCTTTTCCTGAGGCGAGGCGTCAGGTTCGCCGGCTCCCGCCTTATGCTAATATCTCTTATGCTCGCGTGTTGCGCTCTTCTTCTCCTCGTCCTTCCCACCTTCCTCAAACTCACAACCGTTTCCGGGCTTTGGACCCTGATACACCCACTGCCTCCTCCTCTGTTCCTTTGAGTTCTGTCCCGAAGGGTCCCCCTCCTGGTCCTCTGTCTGGAGTTCCCCTTCTTTCTGCCCGGTCTGTCGTGTCTCCTGTGTCTTCTTCCTCGTCTCCCGATCCTCCTTCCCATCCTTCTCCTCCATCTCTTGACTCTCCCCACCGCCTGTTGGTGCAGGCGGATGTCCATCGCTCTCCTCACGGCCATCATGTGTGCTCTCGTTCGGCTTCTCCTGTTGAGACACTGGAATCCGTTGCCCGGTACGTAGTTGCTGGGACACCGGTCTCTTTAAGCCAGAAGCGTAAGCCTGGCTCCTCTCCTTCCTCCTCCCCGGCGGGTAAGAAGGCCTCGCTTTCTTCCTCGACCCCTACTACTGGCTCTATTGCTCCTTCCCCTCCCATTTCAGTGGTTGCTCCCCTGTTCCTGCTATGGAGGTTTCTTTGGCCCCTGCTTCCCTTTCGGTTGCTGCCCTTCCTGCGGTGCACTCCCCTTTCTACTCCCCCTCTTTCTGCTGCTGTCCTTGACTGCTCCTCTCCTTCTCCTCCTCTTCTTCCTCCTCCTCCGGACCCCGCCCGCCCACCTCTGGTCTGTTCTCCCGCTTCCTTCCCTCCGTCTTTGCTCAGTTTACCCATGCCCCCTAACCCTGACTTTGCTGACCCTGATCCCGACCCTGATATTCTTTAACGTGCTATGTTGCTCTTTCGCCTTTGTTTCTTCCTTGTTTTCTGTTGTTGTCCTTTCTCTTCTCGTCGTTGTATATTCTTCAATGGAACGTTCGAGGTTATTACGCCAATTTCCTCGAACTCCAACTTCTGATTTCGCGGTTTTCGCCCCTTTGTGTCTGTCTCCAGGAGCCGATGCTTGGTGCTCGTCCTGGTCGTTTTCGTGGCTATTCCTTTCTCTCCCCCCCCCAGCCGTTGCTGGGGCTCATAATTCTTCTGCTCTCTTGATTCGTGCTGATGTTCCCTTTGTTCCTTTATTTTTTCCTTCGCCTCTCCACTGTTCGGCTGCTCGTATCTTTGTGGGGAAATGGTACACAGTTTGTTCCATTTATCTCCCCCCGAGTGTCCCGCTTTCTCTTCCTGATTTGAAACACCTCCTGGACTCCTTGCCGGAGCCTGTGCTCCTGCTGGGTGACTTCAATTGTCGTCACTCTCTTTGGGGTGATGTTCTGACGAATACCCGAGGTCGCCTTCTTGAGCCATTTCTCCTCTCTTCTTCCCTGTCTCTTCTGAATTCTGGTGAGCCCACTCATTTGGACTCTCGGACTCGCACCCTTTCCTGTCTTGATCTTTCTCTCTGCTCTTCCTCTCTTTACTTAGATTTCACGTGGCAGGTTCTGGATGACCTCCATGGCAGTGATCATTTCCCCATCCTTGTGTCCTTTTTCTCTTATCGCCCTTCCCTCTCTTTCCCTAGGTGGCAGTTTGCTCAAGCAGACTGGGACCTATTTACCCTCAGTGCTGTTCTCTCTGACCTCTCCCTTCTGCCTCTCCCTCGCGCTCTCCTCCTTTTTCATGACACTGTCATCGACGCTGCCCTCCGCTCTATTCCTCGCTCTTCCTCTCGGGGTCCACGGAAGTGCGTTCCCTGGTGGAATGCGGACTGTGCTCGGGCTGTCCGCTGTAAGCGTGCAGCCTGGAAGAGGCACCGCCGTCGGCAGACGACCGATTCTTTTCTTTTCTTTCGGAAAGCGAGTGCGGTGGCCCGTAGGGCCATCCGTACGGCTAAACGTGAATGTTGGGCTTCTTATGTCTCCACAATCACGTCTGAAACTCCCCTGCCACAGATATGGAAGCGTATCCGCAAGATAGCGGGTAAGTTCGTTCCCGATGTTTCCCCGGTCCTTCACCTCCGTGGTACTCTTGTGGCGGACCCGTTGCAGGTCGCTACCGAACTGGGTTCCCACTTTTCTTCTGTTAGCTCTGGTCTTCATCTTCCCCAATCTTTCCTTCTTCGTAAACCTGTCCTTGAGTCTCGTCCTTTAGATTTCTGCACTCGTCTTCGACTTTCCTATAATGATCCCTTCTCTCTATCTGAACTTCGTTCTGCCCTGGCCCTCTGCGGTTCTACGGCGGCGGGCTCCGATGGTATCCATTATGAGATGCTTCGCCATCTCCCTCCGTGCTCGTCTCAGTATTTACTGAGTCTGTATAATCGGATCTGGGAGTCGTCGTCAGTCCCTGAGGACTGGCTCGATGCCGTTGTCCTCCCTGTTCGCAAACCAGGGTCTCTGGGAACTTCCCCTAAGGACTTTCGCCCTATTGCCCTCACAAGTTGTGTCTGCAAACTCTTTGAACGTATGGTTAACGTTCGTCTGATGTGGTTCCTGGAACACCATCACCTCCTCTCCCCTTCTCAATTTGGTTTCCGCAAGTGCCGCAGCACGACAGATGTTCTGGTGAACTTGGAGGTCTATATTCGTACTGCTTTTGCTGCGAGGACCTCCGTTGTTGCCGTCCTTTTTGACCTAGAAAAGGCTTACGACACCACCTGGCGATATCATATTCTATCCCAGCTTCATTCTTTTGGCCTTCGTGGTCATCTCCCTCTCTTTCTCCGCAGCTTCCTCTCTCGTCGTTCCTTTCGGGTGCGCCTAGGTACCGCTCTCTCTGCCTCTTTTCAGCAATACGAAGGTGTGCCCCAGGGTAGTGTTCTGAGCACTACTCTTTTTCTGGTTGCCCTCAATGGTCTTCTTTCCTCTCTTCCTTCAGGTGTCTTCTCCGCTCTCTATGTCGATGATCTTACCCTTTGCTGTCAGGGTGATGATTCGCCTCTCCTTCAACGCCGGCTTCAACTTGCGATTGATGCCGTGTCGTCTTGGGCCACCGATCATGGCTTCAAGTTCTCTACTTCTAAGACTTGTGCCATGTCTTTTACTCGGAAACGGGTCGTTCTTCGTCCCTCTTTGTCACTTTATGGTCATCCCCTTGAGTACAAAGATTCCGCGAAGCTTTTGGGGTTATTCCTTGACACTCGTTTGTCTTGGTCTCCCCATATCTCTTACCTCCGTGTTGAGTGCTCTAAGGCCCTTACCCTCCTTCGAGTATTGTCCCATACTTCTTGGGGAGCGGATAGGCGCACTCTCCTTGCTTTGCATTCCTCTCTGTCCTGTCTAAGCTCGATTATGGTTGCCCTGCTTACTCTCTGCTTCTCCTTCTACTCTTCGCCGTCTTGATGCTTTGCACCATACTGGGCTGCGCCTCAGTTCTGGTGCCTTTCGTTCGACTCCCGTCCTTAGCTTGTATGTTGACACTGGCTTCCTGTCTCTCCAGGACCGCCGTGATCGCTACTGTCTTCGCTATCTTGCGCGGTCCTTACAACATCCTTCCTCTCGCCTCTGTCGTGCTTTAACTTTGCCCCTCCTGCGGTTCCTGTTCCTCTTCACCACCTCCCTCTTTCTGTTCGGTTATCTCGCTTACAGGATTCTCTTTCCGTTCGTGTTTCTAATGTTTCTCCTCGTGTTGTTCCTTCTTTGCCCCCGTGGAGAGTCCCCTTCCGCAGTTTTGTACATCCTTGACCCGCGTCACTAAAGCTTTTACCTCTCCTACGGTTCTAAAACGCCTTTTCCTTGAGCACTTTCTTCTCACTCCCGCTCCGTTTCTGTCTTCACCGATGGGTCTAAGTCTGCGGACGGTGTTGGCTACTCTGGTTTTTCCTGATCGCACTTATATGTGTCGCTTACCTCCGGAGACTAGCATCTTTACAGCGGAGCTTTATGCTATTCTCTATGCTCTTCGTCTCCTGCTTTCTCGTTGTCAGTCTTCCTTTGTGGTAGTTGTTGACTCTCGTAGTGCCCTCATGGCGCTCGGGTCCTTTAATCCGGTTCATCCAGTAGTTGTCGAGATCCAGCATTGGCTGTTTCTTGTTCACAGTAAGTTTAAGTCGGTTGAGTTTTGTTGGGTTCCCAGCCATATTGGCGTGTCTTTAAATGAGCGTGCGGATGCTGCCGCCAAGGAAGCTGTCCGCTCTTGTCCCATCTCTCGTAAAGGTATTCCATATTCCGACTTTTACCCGGTTATCCATTCCTCCATCCTTACCCGTTGGCAGGCTTCTTGGTCGTCTGTTACTGGTAACAAACTCCGTACTCTTAAATGTTGTGTTTCCTCGTGGCCGTCCTCCTATCACCGTAACCGGCGATGGGAAACTGCTCTGGCGAGGTTGCGTATTGGCCATACTCGCTTAACCCATGGTCACTTGATGGAGCGCCGCCCTGCTCCTTATTGTCCTAATTGCATTGTCCCTCTTACGGTCGTGCATGTCCTTCTTGAATGTCCTGACTTCCGGGACGAGCGTGTGTCTTGCTTTCCGACCGCCCTCGCGGTCACCTGTCCCTCGATAGAATTCTTGGTGACTCGGATACTTTTGATATCGTTCGCCTTATGCGTTTTTGTTCTCGTATTGGCATCCTTGGTGATATTTAGCGCCCTCTGATTATTCCGCACATTTGATGGTGCTACATAGCCTTCCCGGTTTGGTGCCTTCTTTTGATAATTACTTACTGATTCATACACTGAAAACAAGAGTTGGTGGAAAGACTAGCGCTAGAGGGTGGAAGGAAAAAAAACTAAACAGAAGATAGAAGAAAAAAGATGTGATTTGATCAGTAACTTACAAAATTACTAACAGGAATCGACAAATGGACAAAGAGGAATTGCTGAACCAGCAGCTTCAGGAACAGAGGACACTGATTCAAGCTAAGAAAGCAAAGATTCAGAAAAAAACTATTGGAAAGTTTATTTTATAAACACATTGTAGACGGGTGAACAAACTATAAGTAGGAAGGTTGTGGGGGCAAAACCGTCAGTTGTTTCAAAGCGTTATATGACAAAGAGTACTGGGAAGACGGGACACTACGAGCAAAGCTCTCATCCTGTAAATCCACTCAGGCAATAACCTCCCCAGGGATATATATATTCCGCCACGCTCACGTGAGTGCCCGAGGCGTCGTGACGTGAGCATTACACATGAATTGTTAAGGCCATATGCAAGTGAACTGAGAGTATCAGATCACCAGAGAGACAGACGCCCATCTTTTAGGTCAGAGTAAATGAAGGAGAAATCCAAATTTACGATTCCAGTGATTTTGCAGTAGCTTGGTTAGTACATATTTTACCCATTCTCCTGTTTAGATAGTATTTGTGTGACCATGTGCACAATAGTACAAATATTACCGTTCTAAGCATTAGATAGAACTTTGTACTATTCACTTTATAGAGTCGGAAAAAAATTAAGCTAAAAAACAAACATAAATATTTCTAGGCCTAGTATAGCACGACCTAGTAAACGATCACCTCCCTCTCATGAACCACATAAACGACCAAATCCCTCTCATGAACCACATAAACGACCACCTCCCTCTCATGAACCACATAAACGATAACCTCCCTCTCAGGAACCACATAAACGATAACCTCCCTCTCATGAACCACATAAACGATCACCTCCCTCTCATGAACCACATAAACATTCACCTCCCTCTCATGAACCACATAAACGACCAAATCCCTCTCATGAACCACATAAACGACCACCTCCCTCTCAGGTATCACATAAACGACCACCTACCACGCATGAACCTCATAACGACCACCTCCCTCTCATGAACCACATAAACGACCACCTCCCTCTCAGGTATCACATAAACGACCACCTACCACGCATGAAACTCATAACGACCACCTACCACGCATGAACCTCATAACGACCACCTCCCTCTCATGAACCACATAAACGACCACCTCCCTCTCATGAATCACATAAACGACACCTCCCTTTATGAACCACATAAACGATCACCTCCCTCTCATGAACCACATAAACGATCACCTCCCTCTTATGAACCACATAAACGACCACCTCCCTCTTATGAACCACATAAACGATCACCTCTCTCTTATGAACCACATAAACGACCACCTCACTCTTATGAACCACATAAACGATCACCTCCCTCTTATGAACCACATAAACAATCACCTCCCTCTCATGAACCACATAAACAATCACCTCCCTCTCATGAACCACATAAACAATCACCTCCCTCTCATGAACCACATAAACAATCACCTCCCTCTTATGAACCACATAAACAATCACCTCCCTCTCATGAACCACATAAACGACCACCTCCCTCTTATGAACCACATAAACGACCACCTCCCTCTTATGAACCACATAAACGATCACCTCCCTCTTATGAACCACATAAACAATCACCTCCCTCTCATGAACCACATAAACAATCACCTCCCTCTCATGAACCACATAAACGACCACCTCCCTCTCATGAACCACATAAACGACCACCTCCCTCTCATGAACCACATAAACGACCACCTCCCTCTTATGAACCACATAAACGACCACCTCCCTCTTATGAACCACATAAACGATCACCTCCCTCTTATGAACCACATAAACAATCACCTCCCTCTCATGAACCACATAAACAATCACCTCCCTCTCAAGTATCACATAAACGACCACCTACCACGCATGAACCTCATAACGACCACCTCCCTCTCATGAACCCCGTAAACGACCACCTCCCTTGAATGAACCCCGTAAACGACCACCTCCCTTGAATGAACCCCGTAAACGACCACCTCCCTTGAATGAACCACATAAACGACCACCTCCCTCGCATGAACCACATTAACGACCACTTCCCTCTCATGAACCACAAAAAAACCACTTTCCTCTCATGAACCACAAAAAACAACTTCCCTCTCATGAACCACAAAAAATCACTTCCCTCTCATGAGCCACAAAAAACCACTTCCCTCTCATGAACCACAAACAACCACTGCGCTCCCATGAACCACATAAACGACTACCTACCTCGCATGAACCATATAAACGACCACCTCCCTCCCATGAACCACTTAATGAGAGGGAGGTGATCGTTTATGTGGTTCATGTGAGGAAGGTGGTCGTTTATGTGGTTCATGAGAGGGAGGTGGTCGTTTATGTGGTTCATGAGAGGAGGTAGTCGTTTATGTGGTTCATGAGAGGAGGTAGTCGTTTATGTGGTTCATGAGAGGAGGTAGTCGTTTATGTGGTTCATGGGAGGGAGGTAGTCGTTTATGTAATTCATAAGAGGGCGGTGGTCATTTAACCACATAAACCACCACATCCCTCTCTTGTACCACATAAAAGGCCTCCTCCCTTTCATATACTACATGAACAACGACGTTCCTCTTATATACTATTTAAACGAACATTGTCACTCGCTCACAGTATCTCTCGCATAACTTTTTCACCTGTCGTTAACAGAAGACAGTCACGACACAAGTGACTTTGGTCATCTGGAGTAAGTCCAACACATGAACGTGCATTTTCCTACCTTCAAATTAAATTACCCTTGAAAACAAAAACTATGGAACTGAGAAATTTAAAAATTTAAATAGTGAACCTTGATCATGTAAAATGGTAAAATAATAAAATCTTGTTTTATTGAACTAGAGTTTGAAGTGCTTTAGCAACTGGTGGCAGGAGGCCGCGTCTCGGCTCTTCTAGGTGTCATATATTTCCTCAAGTGCCTAATTTTGCCCAAGTTTGAGGAATAATTGTACTTTGGAACAGTTTTCCTGATTTCGTACACAATAGCAGCAACGCCTCGTTTTGTTATTGAGAATCAATGGTAGGCGGCTCAGGTAAATATTTCCCTTCAATTGGTGTCCAATGGTAGTCGGCTCATGGCATTGTTTCTCTTCATTTGGTGTCCAATAGTTTGCGGCTCGTGTTGATGTTTCCCTTCACTTGGTGTCCAATGGTAGGTGGCTCATGTTAATGTTTCCCTTCACTTGGTGTCCAATGGTAGGTGGCTCATGTTAATGTTTCCCTTTACTTGGTGTCCAATGGTAGGCGGCCCATGTTAATGTTTCCCTTCACTTGGTGTTCTATGGGCACGTAACCGAACGAATCATTACGTTTCTGTTTTTTTAATATGTTGTCGAGGTCGTGTTAATATGTTGAGGAACACGCTGAATAATTTACATTGTTAGAGCAGTGTTGTCCCCATTACCATGGGGACGCCCATGGTAATGACGCAGTACTGTGGGAGACCAGCTGGTCCTGCTCACAACCCCCCACCCCCACCATCTCTCCCACACAACCATCATGTTTATCCTTCAATCTTACAGTTAATTATTTAGCAACTGATATGAAGATCACTATGACAACTGTGGATGTCCAGTAGTTATGATAAGAATTTTATCACGTCATGGAGGTCTCGTCGAGGACCGGGCCGCGGGGACGTTGATCCCCGAAATCATCGCAAGGTAACCTCGCTCAGCACTGCTGCTCGCGTCTCTCCTGTAGAGCTTACATGGGCAAAAATAGGAATATTAATTATACAATCATAAGAATATAGGAAACAGCAGGAAGAGTTCTGACCGATACGAGGCTGTTCCTTATTATTCCCAGCAAGCTCATATATACTTACGTATGCTTGAAACATCACACGACTCCTCAGTTATTATGTTACCACATCGGATACCCGGCACAGTAGTAGAATTATTCTATATCACTGCAGTTTTGTTTTTTCGAGCTGCAGCGATATGGCATAAGTGTTTTTAGTTACATTGACGGCTGCAGTGATATGGTATAGGTGTTTTCGTTACCCCGGTGATGTTCAGTCCCCTGCCGGGCCTAGTCAAGGAAGTGTTTTTTTTTTTGTATCATTTCTTAACTGCTTCCTTCCATCATTTATAATTTTGAACAATGGGAATATAAAGGTTCCCTCTTAATCCCTAGCATTTCGCTTAAGGGGATTAAACTGTAGGCTTCCGTCATACTCAAATTTCATCACCTCAGTGTCCCTGCACAGACATCGCGAATGGTCAATGACGTCAGTCAATCTTCATATTTCCTGTGTAAGTCCGTTTTATTATATGGTATATTTTCAATATATATGTCAAGTGGGATTAAACTGCAGGCTCCCGTCATACTCAAATTTCGTTACCCTGGTGACCCTGCACAGACATTGCTAATTGTCAATGACGTCATTCAAACTTCATCATCCATGCATGAATACGTTTTCTGTTGTAGTTTATTTATTCCCATTTTCAATATTTATGTCAAGGGGGGATTAAAAGGCAGCCTTCTGTCGAGTCCAATGTACAATGTCATCATCCATAATCTTCCCATAATAAGGTAGTTTTCCTTAATGAAGTATTTCCATACTGCTTCCCAAGTTCGAAGATCATTTTCTAGCTAAGATTGCATATTGAGCATAAGAAATGAGTTCAACTTTGTTACCGAACCAGTATTTACCCCAGGTCTTTTTCCTAACTCTAAAACTTATCCAATTTATACCCATTGTTTCGTGTTCTGTCTCGTGTTGAAACTTTTAATAGCCTATTAATATCCCCCTTTGTCATATCCATTCATCCACTAGCACACCTCTATCATCTCACGCCCTAATTCTTCACCTTTCTAAAGAATGTAATTTAAGCTTTGTCAATCATTCTTCAAGGATCATTTATCGGGCATTGGAAATAAAATGAAAATCCACTATCTCCCATTCGTATGAAACAAAGGGGAGCAACAAAGAGCATGAACTAAAATGTATCTTAGCATTAGCCCCTGTTACCAAACCAGTATTTACCCAGGACTTTTTCCTAAATTTAAAGCGTATCCAATTTATACCCATGTTTCGTTTTCACTGTATCATATATCCAATCAAAATTCTCATTCAGTGTACATATATATTAACTACATGAGTAGTAGCTGCGTCACATGTTTAAAATTGGCCACTGCAGTTCCCTTCATTCTGATGTTCTCATGACGTCATCATCCCTCGTGCGGTTTGATACACCAATTGTCGACGAGTCAACTGCTGGCGGCCGTGGAGTGAGGACGTCTAGCCGACCCTCCGTGGCTGTTCGTTGTTGTTTGCCATTTTGGTCGCCAGGTGGAGTGGGCGTCTCTGCCCCCCCCCCCCAGTTTGTGTTGCTGCTAGCTGCGTGTTGACGTGGCAAGTTTGACAAGGGAGGCCTTCTTCCCCCTGTTGAGCGTGTGAATTCCGTGGGCTTGGAGTTCACTCGTTGGCTGGATATTCGGACGTAGAGCTGGTTTTGTGTGACATGCTTCATATCCCGGTGGAGGCTGTCTATGATTTTGAGCTTGTTACTGCCCACCGGGTTGTTCTCAAGTTCGTGAGGGAGGAGGAGTACCGAGGCTTTCTCCGTCGGTACGAGGGGCGTACGTTGTCGTTGCCGGGTGATGCCAGCTCTGTGGCGATCTCGGATCGTAGTGGATCCCTAACTTATGTCAGCATCCATGGAACGCACCTGGAGTTTCCTGACGACCTCCTACGGCGTTACTTCTGTCAGGCAGGCGTTACTTCATATACCTTCTTGTGTCCAGCTTATGGGATACTACGTCTGGTGTATTATGCCCGGCAGACTTGTACCTGTTTCCATGTGGCCTGTTGGTGCATCAGGCTGCAGGTGCTCTGCTACCTCAGCTGCTCCTGTCAACTTGTTCCAAGAAAGGATTTCCCGCCGCTCCCACTGGAGCAGCCTCTGGAGATTTGCCGATCCTCCTCGGTATTGCGGTACCGTCGGTTGGTTTGCCTGATCCTGTCCGGTCCTAGCTGCTCCCGTGAGCCCTCCTGGTGCTCCCTGTGTGGCGATGCCGTCTTCTCCCTCGTCTTCGGATGCTGCGCCTGGCCCTGTGTCCGTGTCTCGGTCCCGGATGTGCTGGTGCTGGGGTGGCTGCGGAGCCTCCTGCGGTGTGTGACCCGGTTTCCCCTGTGGTGGAGGCTGCTGCCGTTCTGTCTCGGGCGTCGGTTCGTCCGGCTCGTGGTGCCCTTGTTTCTGGGTCCGCTTCCGGCCCTGACGATATCCGCCCAGTGCCCAAACGTTCCCGGCGTTCGTCTTCTGCCTGGGCCGATGTTGGTGACTTCAGTGACTGTGAGTCTTCGAGAGTTGCCGGTGTCGATACGCATACGTCGATGTCTCCACAGCTAGTGGTGGCGGAGGTCCATGTGCCTGCCGGTGCTGGTGCCTGTGTCTCGGACGTGCCTTCGGTTCTTTCTCTGCCAGGGGACTCTCCGCAGTGGGGGTGGTGGCTTCCGCTGCCAGGGATGGTGTGTACTCTGGTGCAGGCGTGGCCTGGTAGTGACGTTACACAGGGATGCGCGCCGTCCGGTTCCCTGCTATAGTCTGGTGGTGTGCCTGGGGCTGCGGGTGCCCCTGTGGTGGTGCTCTGTGGCCCGTTCGCTCCTGTGAGGGTGCGCGTTGGGGTCCTGTAGGACGTGTTGCTGGCATCTGTGATGCCGCCGGTCACTGGACGGAGATTGCCGAGTTACAGCTGTCTGACGGGCCGGAGAACTTTCGTGGTGGGCAGGTTCCCTTCCTGTGGGGCCGA
>WNGS01061882.1:0-10451 GCA_020271785.1 Procambarus virginalis | reverse complement strand
TTGTGGGCTGGGTGTCGTCGTTGATCCTTCTTTATGGACAAACCCAACCCAAACTCGGTAGAGTGCTTATATTTTACCAGGAGATCACCCTGGGCGCTTCTGGCTCTTGGAGAGGGGCTCAACGTCACACGTTTAGGGGATGCGGCTCCAATACTTAGCCTCGTTGTCATGTGCACACACCCCCTCGAGTCGCTGTGACTCCCCACTCTCTCCTTATGTGATATGATCTCCTCAATCCCCTTTGACTTATTAGTATTCCGTTCTACCATGTCCACATCTGTGGTTCTCTTGTTTCTTCTCTCTCTCTCCTTTCCTACTTCCTGGAAGCCTCACTAGGACAAGGGCAAACCACACACAAATTTGAATATATTTACTGGACAAAGCACATACACAATACAAACACACACATATACTAATATAATAATGAATCCTACACTCTATACTATTTCAGTCAGGTTGCACTCCAACACCATCAGAACTTTATCTCTGCTTATCAAGTGGTATCCTATCTCCTGATTCACCACCTAATACTACCAACCTTCTAAAGTAGGTCAAGTCTTATAACCCAATGTTGCACTATCAGCAAGAGAATATATATATCTGTAACATGTGCAAGGAAAACCAGCATATGAATGCAATAACATAAATGTTAGTATAAATGTTCCTGATACACAACAATGATCAATCGATCACCTTATCAGTCCTAGAACATATGTATGTCTCTGCAGGTATCCAGCCTACGACTGTAACCCTATACTTTCAGTATAAGTACTCCTTGGCACAAAAATGGCATACAATCACTCACCTTTCATTGCGTCTTGCACGCTAATGACAACCAAACACTCTACCAACTCCCTACAAGTAATCAACCATAACTTCCCTTCCACATCTGGAAGCTCACTACCCTGACATCTTCAGGTTCTTCCGGGTTTAACTACCAGGATCCTCTGCAGCTCCTCCAGGCTGCTGCACCTTGAGCAACAGTGGTGCTTCACCACTTCTACCAGGGTCCTTCACAGCTCTCCTGGCTGCTACACCATGAAGTCTTCCTTCCTTGATCAACAACGGCGCTTCCACTACTGGTATTACAGAAGCACGTGACACTCCTCTTCACTACTTCTCCTCACTGCTCGAGGTCCTACTCTTCACTCTGGGGGCTACTCTTCCTCGGAGTGCACTACTCCTTCAACATTCTTGGAGTCTCTTCCACTAACTCACTCTACTGGCTTCGAAGTTCTCAGCAACTTCTTCCCCAGACAAACCACAGATTGTCTGGTAGAGGGTGCTCTCCCTCTGACGGAGTCTGATCAGGGCGCTCCCACGGCCCACGATAATGTCTCTGGGCGGCTTAACAAACTCTCCTTGCCATCCAGGACTTGAGACCTCACGTTCCCAGCTCGATTCCACAGCTGGAACATCTGCACACTTCCTTCCTCTTGGAGGTATATCACACAGGGGTTCCTCTCTAATGGGAGCTCAAACGAAGCGCAGCTTCACCTCGCGATGTCTGGTACTCAAGTGGGTCAAAGCCCTCTCGAAGCGAGTCTCATGCCTCCAGCAAATTATCCACATCTCATAACCAGTCATTTATCTATTTTCTTATTCACTGCCCATTATCTTAAATTGTCTATCAAATCCAACCGATTATTTTACATCTGTATCTTCACTTCTATATTTTCCTAGACCTTCTAGTCAGGTCAGGCCTGATAGAATAATTCTCAAGGGGAGACTCGTTTTTCGGCTGCCTGGGATCATAACATTTGCACAAACTTTAGTTTACATATTTCTTGAAGAACGATGCTAGTGACTATTTATTTATTGAATGAAGAACAATGTTTGTTACAGTAATAGTATTATTTGATGTACAAAGAAGTTTTAAGAGAGTAATTGTTTTTACATGAAGACAGGTTAAAGAGTGCAAATGCTAAATAAATTATATCGGAACGTATTTTTGCTGTCTTTGAGAGACTCTTTAATGCACGAATATGTTTAAGAGTTTCTTTTATGCTCGAAGATGTCTTAGAAATTTTCTTCGGTGAACGAAGATGTCTTAGAAAGTTTTCTTTGATAAACGAAGGTCAGTTAAAGATTGCCTTTGATTACTCTGAGAATCTCTGAGAATAACTTTTGATGTCTTTGACTCATACATCAAAGTAGTATACCTTTGATGGTATGAGTCATATTATATATATCTTTGTGAGTATTCTTACTGACTCTGAGTGTGTCTTTGAGTGTGTTATTTATTATGATGATATTGATGTTGGTCGTCCTTCCGTCCTTCCTTACGGACAAACCAACCAAAACCGTAGATTGCTTACACTTTAGTCAGGAGATCACCCCGTGTGCTCCTGGCACTTGGTGAGGGGTTCAACGTCACACATTTAGGGGGTGCGGCTCCATCACTGGCCTCGTTGTCACGTGCACACACCCAACTCGAGCCGCTGCGACTCCCCTCTCTCTCCTTATTTGATATGACCTCTTCAATCACCCTTTATTGCATTGTAATTCTATACCACCCTATCCACGGCTGTGGTTCTTTTTCTCTTTCTATCTTCTATTTTCTGGGAAGCCTCACTAGGACAAGGGCAAACACCGGCAAATTTGAATACATTTACCGGACAAGGCACATGCACAATACATATTGTCACGGGGGGTGCGCCGGGGCTCTGCTAGCACTCAGCTGCTAGGGGCTCAAAAGGCCGAATACTCAGCCCCTCCGACTCCCGGGATTAACTGGAGTCTCCTTGGTCCCACAGAAGAGGACCAGCAATGCCCACCTCCGCAGGTCTTTGCTCCCAACACTAAAGGGGGGTTATCTTGAGGTTATCTTGAGACGATTTTGGGGCTTTAGTGTCCCCGAGGCCTGGTCCTTGACCAGGCCTCCACCCCCAGGAAGCAGCCCGTGACAGCTGACTAACACCCAGGTACCTATTTTACTGCTAGGTAACAGGGGCATAGGGTGAAAGAAACTCTGCCCATTGTTTCTCGCCGGCGCCTGGGATCGAACCGGACCACAGGATCACAAGTCCAGCGTGCTGTCCGCTCGGCCGACCAGCTCCCTTGTGCCACTGATTCACCCTGGGAACCCTTCAGTCAACACAGGGAAACTGCTGTTAACAGTTCCGGCCTAGACCCATGGAGGAGTGAAGGAAGACTCAGGCTTACCTTATAACAATAACCTCCCTGAGTCTTGCCTGCCAAACAAATAGGTTGCAGGAACTCCTTTCCCGCCTGTCTTCTCTATCTTCTTCTTAACAAGGTCGCCAGCTGGGTTAGTATATCTGCACCCCATCGTTGCAGTTCAGTGGGAGTATTCTATGCTGTTTGTTGCCAGAGTGTTGCTACTCCCATAGATCTGCTATTGGACTGTCGGCCCAGGGTACTCTCCCATAAAAGTCTGTGCGGCTTTACCTCTCTCCAGCCACTACGTTACTTGTTGCCACCATTCAGGCTCTGATACTGATCGGATGGCTAAGGATACACTTTTATATAAGTCTGTGCTGTTTTACTACTCTCTAGGCAATAAGAACTTCTATAGAGAACGTGGTGTTCCCTAGGTGGTACTATGATAACCTCGTGTATGCTCATAGAGAAATATTACAATGGAGGCACACTTAAACACAATGATAAAAGGTGTGAATTTACTGACACAAATTACATGATCACACATACAATCACAAGCAATACATGAAAACGAAAATAAGGATAATAAATCTGGAGATCGGCAGCAACTCTTCTTTCACGACCTCAAACCACTCCTTCGACTGGGCAGACTAGACAGGAGTCACACACGTGCACGTACGCATGCACGCACGCCCACGTACGTATACACGCACACACACAACCTGCAGGATGAGCTAAAGGCAGCAAAGGAGGAGATAAGGTGCCTGAAAGAGACTTCTCCACAATACCAGACACAAACCGTGCCTCAGGGAGACAGGAATGCTACTGTGGAGGGGAACTCCACACCTCAGCTCTCATTTGCTGAAATACTTAAAACGAGCCCTGAAGCTAGGACTGCAGTTAAGGAAGTTGCCATGGAAGTGGCCTCCTCTCAGGAAGCAGCTAGATGTACTAGCCGGCTGATAGAGAGACAAAGAGCAGTAGTAGTAGCAGGCATTAAAGAGCAAACAGGGACCAGACCAAAGGAGCGGAGAGACAAGGACAAAAACATGGTTAAAGAGATCCTTAAAGAGGTAAGGATGGAGGGAGCTGAACAAACTGTTGAAAAGGTTTTCAGGCTTGGAAAGTACAACAAGGACAGAGACCGAATGATAAAGGTGGTTTTCATGAGCGAAATCGCGAAAGAGGAACTGTTAGAAAGGAAGTGCTGTCTGGCAAATGCAGAGAAGTTCAAAAGAGTATTCCTGCAGAGGGATATGACAAGGGAAGAGAGAAAGCAGGCAGCAGACGCGAGGAAGGAGCGCAGGGAGAGCGAAAGGAATCGGGGAGCCACAACCTCGATCCCTACAATCACAGAGGGGAATGGGGAACCCTCCTCAAACAGTGCACTAGCCACAGGGAGCGTGGTACCACCCCCACATCCTACCCAACAGACAACCAACCTGCCCCAACCCCTGTCAGCCCCCCACTAAGTACCCACCCTCCCCCCACCACCCTTTCCTCCCACTCACCCCCCTCTCCCACTCACCCCCCCCCCTCCCCCCTCCCCCCAGGACCTCCCTTCTCCCCCATCCCCCAAGCCCTCCCTTCTCCCACATGCCCTCCGTCTCTCCCACCCACAAGCCCTCCGTTCTCCCCCGCCCCCCTAAGCCCCCCACTCTCCCCCCACCCACCTAAGCCTTCCCCTCTCCACCACACCCCAAAACCCTCCCCCTCTCCTCACCCACCTCAGCCTTCCCTTTCCCCCATGCCCCCAAGCCCTCCCCCTTTACTGTCCCCCAAACCCCCCTTCTCCCCATCCCCCAAACCTCCTCCTCTCTCCCCCCTCAACCCTCCCCCTTTCACCCCCCTCAACCCTCCCCCTCTCACCCACCCCCCAACCCTCCCCCTCTCACCCACTCCCCTACCCTCCCCCCACCCCCCAAGCCCTTCCTCCTCCACCAGTCTCCCCGTACCAGATCCTCCCAGCTCCCGCTCACCCCAGACCCCACAGGTCCCCCCCAGAGGAGAAGCAGAAGAGAGTCAGTTTCAGGGCAATGTACTCGAACATAGATGGGATCACAAGTAAGGCAAGTGAACTAAGGGAAAGAGCACAAGAAGTGAACCCAGATGTAATCGGACTCACTGAAACAAAACTCTCTGGAATCATAACGAATGCCGTGTTTCCCCAGGAGTACACAGTAATAAGGAAAGAGAGGGAAGGTAGGGGAGGAGGCGGAGTGGCCCTACTCATGAGAAAGGAATGGAATTTTAAGGAGATGGCTATCCCGGGCTGTGAGGATTCAGAGACTACATAGCAGGCACCATGACAATGGGAGGACCAAGGATAGTAGTAGCAGTAATATAAACCTCCACCAAATGACAGAAGACCCAGTCAAGAGTACGAAACAACAACATGGCAGTTAACACTATAATTGAGAGGGCAGCCTCTGCTGCCTGTAGAAATAGATCCCACCTGCTCATCATGGGGACTTCAATCACGGAAGGATTGATTGGGAGAACAAGGAACCGCATGGAGGCGAGGATACGTGGAGAGCCAAACTACTGGAGGTGGTGACTAGAAACTTCTTAACCCAGCATGTCAGAGAACCCACAAGGATGAGAGGACATGACGAACCAGCGAGACTCGACCTGGTCTTCACCCTGAACGACTCTGACATAAGAGAAATCGGTTTTGAGGCCCAGTAGGAATGAGCGACCACAGTGTATTGGTGTTTGAGTACCTGATTGAAGAAGGGTTATTGAACTCGAGGAGGGATACCGAAACCAAAAGGTTAGCATACCGAAAGGGAAACTATGAGGAGATAAGGAAATTCCTAACAGATATAGCATGGGAAACAGAGCTCAGGGAAAGACGGCCCAAGATATGATGGACTACATCACGCAAAAGTGCAAGGACGCAGCAAACAAGTTTGTCCCAGCCCAAAAGGAAAACAGTGAAATGAAGATGAGAAACCCATGGTTTAATCAGAGATGTAGGCTAGCTAAGCAGCAAAGTAAAAGGGCATGGAGAAACTATAGGAATAACAGGACACTGGAGAGCAGAGAAAGATACCAGAATGCCAGGAATGAATATGTCAGGATGAGAAGAGAGGCAGAAAGACAATACGAAAATGACATCGCAAGCAAGGCAAAGACTCAGCCTAAATTGCTGCATAGCCACATCAGGAGAAAAACAACAGTAAAGGAACAGGTTATGAAATTAAGGATAGGGGCAGAAGGATTCACTACAAACGACAAGGAAGTGTGTGAGGAACTGAATAAGAAATTCCAAGAGGTCTTCACCTTAGAGCAAGGAGAAATCCAGAGATAAGAGAGGGAATAGCTAACCAGGAACCACTGGAAGAGTTTGAGATTACCAGCGGGGAAGTAAGGAAGTGTTTACTAGAGTTGGATGTGACAAAGGCTATAGGCCCAGATGGAATCTCCCCTTGGATACTAAAGGAAGGAGCAGAAGAACTGTGCCTCCCACTCTCCATAGTGTATAACAAATCACTGGCAACAGGGGAACTGCCAGAAATTTGGAAAGCAGCTAACGTAGTCCCGATATACAAGAAAGGGGATAGACAGGAGGCACTGAACTACAGGCCAGTGTCCCTAACCTGCATACCATGCAAGCTGATGGAGAAGATTGTGCGAAGAAAGCTAGTGGAGCACCTGGAGCGAAAGAACTTTGTAACACAGCATCAACATGGATTCAGGGATGGCAGGTCCTGCCTCACAGGGTTACTTGAATTCTACGACCAGGCAACAAAAATAAGGCAAGAAAGAGAAGGGTGGGCAGACTGCATATTTTGGATTGTCAGAAAGCCTTTGATACAGTGCCACACAAGAGGCTAGTGAAAAAGCTGGAGATGCAGGCTGGAGTGAAAGGGAAGGTACTCCGTTGGATACAGGAGTACCTAAGCAACAGGAGACAACGAGTCAGTGTGAGGGGTGAGGTCTCAGATTGGCGAGACGTTACGAGTGGAGTCCCGCAGGGGTCAGTCCTTGGACCTATACTGTTTCTGATATATGTAAATGATCTCCCAGAGGGTATAGAATCGTTTCTCTCAATGTTTGCCGATGATGCAAAAATTATGAGGAGGATTGAAACTGAGGACGATAGTAGGAGGCTACAAGATGACCTAGACAGACTGAGTGAATGGTCCAACAAATGGCTGTTGAAGTTCAACCCGAGTAAATGCAAAGTAATGAAACTAGGCAGTGGAAACAGGAGGCCAGACACAGGATACAGAATAGGAGATGAAGTACTTAATGAAACGGACAGAGAGAAAGATCTAGGAGTTGATATCACACCAAACCTGTCTCCTGAAGCCCACATAAAAAGAATAACGTCTGCGGCATATGCGAGGCTGGCTAACATCAGAACAGCGTTCAGGAACCTGTGTAAGGAATCATTCAGAATCTTGTACACCACATATGTAAGACCAATCCTGGAGTATGCGGCCCCAGCATGGAGCCCGTACCTTGTCAAGCACAAGACGAAGCTGGAAAAAGTCCAAAGGTATGCCACTAGACTAGTCCCAGAACTAAGAGGCATGAGTTACGAGGAAAGGCTGCGGGAAATGCACCTTACGACACTGGAAGACAGAAGAGTAAGGGGAGACATGATCACAACCTACAAAATCCTCAGAGGAATCGACCGGGTAACAAGGATAAACTATTCAACACTGGGGGGACGCGAACAAGGGGACACAGGTGGAAACTGAGTACCCACATGAGCCACAGAGACGTTAGAAGGAACTTTTTCAGTGTCAGAGTAGTTAACGGATGGAATGCATTAGGCAGTGATGTGGTGGAGGCTGACTCCATACACAGTTTCAATGTAGATATGATAGAGCCCAGTAGGCTCAGGAATCTGTACACCAGTTGATTGACAGTTGAGAGGCGGGACCAAAGAGCCAAAGCTCAACCCCCGCAAGCACAAATAGGTGAGTACAAATAGGTGACACACACACACACACACACACACACACACACACACACACACACACACCACAACACACACACACACCAGAGAACCAGGAACGAGTATGTCAGTGTGAGAAGAGCAGCTGAGAAAAGGTATGAAAATGATATAGCTAACAAAGCCAAGACTGAACCAAAGCTACTACACAGTCACATCAGGAGGAAGACAACAGTGAAGGAACAGGTGATTAAACTTAGGGTGGGCGAGGACAGGTACACAGAGAATGACAAAGAGGTGTGTGAAGAACTCAACAAAAGGTTCCAGGAGGTCTTTACAATAGAACAGGGAGATATCACGGCGCTGGGAGAGGTGGCAGCAAACCAGGTGACCTTGGATAGGTTCGAAATTACAAGAGATGAGGTCAAAAAGCACCTATTGGAGCTGGATGTGAGAAAAGCTGTTGGGCCGGATGGAATCTCGCCATGGGTATTGAAAGAGTGTGCAGGAGCACTTTGCTTACCACTCTCCATAGTGTATAGTAAGTCACTGGAAACGGGGGACCTACCAGAAATATGGAAGACTGCTAATGTAGTACCAATATACAAAAAGGGTGACAGACAAGAGGCACTGAACTACAGGCCAGTGTCCTTAACTTGTATACCATGCAAGGTGATGGAGAAGATTGTGAGAAAAAACCTAGTAACACATCTGGAGAGAAGAGACTTCGTGACAACCCATCAACATGGGTTCAGGGAGGGTAAATCTTGCCTTACAGGCTTGATAGAATTCTACGATCAGGTGACAAGAATTAAGCAAGAAAGAGAAGGGTGGGCGGACTGCATTTTTTTGGACTGTCGGAAAGCCTTTGACACAGTACCCCATAAAAGGTTGATGCATAAGCTGGAGAAACAGGCAGGAGTAACAGGTAGGGCGCTCCAGTGGATAAGGGAGTACCTAAGCAATAGGAAGCAGAGAGTTACAGTGAGGGGTGAGACCTCAGACTGGCGTGAAGTCACCAGTGGAGTCCCACAGGGCTCTGTACTTGGACCTATCCTGTTTCTGATATACGTAAATGATCTCCCAGAGGGTATAGACTCATTCCTCTCAATGTTTGCTGACGACGCCAAAATTATGAGAAGGATTAAGACAGAGGAGGACAGCTTGAGACTTCAAGAAGACCTGGACAAGCTGCAGGAATGGTCGAACAAATGGCTGTTAGAGTTTAACCCAAGCAAATGTAATGTAATGAAGATAGGGGTAGGAAGCAGGAGACCAGATACAAGGTATCATTTGGGAGATGAAATACTTCAAGAGTCAGAGAGAGAGAAAGACCTGGGGGTTGATATCACGCCAGACCTGTCCCCTGAAGCTCATATCAAGAGGATAACATCAGCAGCATATGCCAGGTTGGCTAACATAAGAACGGCCTTTAGAAACTTGTGTAAGGAATCTTTCAGAACATTATATACCACATATGTCAGACCAATCCTGGAGTATGCGGCTCCAGCATGGAGTCCCTATCTAGTCAAGCATAAGACTAAACTGGAAAAGGTTCAAAGGTTTGCCACCAGACTAGTACCCGAGCTGAGAGGTATGAGCTACGAGGAGCGACTGCAGGAATTAAACCTCACTTCGTTGGAAGACAGAAGAGTTAGGGGGGACATGATCACCACATTCAAGATTCTCAGGGGAATCGACAGGGTTGATAAAGACAGGCTGTTTAACACAAGGGGCACACGCACTAGGGGACACAGGTGGAAACTGAGTGCCCAAATGAGCCACAGAGATATTAGAAAGAACTTTTTTAGTGTCAGAGTGGTTGACAAATGGAATGCATTAGGAAGCGATGTGGTGGAGGCTGACTCCATACACAGTTTCAAGTGTAGATATGATAGAGCCCATTAGGCTCAGGAAACTGTACACCTGTTGATTGACGGTTGAGAGGCGGGACCAAAGAGCCAGAGCTCAACCCCCGCAAGCACAACTAGGTGAGTACAACTAGGTGAGTACACACACACACACACACACACACACACACACACACACACACACACACACACACACACACACACACACCACACACACACACACACACACACCACACACACACACACACACACACACACACACACACACACACACACCACACACACACACACACACCACACACCACACACACACCACACACACACACACACACACACACACACACACACACACACACACACACAACACACACACACACACACACACCACACACACACACACACACACACACACACACCACACACACACAACACACACACACCACACACACACACACACACACCACACACACACCACACACACACACCACACACACACACACACACACACACACACACACACACACACACACCACAACACACACACACAC
>WNGS01061875.1:0-11124 GCA_020271785.1 Procambarus virginalis | reverse complement strand
ATCATGCACCTAGCTACCATCATCTCCTGTAGCACTATGACGTCAGTTTGGTGTTCACGGACGTACTGTATGATGTCATTAATTCTATTGCGAACTCCATTACAGTTCCATTGCAGTATAGTGAGATGTTGTTCATTGTGATTATCCATTTTGAGGTTGTTTGTCATCAGCTGCACGTGTGTAATTATTATATTCACATGTGTCATCGTGTATTCCATGGTGTTTGGTGTTACTTTGTGTACTGGCGTCACTGTGTGCACTGGAGTTACTGTGTACACTGGCGTTACTGTGTTCACTGGGGTTACTGTGTGTACTAGCTGGCGTTACTGTGTACACTGATGTCACTGTGTGCACTGGCGTTACTGTGTACACTGATGTGCTGGTGTCCTGGTTGTGTCTGCTGACGTACCTCGGCAGTATGTGTTGCATCATCTTGCACCAGGCTCTGGCTTGCAGGACCTCCACTTGATGGACTCGACCGTTGCAGGATTTGTTCTTGAGTCTTCTTAATCTGACAGAGGGCTTTCTCAAGTTCCGTCTGCTTTTGCAATATTTGGTGGACAACTGGATGAGATCTTATCATGCGGTCTAATATTGCTGTAACACAGACCTGAGTGACGTCCTCCTGGGGGTCAGGAGTGCCTGGAGGGGGAGGTAGATGGGAGACAGTGGAGGGGTCTGATTCATTGGTATGGGTTTGGAGGTTAGGTGGTGGAGGTGTGACACCGTGGGTAGAGATTGAGGTGTGGGTAGGTGGGAGACCTGGAGGGAAAAGAGGTGGGAAGGCCTCAGGGATGGGGGAGCGGTGTTGGCTGGCTACACTGCCCCTGCCCCACGCCTGATTCGCCCCCCCACCCTGGGTTCCCCTGTTCACTGAGTGATCACTACCCCAGACTGTTGTCGGTCTACTGTGAACTGGACCCTGGGCTGGTCCCTGAACTGGACCCTGGGCTGGTCCCTGAACTGGACCCTGGGCTGGTCCCTGAACTGGACCCTGGGCTGGTCCCTGAACTGGACCCTGGGCTGGTCCCTGAACTGGACCCCTGGGCTGGTCCCTGAACTGGACCCTGGGCTGGTCCCTGAACTGGTCCCTGGCTTGCTGTGGTACTGTTAACGGAGCCATTCCCGTCCCTGTTCACTGGTCCACCTGCGGTTTGATTCGGTGGTTTCGAGCCCCGCCATGTAGGCCTCGCGCTGCAATACCTGTTCCAAGCATGGTGAGGTCTCGAGTATAAAGGTAAGAACGTTCAATTGTTGGAAGCAAACCCACAGACAAGACAAACTAAAATTATAATTAAGAACTATAGTATTCATGTTGACGTGGAATTTCTCAAGGACCATGAACAGATTGTTTGGGTGGAGCATAACACTGGGCCAGGGGGACTGGCCAAAAGTCAAGCAATTGCTATGTGGAAGGGAGACCTGCTCCAAGTCATTAATATTCCAGGCATGAGGGCGTGCAAAGTGGAGAGGTATATTGGCAGCCCGTCCTTGTGTGGCAACTGTCAACAGTGGGATGTGATGTGAACGTGGCAATGTGATCACCCAATTAGGTGTGAGTGTTGCAGTGGCTCTCACGACACCAAGCAGTGCCTAGCTAAGCTTGCACCGGATGGGGGTGGCGGGGTAACACCTAAACGTGTCAACTGCAAGAAACCCGAAATGCTGTGACGCTTGCAGATTGTCTGAAACGCTGTGCGTATTAGTGGCTTTAAGTATTGTATGTTGTTACGACCCTGGGTTCTTTAGTTGGAAACCAGAGGTCAAATTGAACTAAATAAATTACTCTATTAGGGTTGATGCATGGCGAGGCGTCGTTGTCTCTATCTTCCCTGCCAGACGTAAAACAATTCTTGTTGCTCACAAATCATTCAGACTCTTAAGCTTGTTGTGGATTAAGTAACATTGTTATAAGATTAACTATCCTTAGAACGAGTAAAGTAACATTATGAGGCATAGGGGAAGATGTTTTAATGTGAATAGCTGCACGATCAATTAGGCTCTTCCTGGCACCACACAATGCGGAGGCTGATCTGGGCTGAAGCGTCCTTCTGGTCTGAGCTGGCGTGGTGTGGACAGGACCCTCCTACTGTGAGAGTTTTGGGCTGACTTAAGTCAGCGAAATGAATAAAATTGGTATAAGGAATTGAGCTCGGAAAATTTCTAAGAATTTCCTTTATTCTTTAACCTTTATTCCTGTCGTGATATTCAACTAGGTCGCCTGAGGAAGGACTTGCTTAGCTAACACACCAGTGTAGTAAGCAGCTCATTCCTCACTTTGGGACCCTGTACGAACAATTGACTAGGCGCGAGCAAACGCCGAGACCCCAATGAAATTGAAATCCCCTCCACTTTGGTCGTTGACCTTCGTAAATCGCCGAAGCGAATCTAACGAGTAGGTCCTGGGCTCTCACAACAATAATTTATTGTTGTGTAGTGCCGTATATTTGATCCAAAGCTCAGAATAAGTCTCAATTTTATTAGTCGAGTGTGAAGAACATTTGCATAACAATAATAATGTGTGGGGTGTAACGAAAAGACAGTGTTAACCATAACAACTTAGTTTATTCAATAAAGTACTAACTACTACAACAAAACACAAAGAAATGTCAATGACGTTACTCGAAATCCTTCCTGTGACACTATCAATGACAGCTAGACACCAGCCCCTCGGACTGCATAATGAACTAACTCGAACATAAGCGTGACCACAGAGGAATCAACAAGCAAGCAAGAACTAACAGATCTATAATCACAATTACAACAAATGACACAGTGGGTTCTGAAACACGTCTCCAGTAACCTCCTAACTGTTCTACGCCTCAGTGCAGTCTACACCTGCAATAGCGGTTGCAATGCAATCAAATCAGTAGTCTTTTAATGACATCAATAACTAATGGGTTCACTGGCAACTCCAGCACCCTTCCACAAATTAATCTTTACGTTAACACTTCGTCCCACGGACGATCAACAATCAATACAATTGATTTACGTTATTAACACACTGACATTTACGTTAATACGTTAATATAATAACCTTCTCTTACAACTGTCACTAGTAACGCGGAAATTACACAACACTCTACCCGTCGAGCATTCAGTGAGAAAATCCCATTAATCCCTGTACTACAAGACAGCTGATTAATCTCTTTATATTTACGTTAATTTACGTTAATCGGTTACTAATCACTCAGCGATGGTAAACTCTGATTTACAATGTCCAAAGTGCTAAGAGAACGGTAATCACTCGTGATTACCTTTAGAGTAATTAATTACTATCCTCAAGATCAATAATTAAACAGTTAAATACGCAACCTTTCACACTGGCTCAGCAATTTACATTAAGGTATGAATTCCGTCTGAGCCTTCCATACCCAGACCAATTCAGGTGGCTAATAACAGTAATTAGGCACCACGTTAACGTTATTCTAAAATGACGTTACTCTTCCCACGAGTCAATCAAGTGCCGGTACTTCCGGACATAAATAACGACGTTACGTTAATGGAACAATGTAGCCTTCGTGTGAGTCGATCAAACAAGAATCGAGATTAATTACTTTGACTTCCTGAAACACGTCAATTACCCGGCCCACTGACCGTTAATTACGACAGACAATACTCTAATTCTTATCTGGCTGGTGGCTAGGCTCCTTGAGACTACCGTAGCTGCTTGCAGGAAAGTAAATTAACCCAAACGTATTCTACGTTACTCATATTGTCAAAGAACAAATTCTCTTAAAGCAATGGGCGTTCCCTTGGTTACGTTATATTAATTGCCTCGCAATCACCTCACTGAATACTGGACTTCGATGTCCTACCAGATAAACAGGAGAATATATGTATACCCAAGTACTCGTCTACAGCCGAGTTCACCCACGACAATGTCAAATCACACTAACAAATCACAGTGATTTACGTTACAATCCGGTTGCAATGACAATACTGCAGAACCTAGTAAAATAACATACAGGACATGAACCCTCTAGAACACTGCCCCACAATGACTTTACTGAACTGCAGTCACCCACGGTGATTGCTCAACTCTAGCAACAATCATTAACAATGACAACCCCTTTGCAACAACACACACGGCAAGTACTCTAATTTCCAAACATTAGAATACTGCTCAACACTTACTTACTTATTTACTGTTGCAAATGACCCCAGTGCTCTAAATAACCCCTAGAACATAGGTCCCAAATTTGCAATCACCACACAGTAAATAACACAATAACACTGGACACCGTGACACTACGATTATATATATATATAGATAATCACTGCTGACACATGTAGCCTACAGCTATCAAACGTTATTGGGAACACTAAGGAGATCTCGCACTCCTTAAATCACATGGGTGAGTGATTTATCGATCACGCATGCCGAATAAACACTCCCGAGTTACGTTACTCGACAGAGCGAGGGCTGTCACTCCCGACAGCCTCGTCACTCACCAAATTCTACCAAAATTACGTTAATACTGCAACCACAATATATATATATATATATATATATATATATATATATATATATATATATATATATATATATATATATATATATATATATATATATTATAATCACACTTGTCACGGCCCTGGGAACAATACAAGAAATTAAAACCACACTGTGGCACACTCCACAATAATCATTGCCAGGAATCACTGACGTTACCACATACCTGAGCGCTCAGTGTTGAAATTCCACACCTGCAAGACTACACATGAAATGATATCACTCCGTCCCACGGACGATCAAGAATGAATAATTACCACAATGGAATAATATAATATTACATGGACATCCTCTCAGTCCTTGGCTAATCTAAGTATACTCTGTTCCCGTGTGTACCCACACACGCACACACACACACTGTACGTCTGTGCTCACAAGACGTAAGTCACTCAGGACTGACAAGATGACAACAAGGGGTGATTATCTCCTCGTCCACACTTCACTTCACCTCACAGGTGCTGCGTGACAATGCGACGGAACACTTGACCTCGAATTCAAGCTTTAGAGACTACTAATCACCAGAAATACACACATAGGTACTTACATTCATACTGCCGGCTTACACACACCATTCCCATACATCAGGCACCCCGCTATGGGTGGCTGGCTCAGTGGTGGTAGGCTGGCTGGTTGGTACCCAGCGGTATCGTTCGTACAATTGGCGCGCACCGAACCCTCCCCCAACACGGCTTGTTTCGTACCCTCGACCCACCGGTAAGTGAAGCGTTCGTACCCAGGTGACGCGCACAACGATTTCGTCTTAAACAAACATGAGAAATCTGCCTTAAAGCACTAACACTTATTTCCCCGTTCCCATCGACTGCTACAGAGCACTAGCAAGTCTTATCATCACTGGTATGGGATCTACGAGTCTGTTACTGCTCGTATGCACATTACCCCACGATCCCAGACCGATCACCTTCTCTACCCACTGTACACAATGTCAATTTCCCTCCAAGCGACGACTTCGGCCGGATTCTGTGACGACCGCTGTCGTAGATGAAGCAGGAGGTGCAGCAGCTGAGTAGTTAAACCACCACGATGCACTATACTCAATTTGGCCGAATTGAGTACAGGGAGCGTCCTGACAGGGTGGTGGTTATGTTCAGAATGACGCCTACACCCGCAGATTCGCGTGTCCTCTTCGAAATAACCAATGAGAGGAAGGCATACTGGGGCCTACCCCTCTCATCCAATCAGCGACGGTGTAGCATAGCCCCTAGGGCAACTCCAAGATGGCCGACCAACATGGCGGCTCAAGATGTTTACTAAGATGGCGGCTGTTTCCATGGCGACGACTCAAGTGGCTAGCGAGTGGGAGGCCCACAGCTACCCACGCCAGCGGCCTAACTGTTCCTGCGCAAAGTTGAGTCTAGCTCCAAGCCATTACAATGAGATGATGCTAACGGCTCTATCTCTGTCCACAGACATGCTACCACGGCCACGGTAACATTTCTGGACTGCTGATGACTGGGGCTCTCCCAGGAGCCCAAACACTAGATGTTTCGGTTGCTGGTTACCAAACTTAGTCCGCACACTTAATTAACAAGTGCACTTAACAAGTGTACTGGCCTCCCACAGGCATAAGAGCACTATTATTGTAAGTGAGCTGGTGAACCATCCCCTCACACCTACCTTCCTCCTCGTTTCTTTGTTTCTGTGTTTTTTTCCAAGCTAAGTATATACTGTGTACCTTCTTCATTGTCTGGCATAGGCGTGCTCTAATGTGTAGAGTATTATATTTTGTAGGAGTTAGGTGTTCCCATTGTTTGTGTTACTAGTTATTCTAAGGGGGGGTCCCAGTGGAACCACGTGGTCTCCCTACCCTAAGCTAACTATATTCAAGTAATTCAATAGTAGAGCTTTACCCTAGCTTGTGTTCAGTGTAAAACCTTGTATCCTGCTTATGTGGACCAAGGCTTTTAACGTAAGGTAGTGTGGTAAAGTTATTATTATTATTGTTATTGGTGTCAATGTATATGGGGGGGTTGTTAAGGAGTTAATAAATAAGTAAATGAATTATAAGAGTATCGTTCTTCCTGTGTAGGAGATCTTGATCATTCCCTAGACTGACCTTGTTGTGTAGCCAAGTAGTCAGCACTACTTCTAGTTTTCCTTGGGGCCGGGCCTTACTGATCTCCCCAAATAGATACATCTTTATTCTGACTGTCCTTACCCCTGAATAGCACTAGATTTCCCATAGTACAGCCCCACATTTTATAACATATGTACTAGTTCTACCTATAAATCCAATATTATGTTTGTAACTCATCTACTATGTATGTACTTTTTCCTGAATTAACATTTTTATTTTATTTTTTTATTTTACATACGTCATCTTTTTTTTAGTTTAGTTCATTTATTATGCACCCCATACCCATCTTGTGGGCGGTAGTGGATTAAGGGTTACAGAGCACATAATTGTCTCAGGGACTGAACCCCACAATTCATTTAGCTAAGCAAGTTACAATCTTGATGAGCTAGTTACAAAATTCAATATAAGTCGTCACATCAACAATGGGTTGGAGATCGACCTCAGGTACAGGTTCTAAATTAAGCAACTGACATATGTGGAGAGCTAGTGTCACAATTGATATGTTTGTCCTGCACACCGCCCCCCATCCAGTGGGCAGCTGTGGATAGCTATGTCTGTTTTTTAAACAACGCGGTTTGCCTACCTAATTGTATTTGTGCTGCTTTTTCACCCATGTTCCCCCCCTTTTTATTTTTATTTTTATTTGTTCTCACCACATTTTATACTTTAAACTCAATTAGTATTAAGTTTAGTCTTTTCTGCGGTTGGAAGAAAACGCGCTCAGATTGGGGGCTTGTTTATTTTATAATAAAATAATAAATAATAAATTAATAATAATAAATAATAAATTAATAATAATAAATAATAAATTAATAATAATGAATAATAAATTAATAATAATAAATTATTATTATAATAAATAATATAATGATAATAACAAATAGCATAATGATAAGCAATTGTTTTAATGAATGAAAATAGCTAATTAGGGTAAATGATAAATAATTAGTGACTAATGTATAACAATAAAGTATTAAAAAATAATTATAATGAATAATCATTATAATGAAAAGTATTAAATCGATTACAGTTATTAGTTACATCTATAGTTATTAATTGAAAGTTGCATTATTTGAATTTACACTAATTACAATTCATGGTAATATTTCTTAGCTATCTGCAGGCTTAGCACTTTGGGGGTTCCGGCGGAGCACCCCAATCCGTGAGGGCCAGCAGCACGGAACCCCCAACCCCGAAGGGCGAGCGGCGGCTGGCCACTGTGACTAGGAATGTGACTACTGGCACTGTAGCTGTAACCGTGCCTGTGACAGGTTTCCCTGACTGAAAAAGTTACCAAACTGGGTCTACTAGACAGATGCTACAAGTGAAACAGCTTCTTGCTGAGGCCAACGGAGCGCCATCGCGACGTGCCATGAGCATAGAGAGGCAATTAGAGTCCACCAACTAGACCTTGCGAGGCGAGTGTTCCTCGACAACCTTTAACTAGGAATATGTCCACTCGTTTCTGTGACAGCAACCGTGCCCGCATCCCAGGAGAGGGCATTTAAAACAGCCGGGTTCCTCCTGACTGACAAACTTACCAAACCCGTTCTACTAGGCAGTTAAACAGTTAAACTAACTGTTTACAATTAAAGTTAAACTAACCGTTCTAATAGGAAGTTAACATGCTGCAAGTTAAACAGCTTCCTTGGTGAGGCCAATGGGCATCGTCCCGACGATCCAGAGCGTAGAGGGCAAGGTGTACCCTCCATGCAATGTCCTTGTGAGGTGATCGTACAGCAGGGATTGTACACCCAAGTAGGGACGTTGTGCACGATGTCGTAAGACTGGTCATCGCTGGAGCCCGCCCTCACAGGGACCAATCCTGTAAGGCTGGCCCCAGGGCGGGTGTGGGAAGTGGGAAGCCGCCTTCACCGAGGCCGACTCCCCAGGGTCGACCCCCGTGTCTGTCGTTGTCGCTGCGGCTCACCCGACAGCGGTGAGGGTGGTGTTGACTTCATGGGTGCAGTAGTCTGCCTCGGACTCCAGCCCTTTTTCTCTTCATCAATGGCGTACCTTGAGCGCCTTCCGTAGTCGGTTCTGGAAGTATTGGGTGTGCAGAAGCGGGTATGCAGTAGGAACGTGACGGGCAAGGAACCTACCCCCTTAAGGGTACTGCTGGAATTAGTTTGTAAGAGGGGGGGCGGGCATTTTCCGGAAGCGAACTGGGCAACTGTCATTAATTGATAAAGCCAGGATGATAACCTGCGGAAACTCTAAAAAGGAACACTGGCACAGGGGATAGGAGTGTCTAGAGCAGGGGTCTCCAAACTTTTCAATGTAAGGGCCACATTATATATTTCCCATATTTATGCGGGCCGAAGGAATAAAAATGAAAAAAAAAACAAATCAGTGCCAGTAATTTAATTTCCTCAAATATTAAAGTATAAACATGGAAAAATTAAAACATATCTTTTTGGAAAAATTAGGGTAAACTAAATAGATTCCTGCCTTTAGTTTTATGCAACCAAATTAGTGTGACGAATCATACTGTCGTTTTGACTTCAAAATTTCATTAAATCAGGTTCCAGATTAGATGAGCCAATTGTAAGAATTGATTTCAAGTGATCATCAGACAAATTTGCTCGATAGTTAGATTTCACATACTTCATTTTGGAAAATGTTTGTTCACACAAGTATGTTGAACCAAAAATGGACACAAAACTACAAGCAAACTTTATCAAATTTGGAAACTGATCTGGCTGCAGGCATTTATAAAACTCAATCAGATTTCCTTCTCTATACTTATCTTTCAGTCTGTCATCTGCCTGGAGATCAATAATTTCCATTTGAAATTGAGTTGGAAGATTTTCAGCATTGCAGTCAAATGGATTATGAAAGAGCCTGATTTCATTTGCTTTGGCATCAAGGTCAGCAAATCGCTTCTGAAACTGTTTTTTCAAATCTGAAATTATTTCATTTGCAAATGAAAAAGGAAATTCAACTTTACTTTCTGCATGAAATTTTTCACAACATGGAAAATGAGCAAAATTCTTAACCTTCACCTGGCCTTCAAGTAGCGCAAGTTTTGCTCTGAATGCCTTGACATGAACAAAGTAGTCACTGATCAATTTGTTTTGCCTTGCAATTTCAGATTCAAGTTATTCATATGACCTGTCATATCTGCAAAAATGCCAATTTCCAAATCCATTCACATTCTGATAATAATGGCTGAGGTTTATTTTTCTCTGTGAGAAATAAATCAATTTCTAATCTGAGCTCAAAGAAATGCAGCAAAACCTTTCCACAACTAAGCCATCTAACTGCTGTATAATAAGGCAAGTCAACAAACTCCGCATCAATTTCTTTCAAGAAATCACGGAACTGGCGATGGTTGAGTGCATGAGATCTAATGAAATTAACCACAGAAACAACAGGTTTCATGACACAAGACATATCAACATATTTTAGGCACAATGCTTGTTGATGGATAAGGCAATGCAAAAAAATGGGTTTTGAGAATCCTCCAACCTCACAAGCTGTTGTAATTTGCCCAACCAACCCTTCTTTGTCCCAGACATATTCTTCCCTCCATCAATGTCACACACTGCACTTGTTTCCATTCCAGGTTATATTCTGTCATAGTTTTACTTACTTCATTGAAAATGTCCTCTCCAGTTGTTGTGGTGTGCATGCTGTGAACTGATGCTAATTCTTGGGTCACATTAAATTCACTATCAACACCACGAATGAATACTAAGAGCTGAGAAGTATCACACACATCAGTTGATTCATCCAACGCAAGAGAATACCAACAAAATCTTTTTGTTTTTTCCTTTATTTGCCGAATTATGTCGCCTCCTAAATCTTCAATTCTACGAGCAACAGTATTTGACCCAAGACTTATCATTTTGAAGAGGTTTACTTTTTCTGGACATACCTCTCCTGCTGCTTCCACTATACACTCTTTTATGATACTACCATCAGTGAAAGGTTTTCCTTTTTTGGCCAACACATAGGCAACTTTGTAACTGGCTCTAGTTGAAGTTTCATTTTCAGATTTTTTCTTACTGAAAACAGCTTGTTGAGAATGCAGACTGTGCTGAAATGATTCAAACTTTTTAGTGCGTTCTGCTCCTGTGATGTGAGAATAACTTGAGCCATGTTTAGATTCATAGTGCCGACGAATATTGTATTCCTTCAGAACAGCAACACTGTCTCTACATATGAGGCATAAAGCTTTATCATTTGCTATCACAAAAAGTACTTTATCTTCCTTCGTCATTAACTGACGGCACTCACTGTCCACTTTTCTTTTCTTTATCTTTTCCATATCTGAAAACATAAGGGTAAAATAAATGAAATAAATTCTACAGGAAAAAAACAGCTTGTATGTGGTGTTAAAAAGCATAGCATATTATTATAAAGTGGTAATATTGGCAACAGCTTTCGTTGATAAACTTAATGGTTACCATTTTAACTATTTTAAACATGCAATATTTTTGGCTACAATAGTATTATTGCTATTTTGTATAACTAAGATAAAGGTATTGTCAAAGTACAGAGAAGAATA
>WNGS01061871.1:0-12215 GCA_020271785.1 Procambarus virginalis | reverse complement strand
TTCATTAACGTGTTGCGTTGTTCCTCAACGCAATAGACTAAAAACGCTCAAGATCCTACAACAAGTGTCTAAGCCTGTCCAATATTACAAGGTGGGATTATGCGAGGCAGAGAGGTGCCATCTGTTCCACTAACCCACCTGTCGCGGAGCGGGGCTGTAATATAGAGCGGGAGTGTTCAACTAGCTTATCACCCCAGCGAGGCATCATTCACCAGGACAACACCCATGAGGTACACCCTCGCCCTCGGTGTTCGTGGCTGTGTTATAACTTCCCACCTCATCCACGGCAGTAATTTACTGCTGGACGGACTCTGTGTGCTGCAGGGCTGGCCGAACTCTCTGTGCGTCCTGGCCAGGGCTACAGGGCAGCCCGTCCTCCTAAGAGTTTCCCAACGACAAGAAAACGGTCAATTTAAAGTGTCCTCTCCTAACCTACCAGAGGACCCAAAACAGAAAACGAGACAGTATGTCACTTTCGCGAGCCGCTTCCATTTTCTAGTACGACAATTTTTGGCCTTACGTAACGCAAACGAGCGCAAAGCGACGTTCTATGCAGGAGGACAGGTTGGAGAGGGGCTCTCTCTGCTGCAGGGCTTACCTTGAGGTTACCTTGAGGTGCTTCCTCAAGGTGGTTGAACCACTTGAGGTGGTTACCTTGAGGGCTGCCCAAGGCTGACAGCCACAAGGCTCCCGTTCTGCAAAAATCCGATATAAATGTAAGAGATAGGCCGAGCCCTTGTGCTTTCGCCAGTCTCTCCTCTCCCTGACATTGTTGTATACCTGTGGTCGACGGACTATAGTGCCCGAGCGGCCATCACCACAGGTAAAACTAATTGGATAGGTGTCGGAGGGAGCTGGATAGGGTCCACTTTGCCCAGGGGAGAGGAGGAGGAGGCGGAGAGACTCTGGCACACTGCATCAGGCAAACTTTAAGCTGTCGTGGCCTGGTAACAGATTAAGCCTCAACTCGGCAAACTGCACTCCAGCCGCTGATTAAATGATGCGGTTTATATGCATGCGGTTACGGCGAGCTGTGTATACAGCGCCAGTGTAACTAGTGTACTTGAATTTCCTTGAAGCACCGTGCAGGATAAAATAATACCGCTGGGGGTCCCCAGACGCCGGCACACGGCCTGCAGCTGCTCTAGTTGAACAAGTTGCTATTCAGGGGTTTTCCACCCTCTCATAAGTTGGCCACTTTGGATCTGTTACAAGTTGTTGTTGTTGTTGTGCAGTGGTGGTGGTGGGCAGCGTTGTAATGAGCTGCTCGCTCCGATGGTGAGGTAATATCTCTCGCACGCTCTCAGATGGTGAGAGAAGACCTTTCTCTCCTTCCAGTGGCGAGGGAAGATCTCTCTCTCCCCCTCCCTCCCTCCCTCCCTCCCTCCCTCCCGACGATGAGGCAAGGCCTGTCTGAGTTGCTCTATATCCGAGCACGTGGCTCCACTCTTTAAGGTATTTTTTCGATAAATATTTCACTCTGGTCACTGCACTAAATAAAAACTTGCTCAGAAGTGCTAAAAACAAGAAAGCTGTACAGAAGGCGACACTGAGAATCGTTACAAATAATCTCTAAAAGCCTAAACAAAAAATAAAAATAAATAATAAAAAGTCTCTAAATAAAAAAAGAAAGTCTGTAAGCTTGAGACTATTCTAAAGCGGGAAGTCACCACCAACCTCACGTCTCTGAGTATTGCCATTTGTTCATTACTTTGAAAACATTCCTCTAATGTCTCTGTGGCTCATTTTAGTACCTACTTTACACCTTCCTCCAGAAAGATGTCAGTTGAAGGTTGTTACTTGAAAGCTTCCCGTTGGGGGCTACCAGTTGGGGACTACCAGTTGGGGGGCTACCAGTTGGGGACTACCAGTTGGGGGCTACCAGTTTGGGGCTACCAGTTTGGGGCTACCAGTTTGGGGCTACTAGTTTGGGGCTACTAGTTTGGGGCTACTAGTTGGGGGCTATCAGCTGGGGGCTACTAGTTGGGGACTACCAGTTGGGGACTACCAGTTGGGGGCTACTAGTTGGGGGCTACCAGTTGGGGGCTACCAGTTGGGGGCTACCAGTTGGGACTACCAGTTGGGGACTACCAGTTGGGGGCTACTAGTTTGGGGCTACTAGTTTGGGGCTACTAGTTGGGGGCTACCAGTTGGGGACTACCAGTTTGGGGCTACCAGTTGGGGACTACCAGTTTGGGGCTACCAGTTGGGGACTACCAGTTTGGGGCTACCAGTTGGGGGCTACCAGTTGGGGACTACCAGTTTGGGGCTACCAGTTGGGGACTACCAGTTTGGGGCTACTAGTTGGGGGCTACCAGTTTGGGGCTACCAGTTTGGGGCTACTAGTTGGGGACTACCAGTTTGGGGCTACCAGTTTGGGGCTACCAGTTGGGGGCTACCAGTTGGGGACTACCAGTTTGGGGCTACTAGTTGGGGACTACCAGTTTGGGGCTACCAGTTTGGGGCTACCAGTTGGGGGCTACCAGTTGGGGACTACCAGTTTGGGGCTACTAGTTGGGGACTACCAGTTTGGGGCTACTAGTTGGGGGCTACCAGTTTGGGGCTACCAGTTTGGGGCTACTAGTTGGGGGCTACCAGTTGGGGACTACCAGTTTGGGGCTACTAGTTGGGGACTACCAGTTTGGGGCTACCAGTTGGGGGCTACCAGTTGGGGACTACCAGTTTGGGGCTACTAGTTGGGGGCTACCAGTTGGGGACTACCAGTTTGGGGCTACCAGTTGGGGACTACCAGTTTGGGGCTACTAGTTGGGGGCTACCAGTTGGGGACTACCAGTTTGGGGCTACCAGTTGGGGACTACCAGTTTGGGGCTACCAGTTGGGGACTACCAGTTGGGGACTACCAGTTTGGGGCTACCAGTTGGGGACTACCAGTTGGGGACTACCAGTTTGGGGCTACCAGTTGGGGACTACCAGTTTGGGGCTACCAGTTGGGGCTACCAGTTGGGGACTACCAGTTGGGGACTACCAGTTTGGGGCTACTAGTTGGGGACTACCAGTTTGGGGCTACCAGTTGGGGACTACCAGTTTGGGGCTACCAGTTGGGGCTACCAGTTGGGGACTACCAGTTGGGGCTACCAGTTGGGGACTACCAGTTGGGGACTACCAGTTTGGGGCTACCAGTTGGGGACTACCAGTTTGGGGCTACCAGTTGGGGACTACCAGCTGGAGGCTTGGATGACGACTGACGCAGCACGGGGTCGACTGACGCAGCACGGGGTCGACTGACGCTGCACGGGGTTGACTGACGCAGCACGGGGTCGTCTGACGCAGCACGGGGTCGTCTGACGCAGCACGGGGTCGACTGACGCAGCACGGGGTCGTCTGACGCAGCACGGGGTCGACTGACGCAGCACGGGGTCGACTGACGCAGCACAGGGTCGACTGACGCAGCACAAGGTCGACTGACGCAGCACGGGGTCGTCTGACGCAGCACAGGGTCGACTGACGCAGCACGGGGTCGTCTGACGCAGCCCAGGGTCGACTGACGCAGCACGGGGTCGTCTGACGCAGCACGGGGTCGTCTGACGCAGCACAGGGTCGACTGACGCAGCACGGGGTCGTCTGACGCAGCACAGGGTCGACTGACGCAGCACGGGGTCGTCTGACGCAGCACGGGGTCGTCTGACGCAGCACGTGGTCGACTGACGCAGCACGGGGTCGTCTGACGCAGCACGGGGTCGACTGACGCAGCACGGGGTCGACTGACGCAGCACGTGGTCGACTGACGCAGCACGGGGTCGTCTGACGCAGCACGGGGTCGTCTGACGCAGCACGTGGTCGACTGACGCAGCACGGGGTCGTCTGACGCAGCACGGGGTCGTCTGACGCAGCACGTGGTCGACTGACGCAGCACGGGGTCGACTGACGCAGCACGGGGTCGTCTGACGCAGCACGGGGTCGACTGACGCAGCACGGGGTCGACTGACGCAGCACGTGGTCGACTGACGCAGCACGGGGTCGTCTGACGCAGCACGGGGTCGTCTGACGCAGCACGGGGTCGTCTGACGCAGCACGGGGTCGTCTGACGCAGCACGGGGTCGTCTGACGCAGCACGTGGTCGACTGACGCAGCACGGGGTCGTCTGACGCAGCACGGGGTCGTCTGACGCAGCACAGGGTCGACTGACGCAGCACGGGGTCGTCTGACGCAGCACAGGGTCGACTGACGCAGCACGGGGTCGTCTGACGCAGCACGGGGTCGTCTGACGCAGCACGGGGTCGACTGACGCAGCACGTGGTCGACGTTGACGTCGTGCCCACATGGTGTATGTTGCACGTCATAAGGTCAGACACTAAGGGCTCACCGTGTCAATTAAGCTTTAATCTGGACGAGGACCAGTAATGACCTGTAAGCTTCCCTTTACCCTTTGTATAATTGACAAGTTTGTTTTCTGTTTGGTTTAAAATATATATTGTATATTTGTTATATATATATATATATATATATATATATATATATATATATATATATATATATATATATATATATATATATATAATGTTTTGGCCTTTGTAGCTCTGTTCCCTATTTCATCCACAACACTGAAAGGTTCCTTCTTGACATGGGGGCATCTTGACATGGGGGCATCTTGACATGAGGGAAACTTGACGTGGAGCATCTTCGTAGCCCAAAATGTTTCTACTGGTCCCCAGAGTCCTTTGTCACAATGATCTACGTCCTCTACTCACAAAAGAGAGACGCGGGTTCAATCGGAACAGAAACGGTTAGGCACGTTTCCTTTCACCTGATGGCACTGTTCACACAGCAGTAAAATAAGTGCCCGGGAGTTGTGGTGTTGTGGGTTGTGGTCCTTTGGGAAGCTTAGTTGTTGGCCCAGGGAGGTAACCTAGTTGTGCTTGCGGGGGTTGAGCTTTGGCTCTTTGGTCCCGCCTCTCAACCGTCAATCAACTGGTGTACAGATTCCTGAGCCTACTGGGCTCTATCATATCTACATTTGAAACTGTGTATGGAGTCAGCCTCCACCACATCACTGACTAATGCATTCCACCTGTTAACTACTCTGACACTGAAAAAGTTCTTTCTAACGTCTCTGTAGCTCATTTGGGTACCCAGTCTCCACCTTTGTCCCCTTGTTTGCGTACCGCCAGTGTTGAATAGTTTATCCTTGTCTACCCTGTCAATACCCCTGAAGATTTTGTAGGTAGTGATCATGTCTCCTCTTACTCTTCCGTCTTCCAGTGTCGTAAGGTGCATCTCTCGCAGCCTTTCCTCGTAACTCATACCTCTTAGTTCTGGGACTAGTCTAGTGGCATACCTCTGAACTTTTTCCAGCTTCGTCTTGTGCTTGACAAGGTACGGGCTCCATGCTGGGGCCGCATACTCCAGTATTGGACTTACATGTGTGGTATACAAGGTTCTGAATGATTCCTTACACAGGTTCCTGAATGCTGTTCTGATGTTAGCCAGCCTCGCATACGCCGCAGATGTTATTCTTTTGATGTGGGCTTCAGGAGACAGGCTTGGTGTGATATCAACTCCTAGATCTTTCTGTCTGTCCGTTTCATGAAGTATTTCATTTCCCATTCTGTATCCTGTGTTTGGCCTTCTGTTTCCGCCGCCTAGTTTCACTACTTTGCATTTACTCGGGTTAAACTTGAGCAGCCATTTGTGGGACCATTCACTCAGTCTGTCTAGGTCATCTTGTAGCCTCCTACTATCCTCCTCCGTTTCAATCCTCCTCATAATTTTTGCGTCATCAGCAAACATTGAGAGAATAGTGTGTGTGTGTGTGTGTGTGTGTGTGTGTGTGTGTGTGTGGTGTGTGTGTGTGTGTGTGTGTGTGTGTGTGTGTGTGAGCCACCCACAATCCACGATGAATTCTAGTGCCATGCCCCTTTTCCCCCTCTCGTACCGTCCTGGTTCATAGCAAGCCCTTTCTTGCTTTTCTGGGGCAGCGCGGGAGTTGGCATTCAGTCACACCTGACATTGTTCTTCCTGACGTCGTCCTCGCCACCACCCTGACATTTCTCTGGTCTTGTTGTGCGTGGCTGTGGGGGAGAGGTAAGCCGCCTCCCCCAGCACCCTGACATTCACTACCACTCCCCCAACACCCAGACTGCCGCTCCCGCAGTCACTGAGTTAGACAAAACAAACCAACACTGAAAAATACTTAAATGTAATAATTTCGTGGTGGATGTGGCAAGTCTGTGTGAGACATCTGGTGGGGGTGTTTGAACTGACTGAATGACTGACTGGGCACATTCACCACTTAATAATTCAGGAAGCTGATAGGCTGCAATACAAACCACTGATTGACACAGTCACCTGAATATTTGATGTGACATTTCAACCAACTGGAGGCAAATGAATGTGTGACGCTTCAATACGAACACACCTAATGCCTATAAGTTATTTCACAAGATTGGTAGCCAGACACGGAAGGGCCTCCAATGTGTGTTTAGAGGGCATTGTTAGGACAATGTAACAATAGCACAACAATCACCGAAATGTTTGGACCAGGATTTGAGAATGACAATCGACTTGAGAATGGTCCAGGACGGACCGAAACGTCGTCGTCCCTTCACCTTCTAGTGTGTGGTCTGGTCAACATACTTCAGCCACGTTATTGTGACTCATCGCCTGCATTGGGCCAGGACTTGAGCTGAAGAGGTTGTCCATCTGAAGATATGATGAGGTATGATGAAGATATGATGACTTGAGAACACGCCAGCCTGACACCACACATCACTCCGACACTACACACCACCTACGACACCACATACATCTTCTACCACCCCCCCCCCCTACTCTACGACGACACCACACACCAAAGACGGAATTAGAGTACTAAAAATATCCACACAAAATAGAACAAGTAACAATAGCTACAGCTTGGATAAGTTTAGAATCAGAAAAAAGTCGCGGGTAAATACTGGTTTGAGAATAGTGTTGTACATTTATGGAAGAAATTACAGGGAGATATAATTACCTCAGGTATACTAAATTGTTTAAAGCATAGATCCTACACACGCACGCACGCACGCACGCACGCACACACACACACACACACACACACACACACACACACACACACACACACACACACAGTAGTTAGTAAATGGAATGCATTAGGCAGTGATGTGGTGGAGGCTGACTCCATACACAGTTTCAAATGTACATATTGACAGAGCCCAGTAGGCGCAGGAATCTATACACCAGTTGATTGACAGTTGAGAGGCGGAACCAAGGAGCCAGAGCTCAATCCCCGTAAGCACAACTAGGCAAGAACAACTGGGTGAGTACACACACTCTCTCTCTCTAAGTTGCAGACCATAGATTAAAATTAAATTTTAATCTATGGAAAAGGCAGCGGCTGGAAAAGGCTGTGGTGATGGTGAGAGTGGCTAGAAAAGGCTGTGGTGATGGTGAGTGGCCGTGATAGTGACCCAGGTCTCCAGGGTCGGACAGCAACAGCGCCCCCCAATCATCGCCAGGGTAAATGTTCAACAATAAACGCTCCCAATTAAATTTGCACAGACTGACGCGTTCTGCAGCCGCCTTAGTTGAGGTGCAGCTGCAGTGTACTGGAGTAGTGTTGGAGGCTGTGTACTGGTGTAGGGTTGGAGGCTGTGTACTGGTGTAGTGTTGGAGGCTGTGTACTGGTGTAGTGTTGGAGGCTGTGTACTGGAGTAGTGTTGGAGGCTGTGTACTGGTGTAGTGTTGGAGGCTGTGTACTGGTGTAGTGTTGGAGGCTGTGTACTGGAGTAGTGTTGGAGGCTGTGTACTGGTGTAGTGTTGGAGGCTGTGTACTGGTGTAGTGTTGGAGGCTGTGTACTGGTGTAGGGTTGGAGGCTGTGTACTGGTGTAGTGTTGGAGGCTGTGTACTGGTGTAGTGTTGGAGGCTGTGTACTGGTGTAGTGTTGGAGGCTGTGTACTGGTGTAGTGTTGGAGGCTGTGTACTGGTGTAGTGTTGGAGGCTGTGTACTGGTGTAGTGTTGGAGGCTGTGTACTGGTGTAGTGTTGGAGGCTGTGTACTGGTGTAGTGTTGGAGGCAGTATAGTGGTGTATAGCTGGAGGCAATGTTATAGTATAGTGACTTGAACCAGCGGTCATTCCATTGCCTCCAAATAACTTTCATTGATATATCACGCCATTGTGACGTCATTGCAGCTTGAAGTGTATTTGTAAGTGTAATGTGGTGGTGTACATAGCAATATAAGAGGCCGTATCTTGGCTATGCTGTAGGAGCATAGCCAAACAATATGTGACAGTGTAGTGCTATACATAACCATGTGTGCGCGACAATGTTGTCTTAAAGATATTGTAGCGTTTGAGAGAAAATAAGATGTGGCCAGGTAGAGTGAGCCACTTGCGATGTGGGAAAAATACAGGCAATGAGGGGGGGGGAGGGGAGACAGGAGAGTGGGGGAAGGGTGTTAATGGGGCAGCCCCTTGGTGTGGACTCCAAGATGAAATATTGATCAGGAATCCCTCCCCCATCTTAAAAAAATAGAAAATTACAAATAAAATACAAAATATATTAATAACAATACCATAAATACCCTTAAACAGAACCTCAAAACATGTTCGAAAGCATCTGAATGCTTATATGAATGTTAAACAGTATTCCTGTATAGACATGCATATATGCTGAAATACAAGTATGTAATTATCAAAGAAGGCACCAAGTCGGGAAGGCTATGTAGCACCTGCTGAAATACAAGTGACCAACCTCACACTCACAACTCCCTGAAAAGAGAGAGCAAGCTTAGCCTAGCTGCCAACACCCAACACATCGTGCCAGCAAGGAGTACAGCTCGCCTGCTATCATAATTCACACTATATATCTCATATTGAAACTTTCCCTTCGCCTCTCCATCTTCTTTACCCCCTCCCCCCATGGAGACCGGTAGCACCTGAATATTTCTGGACTGCCAGAACGCTTTTGATTGCTCATGAGATTAGGACCCAAGAAGTGAGGTTCAGTCCCCAAAAGCATAACTAGACAAGTCCAGCAGATGGCCGCCATACTGACACCGCGGGCAAGAGTACGGCACTTCTTGCCACCTACTATATTTGCAGTAACTCACAAAATTCATTTCAGCCAACAGCGCGACCATATTACCAGTGGCCTGTTGGACGGAGGCGACTCTTGCTTCCAGGGTTCATGCTCTTGGCCTGCCTGGAACGTTTCGTAAGAGCAACTGGAATCAAACGACCGGGACTTTATTTCATGGTTCAGAATTTCCGCTAATTGCTTCAAGAACTTAAAAAAAAAATACTATTGGCAGGATCTTCATAACGAGGCTGGGAGGTAATTTTCTTCATAAAGTATTTTTATACGCTCTTGATTACACTGAAAATTACGCGAAATTTTGTTTGGACAATCTGTTCACGTGTGTTTTTCACAGTCTGTAGTCTTTATATCTAAGACAAATTGGAAATCAAGCTTGCAACTGGAGCTGGAACTGAACTCTGGGAACCAAGGACTTAAACCAGAGAAGGAAGAGGGCGACTTCCTCTCGGCCCTCAACTCCCTAAACCTCTTGCTCGCAAGGTTGAGGGGGAGAGGAGGTTCCCAAGACTCTTTTTACTCTGGAACCTCGATCCTCCAATCAATTTCCATCTAGGCTCTATAAGACGGCTGCCCAATGACTTGGCCCAACCTCCTCCAGAACGTCCTCGTATGAGCACCCTGTCGTATTGATCGTCAAGTGAGGTTATCTAACCTAAACCCGGGGGCATCCGCAAGGAGAAAGGTGATCTGTCTTTAGACGAACGAATCAATTTGATCTAGCTTGACCTCCTGTTTATTGGGTCAATCTGGGTCACTTGATGTCAAGGGGAAATGGATGAGGCAAAAATGAGGTTCAGCAAGAATGAGGCGAGGTGAAGGCAGGCCAAGATGTGAGGGAACCAGGAGGCGGTCGTTGTGCTCTTGACCTCAATCACATGCAATTACCGAGGCTCAAATGGAGGAACATGGAGCTTCGTTTGACAAATGGCAACTCGACTTCAATTTCCACAAATAACGTTTTAAATATTTAATCAAAATTTCAAACCTTGTTTTTCAAGACAGAAAAATCCAAATACAGGAACAGTATTGATTCGAAATGCAACGAGATTTAGTATAATGATGGAGTCAACGGTAATGATGCAAGTGAAAATATTGTTAATGATAAAGAGTGACAAATGTTATTCAACATCAACAAACAGCAATAATAATAACTATAATTTTAATGATTAGTAATAATATTATTTGTCGTCCTCCTGCTGCTGTCAGTGCCACCGACGTCTTCTGGGTAGAGTTCCTTGATGTCTCAGCTACGACAGCTGGGTGGAGGAGCCTGATGTCGAATTCCTCACGGATGGCTTAGCAGTGAATTTTGCTTACGGTCCCGTCTGGGCAAGTCGGTAGTCGTCTCCAGTAAACCTCATTGTAGTAACGGGTAGTACTGCGTCTGCCCTCTGGAGTGCCGGGAATATGTCGTTTCGTTTCTGTTCTCAGGGTATCTAAGTCCTTCGGGGTGGGGTCTGGGTCCTGAGATCTGGCCACATCCCTGAGATGTGGCTCATTTACTGCAGAGTCGGTTGAGGTGGTGATGTCTAACGATGCTTCATCAGATGAAGAACCCAGGTCAGCTGTGTCTTAGACAACTTCTTGTGGTATGGCTGCTGAATGAAAAACGGCTGGCCTATTTATCTCGGCTCCAGGAGCTCGGCCGCCCATAAATGCTAGATGGCCTGCTCGTCTGATGAAAGAACACATCCATCTGTCTGCAATTATCAGTCTAGCACAGATTTCGGAGCTGGCGAGGTAACCTACACATATTACCCTTTGGGCTAACATGTCCGCATTAACACCCTAAGGTGTGAGTTTGAATTGTTAAGGCTACCATCAGACTGGTGACTACCATGTCCCACGCGACATTCTACACTTCTATTGATGCTCTATTTGCGGTGTTTCAATTTCTTAATATTTCACAGCTAGCTCTTGACACAATCAACCTTTCATATAGTCTAGGGGTAGCTGCATGAATGCAGATGCACATAAATGTGTTAATAATTTTTGTTATTATTTTTCTGAGAGAGAGAGAGAGAGAGAGAGAGAGAGAGAGAGAGAGAGGAGAGATAGAGAGGTAGAGGGAGGAGGGGGGAAGGAGGGAGGAAAGGAAGGGGAAGAGAGACCTAGGAGCAGCGGATAACCTCTATAGTACCATATAAATAAATATATATATATCTATGAAGTAGATTTTCCAGAGTACGAGGCCAGACGCTTGTCATTCCCTCATCCAACTTCCACGATGAAGAATGGGGGGGGGGAGAGTCATAGCCGTCGGGGGACCTGCCCCAGTGTCACAACTAGAGAAATATCAACATCATAGCAATCCCCCCCCCCCTGGATTTTCCTGGTAGTAGATGAAATCGGAGATTTGAATTCAATAGGTTTCTAGTCTTCAGAATATAAGCTTTCTGAGAGAGGGAAAGAGATTGGGTATGTTGGAGGAGAAGGTGAGAGTAGAGAGGGGAAAGGTGTGAGATGGGGGAGAGGAGGACCATGCGAGGACGCTCTTATTTAAACATACGAGGCAGCTCCTATTTACCATACGAGGCAATTTCTATTTATCATACGAGGCAGTGTTATTAGGCTTTCAGGCCCGACATAACTATATTCAAATATGTTGAGTTTAATGCATATACCATGTGGTTGTGTGCACATAAAAGTCTGTTTCGCTAACAAGACTGAACAAGAGTGTGAGGTCTAACACATAATTATTACTATTAAATTGTCAGGAACCTCCAGGGGTTTCTGGTGATTGATCTGAATTAAATATAAAGTTTAATTTATGTAAATTATAGATAAGCGATACAATATTAAATGTTAAGTAATAGTTTTGTCAGACCAGTGGAGGTTAGTTGATACAATTATTAACACCCAAAATGAACGTGGTGATGTTTTTTGTTGTTTAAGATTCGTCTACTGGAACAAAAAGTTCCAAGTAGCACGGGCTATGGTGAGCCCGTGGGACTTGAGAGAGAGAGGAGAGAGAGAGAAAAAAAGCCACTTTCACATTAAGACCGTGAGACCAGGCGAGAGTCATGCCAACACCACAAAATTAAAGAGGACTGTATCTTGGCACCCAAAAATGTGCAAGAATGTGCTCGAGAACAGTCCCGGTGCTCGAGTACAGTCCCGGTGCTCGAGTACAGTATTCCCGTGCAATAAAATCTCT